>JAHREE010000339.1:13022749-13126345 GCA_033628505.1 Tringa tobata
ATATACTGAAACAAAATGGAACTGAGTGCCAGTAAAGGATTCCAAAATTTATAGCGTGCATTTTTTGTAGGTCAACGGACTGTTGTTTCCTAAGTGTAATAGGAATGTTTAGTGAAAGTTAATACTTAGCTGAGTTAGGAAAAGAGCACATGTAGCTGCTGACAGAACAACCATTCCAGAAGAGCGAAGCATAGAATCATAGAATCGTCTAGGTTGGAAGAGACCCTTGGGATCATCGAGTCCAACCATCTACCCTACTCTACAAAGTCCTCCCCTACACCATATCCCCCAGCACCACATCTAATCGGTCAAACTTTAAGAAAAAAAAAAAAATCTGAGAAAGCATTCTGAGAAAATATGTACATGACAGGACAAACTAGCTGAAAAATGCTAGCGAAACCTAGGCAGTAACCATGAAAGCAGCTCTAGAGGGGATGTGAGGGTGCTTCTCCTCAGCATCTGAAGTGGGATATTGTATGTGAAGCAGTTGCAAATATTTTCTTCTTTATTGAAACTATTTGTACTAAAAAACCCAACCAAAAAATAAAATCCCAAACCCTAACCAAAAATTAGACCACATTTTTTCCACTGTAGTATAGACATAAATTACTTTGGAGCCGGATGTTATCATGTAACTCTACCAGGTAGTATGCATGCAAGAGACCTATTAGTTTAAGAGGTGCCATAGAACATGAGAGATATCCAGCATCCCCAACATAAACAGACTTTTCAGAATGAAGCATAAATATCAAAAGGTATTATATAATAGGAAAGAGAAATCTGATATTCATATGATATGAGTGGTATGTTTATTAATAAGAAGTGCAACGAGGGCTATGTTCAAATGCAATGAACAGTGGTTACTGCAACTGGAGAACCTTGTACTTCAGAAATCAAAATTCTTGCAAGTGGTATGGGCTGAAAATGGGTTTGAGATCAATTCTGAACCTGAAAAATAAAATAAACTGGATACAGCTTTTTGATTAATATATCCTTTGGCTACACTTACTGATATATGTTAGTTGACCTAATTAAAGTAACTATTGAATTACAAGAATGTATAATTAGCTTATTGGATTTTTAGGAAACACGCAATCAAAACTGTAAAAGCAAAATCATGCCATGTAAAATGCCATATTTTTCTTCTTCCTTCTCAATTTCATTTATGCATCTGTCACCTGTATTGTACCACCTGGAGGGTTTTAGTTAATTTTTCTACCTTTATGTTAAAATGTCGACATGCATCAGTTGAAATATTTATCAAGTTACTGGAATAAATGTCTACTGAAGTTTATAAAAGAGATAAGCAAGAGTTCTGCACAACAAAAGCATATGGATGGAGACATACAGAGTAACTTATCGTGATATGATTAAAATAAAACATTTCATTAGATTTTTAATGAATTAAAACTTTTCCTAGTTTTCAAAGAACTATGGGGAGAAAAAAATTATCAAACTAACTTCCCTTTATTATTCTTTAGTAAAAATTACAGAGGCTCTGTGGGACTTCACAACAAAAGCAGCTTGTGGAGCTACAATAAGAAGAAATCTATGATGCATCCAATATATCTAGACAGAGAAGATGACCTGATTTTCTCTACTAGATGACAGTGATTAATACATGAAGCTCCCCGGAAAGGAATCACACAGTGTGCTATAAATCTGAAATGATGTACAGACTGAAAATCACATAGCGCCCTGAGGTGCAAGATGCTGAGAATGCTGAAGTCCTCTTTCTTCTCTAGGAGACCTCTAGCACTAGTGTCAGCATTCAGTCAACAGATTAATTTAGGTCACAAAAGGACAAGTAAGTGAGAGGGAGCATCAGATTATGTGAACTTAATTTAAAACAGTTACTTTGGGACTCTGCCCATGGTGGAGAGAAGTTGATGTTCTGTGTTGAAACGTTTTAGATGTGAAGCAAAGAGGGCGTTTTGCCTTGTTTGTGAAGTCAAATGCCGGAGCAACTTTTGGGGCACGTGCTACTTTTGTTATCAAGTTAGGACATAATTCAACCTATAGGAATCAGAGAATTTGAGTGAATGTCCTATAATATTTTTTCATGCAAATGGGATCCGTGAAGAACATGGATAAGAGCCTGGAACCAGTAAACCTAGAATAACTAGTCAGATTTACTCTGGCATACTCAAAGTCAGAATTATCACATAGTTTAAGACCTTTTTTTTAAACAAACAAACTCACAGTAGTACCACAACTGTCCTTTAAGCTGTCCTGTGCATACAAAGCATTGTTTCATTGCAGTTATTCTGAGCAGGGAATGGCATCTAGCCATTTCTAGGCATCTAGCCAGAAATCTGTTCTCTCTTGTGATTTCTGGCCAGTGTCAGTTATATTAAGGGAAGTTAACTTTTCTAGTATAACCCTTTGTCTGCTTTTCCTATTTTGGTCAGAGTTGTCCTACTCTATAACTTGGAGACATCCTCGCTGAATTCTGTGTGGTATAGCAATCACCTGCAGGTATAGAAGAAAACAAACGAAATCTGAGCTCTGTATCCCAATTGAGAGAGCTCTAAGCAAGCAAGATGCAAGCTGTTTGGAAGTTTGAGGTATTTTTATAGCCAAAGTTTTGCTTAACTCTTATTTGAGCATGTGCATCTAAGGGCAGAGTACAGAAACTCAAGGAGAGCTAGACTACTCCTAAGGTTCTTACAGTAAGCAGCTTAGAATGTCAAAGAGAAAGTTTGGAGGAGGTAGGTTTTGTTAATCCTCTCCCACCGTGCTACTTCAGACTAGTGAGCACAGAAAAGGACGCATGATTCAACCTTTATCGGCTCCTTCCTCCATCCCACAGTTCACTCAAGACTCTCTCTTTGAGGGCAGTTCTGTAATACTCATGGGAACGTGCTTTTACTCTTACAAGAAAGAAATCATTGGCACAATGGGTGTAATAAATTTTAGCTTAAACCCATGGATAAGCATGAAGGAGCAGAGTTGGGTTTTTTCTAAGATTAGAAGTAGCTTGGTTGTTAAGTGCTACCCTCAATTAGTCTGATCTTCCTTTTTCATAGAAAGTGTTGCATTCTGGGTAGTAAAGCTTAACATCCTGTTGTTTGTCAGCTGGCCTTTGCAGAAACCTGTTTTTGCAGCTTTGCTGACAATGGGCAAACCAAGTAAAATAGAACTCATTGGGTGTTTATAAGTGTAGGGCAATGCTCCCTGACAGCTACATTTAACAAGTATTTAAGAAATGAGGTCTTGATAATTTAAATGAGAAGGGTTCTAGGATGGAGGACACACAATAGCAGTATCCTTGGCATAGCGGAAGTATTGGAAGGAACAAATATGATGATACAAACTAGATTATGTTGCTTGGTAGATAGGAAATACTATCTTGGCTGTTAATACCTGAACAGGTACTCAACACATATGAGAAGGCTTGAGTTACCTAGATTTTCAAAAGAGTGCAAATTTGCTCTTCTTACAGGCTTTCACCCATCACTTAATTGAGTGGAACTGTATGATTTATTATTTATTCAGACCTGATTTACATATTTACTGTGTTCATGAGATTTTGTTTGGTTGCTGACAGACCTGAAAAAAAGGAAATTGATCCAATGTTTTCCCATGAGTATAATGAATCATTAGAATGAATTTAAAAAAAAAAAAAAAAAAAAAAGCCCAGCTAATGGACACAAATTAAAATTAAGCCATAACAACTCTGGTTCATCAGTTACTTAATTAGATGATTAAAACAGCAAAGTGTTTTTTCCTTTCTCTTGGGAATAAAAATCCAGTCTACTGGTATCTGTGTTATTCACAAAAGTGGTGTTGGCTTGTTGTTGGCTTTTTTTTTAACAAAACCAAAAAACACAAACAAAACAACTACCTACGAGTAAACTACCAAACTATAATTTTGTGCTTTGATCAATAGAAATAGTTTAGAATTTCAGCAACAATTACAATACTTCAGAGACTGTAGAAGCAAACTTCAGCTGATGCTATAAGTACAAATGCTTGTCTTATTATTGCGTCTTTATTTTAACAGCCATTTGCTTATTTTGCAGGCTAGCATTATTTAATGCAAATAGTGATCTTCTATTGGTCTCAAGAAAGAGAAAGCAAAGAACCTTGATGGTTCTAGTTATAGTACAGGTTATAATACAGTTACCACACAAAGTAAATTTGAATTTTGAGGGCGAGGAATTTAAAGAAAAAAAATGTTAATTCAGAATTTTTTTTCTGGCTTCAAATTTCAAATGCACAAACATGTTATTTTAATTAGGGACATCTTTCAGTGCATTTTTGTGATATTAGATATTTGTAGTTGTATGTTACCCAAGTTTTGCATATGGGGAAATGGGTGTGAATAGAATTTAATAAATTAACAAAAAGATTCTGTTTAATATATTTTCTCTGGACTATGTATTGTGCAGAATGAGATCCATTGGAACTACTCCCTAGTATAAAGTTACATGATTAAGAAAAAGATTTACAGGCCATATTTACAAAATATAGGTATGAATATTTAAAAAACACCAAGTCTGAGTGGTTTGAAGAGAATCAGATTTTTAGTAGAACACTAGTTTGTACTGTGAAAGAGTTACTTAAAAAATCTAATGCTATATCTAGCGATCAATACTTAAGAATGCCAAGAAATGCTGTGTATCCTGCTTGTGATTCTTACGGAAATATTCTGAATTTTTGTGTCTGTACTCAAATAATGTTTCTGAAAATTTAGAAGGTACAAAGAAGAGGCATGAGTTAAAAATAAGAGAAAAATAAAGACTCAGTGAGCTCAAACTGGGTGATTTTTTAAAAAAACACTGCAGGGTGATCAGTCTACAGGTAGCTCAGTGTGAACAGATGAAACAGTTCTTTGGATAGCCAGTAAAATATGGTAAGAACCCATGTCTGGAAGTTAAAGTTAGTGCAATAGAAAGTAGAATTAAAATATAAATATGACGAAATACATTTTAACTATGAATCACCAGTTAAGTATCATTTTGGTGTATTCTCCATCACTGGAATTCTTGAATTGAAGGCATGGTGTTCCTCTACTAAAAAACGTTTAGTCCAAAGAGGAATTACTTCTGGTTTATTTCTGTTAGAGAAACTGTACTGTCTATAAAATCATAGAATCATAGGGTTGGAAGCGACCTTTAAGGTCATCTAGTCCAACCATCAACCTAACTCTGATAAAAAACCATCCCTAAACCATATCAACCCATCTTTTAAATACCTCCGTGAATGGTGCCTCAACCACTACCCCGGCCAGCCCATTCCAATACTTAATAACCCTTTCAGTGTAAAAATTTTTTCCTAATATCCAATCTGAACCTCCCCTGATGCATCTTGAGGCCAACAACAACCTCCTTTCAGGTAGTTGTAGAGAGCGATGAGGTCTCCCCTCATCCTCCTTTTCTCTAGGCTGAACAACCCCAGCTCTCTCAGCCACTCCTCATAAGACTTACTCTCCAGACCCCTCACCTTATCTGTGTACTAAAACAATATTAGCAGTTTCTTACAACTATCTACAGTGAAAAGCAGCTACTGAATCAGGACCAGGTATTATTGAGTCCAACTAAGCTTAAATATCTCCAGATCAATATTTATGTTTAATCTTGCTGATTAACTTCATATGAATTTCTTGTACTATATTGTCCTGAACACTTTTTGTATGTTATGCTGATGCCAAGAATGGAAATGTGAAAACATAAGCAGTCAAGGTTCTTGTGCCAACATTTTAAATTCTTACAAAAATTTATAGGAATAAAGCAGACGGCTGTTTGTTACCTAGAAGGATGCTCTTCATATAGATAGAGATGACGACTG
Organism: Tringa tobata; assembly: GCA_033628505.1. Lineage (NCBI taxonomy): Eukaryota > Metazoa > Chordata > Aves > Charadriiformes > Scolopacidae > Tringa > Tringa tobata. Next base: position 13,028,543 of record JAHREE010000339.1, read on the forward strand.
GACTTTGTCATTACCTCTGCTTTGACACTGGATGTAAAAGGGCTCTGTAAACACAAATACACAGAACAGCTTTTAACACAGAAAATCTGTGTAACACAGATTTTCTGTGTTAAAACCTCTATTAGAGTGCTACTCAAATGCATTTTAAGAAGAAGAAATGAATCACAAAAGAGTCAGTCTTCTGATTAAAAAAATTATTGTGCTGGGTTTTCTGAAGAAATTTGAGTGGATTATTTTGCAAAACTAGCTAATTTCCAAGGAGCAGTTATCACAGGGGAAAGGCTATAAGTTGTAACTATAATAATATCTTTACAGGCATGATAAATGTATCTGTGATTGGACCAATTGGGATTTCATGGTCTGAAGCATTATGAATTTGTCAGTTCTGTTCAATTGTTTCCAGCAAAGTGACTCCATCATATTGTTCATGTTATTTGGAAAAAAAAAAAATCAAAATGAAAGGGTTTAAAATTAGATTGTGTACCAACTCCAGGCAATTGGTCCCTGTCCAGAATCATTTTCCTATCTGTTGGTAGATTCTTGTTGTAATATTCACAATCCATTTGTGGCTAGTCACAACCCATTAACCATCTGTTCCTTTATTAAGCAACTTTCTTTTTATAATGTAAGTATTTAATTTTAATAAACTTTATCTGCTAAGCATTTATCTTACACATAATAAGGAACTGTTTCAGAGATGGTCACTGGGCCATATAAAAGTAATAATGTTTTTTGATAGACTTCCTTGAATATAAAGGGAAAGACACTATTAAAATAGTTGGAAAATCTGAAAGTATTTAAAATAGAGATTATTGTAAATAACTATTTCTTTATCATATGAACAAAAATTTTTACAAGCTGAAACATTTGCCTAATTTCACAACACATGAATAGAAAGTGAGCTGTAGAGTGTAGCTTTGGTTTTATAGATTGCCCTGTACAGCAAAGGTAAGATCTGCTAACAGCAATATTTATGAAACACTTCAAACATGAGGTATAGATGTCTAGTGTGTTTTTACAAATCCATTTACCTGTCTTGTTTGTCTAAGATGATTTGGTAAACACGATGAAAAATATCAACCAGCAGCCATGAAAATATGTCTACGAAGCTTGAAAAGCATAGCATGCAAGATGCAGAAAATAACAGACTTAAGGTTGCCGGAGTGACCTTCAGTTTCAAAATGTACATATGGGTATTATGATAATCTTTAATTATCTCATCATAATTTAGTTCTGACAAGTTTCTGAATGAGACAGAACTCCCACAGGAATTCACATATGTGCTAACTTGTAAGATGATGGAGGAACACTTGGGCTTGTAGTATTTGAATATTCCAGTAGCAACAAAATTACTAGTTTTCTTTTGTAGCACACTATGTTTTTTTTATTAATTAGGTTATACAGAATAATAATAGAACTCACTTGGGCAGTTAATTTCAGTTAACAGAAAAGTGCCCTGCTCTGGTCAGTTTGTGGGGAGCTCTGTCCTATTTGCCTGTCACTTTAAGCCAGCATTTTTTTTTTTGTTTTTCTCAATACTTAAGTGTTCATATACTTACAAATCATCCTGGGAAAAAAAAAAACAAACAACCAAACAGTGTTTATTCTATTCTTTTATTCCTTTGTGTTTTGGTTTCCTTTTTTGATTCCCACCTACTTTGTTTCCTGGCTCTTCATTCCTTCATTTAGTTTCTTGTTTAAAGATGTTCTCCTGCATCTTCTGCTGCAGTTGGTCTGCTTAGCATAAATCTAAATATTGTCTTCACTCCAGGAAAATGTTTGACTTCCTATTTTGAATTCTACAGGAAATAGTAAGGCTATAGAGATGAATTTCTTGTTACTTTCTTATGTATAAAATAATAAAATTTAGATTAATGAGATCTACTTTAAAGACAAACAATTTGGTTTAAGTAAAACAATGTCTAACAGGATTGCTGTAGCAACACAGAAGAATCAAGGCTTGTAGAAAGGACTGTGAAACTATGGCATTCATATTCCCTAACAAGTTCTGAACATACATACATTTTTTAAAATTTTCTCTTGAAATAGGAAAATTTTCCATGGGATGAAATTTCAGAAGCTTCCATGTTTAAAAGTGAAAGCACAGTGACCTTGTGGTTTGAAGTATTTGAACACATCTAGGAAAAAAAGTTCCTTGAATCTTGTTCTACTCCCTTTGTGGCATGGACCTTATCCTTCTGTAACTTCTGAATTTGTGTATCCAGTCTGGCTGAAACTGATCAAGGGCTAAAGGTCTCAAAGACTAATTTCTACTACTTTTTTATTAAAATAAAGGGCTGGAAGAGCAGCTTCCACAAAGATGTTGCTAAAGGAGCTTAGTCGTTATTAAAAATTAAAGTATATGGAAGTTTAGCCTTATTGCCACAGAGGAAGCCAGTTTTAATTTGTTTGTGGCTCATGGAATTATTAGATTAATTCAGCTAAATTTTTTATTGTTAGCAGTTGCAGGGCCTTCAGAAAGTCATAGCACAGAAATCAGATGGAATATTTAATGGGTTTGAGTCTTTAGCTTCTAAAATTTCATCTTGCGTGTAACTGAACTTTCAGAACAAAATCCTTGTAGTTTAATGCTGAATTTTTTATTTTTTTTTGCTCCTGTAGGATTCCAGTAGTGAGACGTTGGTGTAGTCTGATTTAATGGTTTAATAGCATCCAGAAAATTCTAGGTTAATAACTGTACTGGAAGAAACCAATAATACACTGGGAAAAGCACCATACATGTTCTACATTTCAGAATGCATTTTCTCATTCCGTTGTTCCTGACCCTATTGTATTGTGCTTTTTGGTTTATTAGCATTTCATGTCACCCGCTTTGTCTTCTTCATATATATAGATTTAGGAATGTGAAACATTTTTCTTCCTAATTGGCTGCTTTGGGAACTTTCAGCTCTCTATTTTGGTGACCAAGTATTTGGCACCAATTTCTCACTGAAGGAGAAAGTATATTGCTAGTGAAGTTTTAAAGCTGTGTAACTGATTTCAGCTTTGTTTGACACTGTATTTAAAAGAAATATCACCTCTCAGCTATGTTTAGATCAAGCCAATACATGAAGAAGGTTCATGATAAAAATGGAGATAAATATTGCAAATAATTTCAGGCAGAAGAATGAAGTTGGAAATACTCCTGAGTACCCTCCCAGCACTCTTTTTCTATTACTTTAGATTTCATACCATTAGTTCAAAGAGGGGAAAAAGCTGAAAAATGAAAATACAGAGAGCACACAGAATCTGACCTAACTGCTTTCCATCGCTGTAGATATACATATCTGCTTCTGTTTTCTTTGGCCAGTGAAGGTGGTCTTGGAAAGCTCTGCATTGGAGTTGGACTGTTGGGCTGTGGAGTTTGGAAATATATCCCAAATCTGTAATTGAAGTGCTGTGTATTTGCAATTAAAAAACATTGCTGATACTGAAGCCCACTTCCTACACAGATTTTGGTTCAGAAGAAAGATGTTTTACTTGCAAGACATAAAAATGCCTCATAGTACCAGTTAGAAAGAATGTTGCTTCCAGCCTAAATATAGTCAAGTCAAAATAAAATGTCAAATATGTAAGTTCATTCCTTTAAAAAAAAAAAAGTGTACTCAACAGTAGGTCTTGGCATCAAATATTTTAGGCTGCACTGAAAGCTGAGTATGTAGACATGCACTTATCAATGTCAGAACAAGAACTTCATCCTGAACATTCAATGGAAAAATGCTATGAACCAAATTCAATTTTACTTGTGTTAATATTGATTTAAACATTTGCCATCTTCTTGCTTTCAGATTTGCCCATTTGCTTCAGAGAGAATGATCAAAAAGTTCTCTCATCCTGAATGAAAGTACTCTTCATCTCATACAATACTAAGGGCCTCGGCAGGTGTAAATTGGCTTTGCTCCATTGAATTCAGTGAAACTTTGCTCCATTGAATTCAGTGTCAGTTTTCCATGGCTGGCAATGTGGCCATTTTAACTTACAGAATAGGTTAAGTTCAAAAAGGTCTTCAGTCACAAGGTTTAATGAAGAATTAATCTTTCATCTGAACGTTGCCCTAACTCCAACCTTGGCTGTCCTTCCTCTGAGGTCTATAGACAGCATCAATCTCATGATACAACCAACCATCTTCTATTGTTTTATATAGCTGTTAAAATCAGGTATTTAACAGCTAGAGAGAGAAGGGTGTTTTTTTCTTCATTTATAGAGTGTTTATATATTAAGTAGAGTTGATTTTTGTTGAAGGCTGCTTAACACACTTTCCCTGGGAGTTGCTATAGTAACATAGTGCAATAATTGAACTTTAAAGGTGATGTCTCATTTATGTTGAAAGATAATGCATGCAAAGGGAGACAGTATAGAAACCCTTTTACTAAATCATTTAAGGTATGTTTAAGAAGGGACATTAAAAGTGGCAAAATTGCTGGGGTTTTTTTCAGGTTCTATTTAAGCAAAACGTGCAAGATAAAGGCCTTTTAAATCTCTCTTTTTTTTTTTTTCTCTCAGCTGCTCAAGTGAAAAGGAACACAAATACTCCTAGACTCCAATAAATAATTTTAAATTTATATTTAACTTGTGAATGCAATCCAAATTTGACTCCTGAAGACTGAAGTCTGCTTTGTCAGGAAGTGCTGTCACTCCAAAGGGCTGCACTTACGTGAAGAAATTCATAGTCATTCACTTGTGCACAACATCATGAAAGAGCTTTGTTGCACACAGTGATGTTCAGAAATAGTTTGACTTTAGCATAGTTGGTATCAGTGACAAAGCTTGAACATCAGCTTTGTCTCAGCTAGGACAGAGGCGAACTGAAAAAGTATATATTTTCCAGATTTCACTTCTAAGGGTTGCACTGTGTATTATCATTAACATCAAAACTAGGTACCAGGTAAATGACAAATTGCACTGTCAGGTATTTTTCCCCCATCTGAATTATTGTCATCTATGCATCTTGGCAAATTTCTTTCATATTAAGCAATTCTCATACAACCCATTAGTTGATCTGTTTCCGTATTCTTCAGTATATAGCAGTAACCAACAATACTAAACCATATTAAAGGAAACTATGTCATTTAACTTTACAGTCTTTTCCAGGAACTGTGCTCTTCTCGTGATATTTCATGTTCTTGAAATCTATCTGGCTTTAGTTGAGGTTCTGATTAAAAACACTCTTGTGAACTTAGCAGACACGACAAAAGGAAAAAAAAATAATATAAAGAAGTCTGACTTTGTAGACATCATAAACCATTGACATTTTAGCAGAAGAATGTTCCCCAGGATAAGAGGTTAGGATTGTAAGTATTTAAGTGTATAATCCAGGGCTAACGGATACAATAAACAGAAGATTAAGTAGAGCTTGTTTACTGAAATGTCACTTGCTTGAGCCATTGCTGAGATAGAAATTGCAAATTTGGTTTCATTTAGCTGTAGTTCAGAAGTGATGTTATGGATCTGGTGGAGTAATAAGGACATGACTATAGGGTACACCTAATTTAGGAGCACAGTCAGAGCAGTGGGCTCTTCTATCCTTGCAAGCTATGGAACGAAAAATACAAATTTAGTGGTATGCCAGGTCACAGCTGGAAGGAAGAGTAGAGCTGAGATACATTGGATGTTATTAAAGTTGTGAGAAACATGAAGTATGAGGTATCAGTTTAGATCATTCTGGGTCTCTTTTTGCATTCCAAATTCAGTCACCCATATTCAAGAAAGAATCATGATGTTATAACTTGTAAAAACGGGAAATATACAGGTATTTCTAAGACAAAAATCACAGTGTTTTACTGTACTGCTTTGTAGAATACGGGTATGGGTGGATTCTGCAAAGGTGGTACAAGAAATGGAAAGAACAAAAGTACATCTGCTGACAGAATAATAATGGAAAAATAATATTCTTAGGTTAAATCTTTATCATTCCGTAATGTTATTTTATACGCTGAGTCCTATACTTGATTGGATTTTTAAATGAATACAGGAAGATATGGGACTTTTAATAAGGCTGATGTTACGGTGAAATGATGCACACTGGTTTTCAGCTTCATTTAAGACTCTTAAAACTCATCCTTAATAATGTGACAAAATGCTCAGTTTTTGTACAGCATGACAAAAAGATGATAATGTATTTTGCTTTGGAATTGGCTTTGATGGATGCTGCCACAATACAGAGAATATCTTCTTCTTCAGGAAAAGTCTGCAAATAATTTTCCGGTTTTTCTGAGTTATATTTGCTTGTCACAATTTGTAAATAAATCTCATTTAACATTAGGAGCTCACTGCAAGAGACTGGCATTTAAAATGTTGTCAGTTAAATTTATGGCTTCTGTGGAATTGTCTAATTTCATAGAATTTAAGTTCTTGCAGTTTTCTGTCCAAAAGATCAGCCTTAGAAATGTCTATAATTGTAAGGTGTAGCGATATACAATAAAGGGAAAAGGAACGTTCCTTTAGCATTTAAGTGCACCACTGATTCTGTTGAGTGGTCAGTGGAAATTACCTGAGTTTATTCCTTCTTAATCCTCTAAAATCCAAATTAGTTTCTGTTGTTCAGGTTCTTTTAATGAGCATCAGAATATTATGGCAAATAAGACACCAGATCTATCAGGGTCCATAACCTGAGATACAGATATGTTCTTTGGCTGAAACAGAACCCAAACCATAACAGTGATCCTTGGTATGGACAGAAAGAGAAGCATAAAATGAGCACTAACTTCATCTCTGGTAGTGGAACCCTGTTTCTAGTAGGGAATATGTGGTACCCTGGGTGCAAAAGGATAGTGATCTCTTCCCCTAGCATAAGTAATGGCCCCCACTGCCTTTTTAGCAGGGCTTTTAGTAGTCCAGCTGATGTAACTTGGGCCCCTGGCAAATACCCCAAAACTAGTATGTCTGGAAAAGCCTTTAATCTGAAGGTATCTATCAATGTGCCTTAATTTTGAAACACAGAGCATGTTAAGCTTCTGTGTGGTTCAATATTTTTTTATTTCTGTTGTCCATTTCTGATCAGTTTGGCTTCCGTTAAGTTAGATAAATTGACAATCAAAGCTGCTTAGTAAGAATTTAGTTGCCAGGGGTATTTAGGTGCCTGTCTTCTATTTAGAGTTTGGTGAGATTTGGGGACCAAAACTGGAGTTAATTACTCCCAAGAGTCTGGTATAGCGCATAGCAGAGTACTTCGGCACTAAGAAGATGCTACAGGCATCAGGGCTGTGTTGGTGAAGTCTGTGATATATGTAGTAACTGAAATGCAATGAAAAATCAATGTATTTATTTTGAACACCCAGGTATGGGACACAGCAACAATCCCTGGTTGGCTGCTCTGACTGCACCATAGGTCTTCTGTACAGACACCAAGAGAAATTTAGCCAGATGTTTTAAAATGTGCGTAAGGAGGAAAAAATGAGGTGTTTTGTGTGTGTGTGGTTTGATTTCTTTTGGGATTTTTTTAAATGTACCTGTCTTAACATATGCACAACAACAGGCTGAGTAGGGCACTGGAAACCTCACGTCAGTCAATAAGGAGAAATGCAAAGTTCTACACCTCGGGTAGAATAACCCTATGTCCCTATACAGGCTGGGACCGACTGATGAGTTAGCAACCCTGCTGAAAAGTGCTTCAGGTCAAACTGAATACGAGTGAACAGTGTACCTACATCATGAAGGCGGCAGACTGCGTACTGAGCTATGTTACTGTGGCTAACAGATTAAAAGAAGTTATTCTCTCTTTTTGTTCAGTGTTACTGAGGTTGCGTATGCAATGCTTCCTATACCTTTCAATCTCCCAGTTCAAGAAAGCTAGTGAGACACTGGAGAGGATCTAGTGGTGGGTTACCAAGATAATCAGAACCAAGAAAACACGAAGAAGAATAAGAGGCTGAGAAGGATGGGGTTATTTAAGCTGATGCAGGTTTATTTAAGGGTAATTGACAGCTACTTGAAGGGGAGTTAAAAAGGTCACAGAGACAAACCTTTGTCAGTAGCAGCAGGAGATGTGATGGTACGATGTCCATGAGTTGTAGCTTGGAATTAGATATTAGAAAAAACTAATTTAGTAGCCAGGATTGGAGGGGTGTGTGTGTGTGTGTGTGTGTGAGAGAGAGATGTGTGTGGATGGAGGGGGTGGGGACAGGCAGATACATATGTATACCATTGGATCTGTTTACTCAGAGATGTCATGACACTTCTCAGTGATTTTCAAGACTTTAATACACAAAGCCATGGCTCATCTGACCTAGTGCTGTGGGTAGTCTCTCTTCAAGCAGAAATCAAACCAGGTGATTTCCAGACACCCTTTTAAAACAAGCCTTTTATGACTCCATGAGTTGTTTAAAGTTCTCTCCCCAACTGCTGAACTACATCTGAAAGGACCAAAATAGCATGCTGGAGTTGTCAGGAAGGTAAAAATGGGTGAGGAAAGAGTAGCCTCTCCCTATGTCTTCCCTCCACTTGGGGGTGCATTGTTTTAATCAGATGAGAAGCAATGTGTATATAACTAGCTGTCTTTACTCTATATATTTTGAACTAATTGCTGATTGGCTCTCAAGGGGTTTGCAGGCTGCCAAGGCAAAACACACATGGACTGAGTTCTGTCTGTCATTCCCTCTGAGAAGGCATTCAGTTCATGTATGGGTGCCACGTGACCTAGAAGAACTTACGTCATGGAAAATTTTACCCTCTTTCATTTATTTTTTTCTTTAACTGGCCAATGGCTTTAAAATATATGTGAAAGACAGGGGTACATGTTTGTTCGTTGTTTTTTTTTCTGGGTGGTGTATTCTGGGTGTGTGCAAAACTAGCAAGATAATGAAGAGACTATAGATGCGAGAGTTAGCTGCTACAGGGACCATAAATCCAAGCCAGCTTCCAGAGGACCAGGGGATCTGAAAGCCAACTACAGGGAAAATCATAAGTCTGGACAACCTATGGGATATACGTGTTGGAGGAGGGGTGTGTGTATGTATGTATATGTGTGTGTAATGAGAAGAGACCTGAGTACCACTAATTGCAGTGGGGTTGTAAACCTCAGGTGCTTGTATGTCCAGGTGCCAGCAGCTAGGGAGACTAGAGGTATCTGGGACAAGTTACTGGATATACCTGAGTGTCTAAGACCAGCCACTGGAGTCATCCATATTATCTGTTCATTTTTGTCTCTATATTTCGCTAGCTGACTTCAGTACTGAACAGATGGAGAGAAGGAACAGGACTGGCCCATCTGTGCTGTTCACATTTGTGGGAGTGCTGTGTATTTTTTCTGTGTGTTTCTGTGGTAAGGTAGCGTTTTCTGCCTGTTATCTGTGTGCCCAGCTGTGTATGTATGTATATCCACATATGTATAGTATGGGGATTGCATGTATTTGCTCTCAGCCTCATTACTGGGTGAACCTGGGGACATGTAGCTGCAACATCATTACACCTATTACTCTACTGTATTTTTTAATAAGGTTCAAGATGGCAAAATAAAATAATAAACCCATACTTTCGCAAGTTTGAAATAAGTTAAAGTGAAAATAAAAAAAAACCAACAATATTCTGTAGTGAATGTTCAAAGATTAAATACTAGCCACAGACAACTGACAGAGTTTGAGACTTCTGGAATTTTTGAGAGGAAAAAATAATAATCCCAGCAGAATGAGAGGAAAAAGAAAAGTCAAAATCAAATATTCATCTATTTCCCCCAGATATATAGACTATTTGTGAATATTGGAAGAAGGGGCGGGGGGGGAGGATCTTAAATCTTAGATGTTGTTGCATACTATGTCAAAGGGAAATCTCAGACATTCCAGAATATTGTTGCAAAACTATTTCAACCACATATTGCCTAGCTGTACTAGGATTATACAGTGCACCAAATTGTGTCTTCCGGAGTTCCTGGACAGAAGAAAGTTCACCATCAGAGGCTGGAGCAGAGAGTATAGCTTATGTTCTCAAAAAATGTGGGTAGTGCTTAGTACCTCGTGGAAAGTTGCAGCAGACTGGCTAGATCTTTTTAAAAAGCCAGTGCGGAGTAAGTGAAATTGCCTGTCAGACACCACTGGGCAGTGAGGACCACAGATGGAGAATGATTAAAAATATATTAGACTTCCCTAAATGTGTGCCTAATGGACACACTTGTATTTATATAAAAGACTCCAAAAGATCACGTTACGGTTCTTCACATACTTCTACCAGTTCAGGTTTAATGACATTCTTTTTATTATCTGACACTGATACTGGGAAGTGATTCTATTTGCTGGTGCAAACTTTAGCAAATTCATCTTTTCTTTATGAATCAATTTCAGACTGACACTTTTGCTTGGGAGTAGTTTACTTAGAGTGTTTGCTGTTAGAAGTTCATAGATTGTTTGGACCTCCTCCGTCAGCAGCCATGCTAACCAAGCAGTTTTTTTCCTCTCTGTTAATAAAAAGCTAAGAAAAAGGGCAAACACTTATTGGCTTTTACTTCTTTGACTCCTGAAATCCCTTCCTTTCTCTGTCCAGCTCACTTCACTGACTTGGTCTCCTAGTTTTTCACCTTGTGATATGTAATGGAAAGCCTGGGCTTGGGGCTAATTCTGCTTGTGGGTTTTGGGTTTTTTTGTGGACTCAAGTCACAACTACAGGGTCAACTCCTCGATGGGTCCTTCTGGAATTTTTTAATTATTTGTCAAAGTCATGCTAAATATTGTCAAGGACAATTTCAGAACAATCAGTTATTGCATCCTTCCAGGAATTTGGATCTACAATAAACTGGTGAGAAATTCTACCAGTAACTTGTGAATTTAATCTCATAGTGATGACGCAATTCCAATATTAGCCTCTCTGGTAACATAAGCTCTCAGAAATCATATTTCAGTCTGATCCTAAGAATCTGTAGCAGATTTGCACTTCTGCATTACCACGTTATTCTTGACTATCCTTTTCCAAAATGGTATGGTCATATCTGTTACATGTATTATGCCTAGTTTCTTGTAGTCTTATACATCTTCAACACATCATGTTGGTTCACTGTCTCTACCTTTTTACTGTCATCCTAAGGTAGAACAGTATCCTTCAATACCTCCATTTTGTCACAGTTATTTCTCACTGTGATTTTTCGTGAAAAGTTACCATGAAATTCATATGGAAAATTTTGCCCTGTATGCTTGACTTACAAAACCCCAACATAATACATCCAGTTATATTATTTAAACTTCACAATGTCTACTATTTTTTGTTTAACTAGTGCTATAATAAAAACAAGAAGTGTTTGAAAACTGAAAATTTTGTATAGTTGACTTTAAAATTGATATTATTTATTGAAAGTATTTTCTTTTTAATATTACTTAAGTTTCAAGTTTAATACACAAATGCACTTGTTTTTTCTCTAATTATGCAATTCATGAGGAATATTAACAGTGTTGTACTGGTAGCTAATTTATCTGAAGGCAACTGTGTAAGTGTTTAGCTCAAATATTAGACACGAATATGATTTTGCTAATTAAGAAATTGTTTTTTATCCTTGTTAAGTTAATAGGAGGCTTATATTGAATTTTCTTGGATCATGACCAGACCTAAAATGCTGTTATACTTCTTAGAAAAATCCTGATTCATGTTTTGGCACCATGTAATGCTTTTTCTTTGCTTGTGCTGTTTGCTTGCCAGAGGCAATAGCTGTGCACCTACAACATTTTTTCAATCAAGGCAGCAAACTCACTTTTTTTGATTATGTACATATCTTCTAGAATGAATTGCCCTGCATCTCTCTGCAACATCTGATTGCCTCCACAATCAATTAAACAGAGCTTTTAAGGCAGTCTGGGCAAATGAGAGGATTTCAAGCATTATAAGGGAAAAACAGAGGAAAATGTATGAAGTCATCTGCTACAAATTTGGAATTTGCTACAAGTGTTTCTTTATATTGTTAGTTTTGTGCATTATTCTTCAATTAGAAATTTCTTAACTGCCTGTAAGATCACTCTTTCCTACTGCAGCCATACCACATGTATTCCATTTTATTCTTCTCATGGAGAAACAGAAAATTCTAATAAATTTTCATACAATCTGAGATTTATAATTCTAATTCGTATTTCTTAGTAGGACTTGCTGGAAACAACATTCAAAAGATTTTGTCATTAAAATGAAAGATAAATGCTGGAGGGAAACGAGGAGTAAGGTATTCTAAAATCCATGAAAGAAAAACAAAGTTTTCTACTGGTTAAGGGCAATGACATAAACGTAGTCATTTATTATCATTCAGAGCTAGTAGGCAGGGGTGTGGTATGCAGTTCCCTTTTGCTTCTGGAGCATAATGTCACAGAGAAATCAAAAAACCTTTCTACCAATTTGCTTATTGAAATTCATGTTTCTGCAGTGTGTAAGGCTTTTGTCACAATGACATCTGTAGCAATAAACAAGTCTAAATGTTTTTTAGCCAGTTCATCTAGTGAGTAAAAATAGTCATGTGGTTTGAAAAGCAAGTTTCTCTATCAAACTAAACCCAGTGTTTTGAAATGAGTTGCTGTGATTTAAGCTTGTATTGTGGGTTACGTTTTGAAAAGCATAGAACTACATGCTTTCAAAAGGGGCTGTGGGTGCACAGATGCTTATCTCTCACTGAAGAATAATAGGATTTATAGCTGTGACTCATGCTGCTGCATTACAAAAAGCTTTAATAACCATTAGAAATACCTGTATTATCTGACTCTGCCTTGCAGATACAGTGACATAGAAACCACAGTTTCAGGGTGAAGAGCAGAAACAGGGCATGACCTGGTTAGATCTCTTATGGTGCCTGGTGACTGGCTTATTCCTTTACCCAGAAAAACAGAGGTAGATCCTTCCGGAGTCAGTGGGCATTCAAACTTTGTGCAACCAGTTGCCTCAGCCTGAGCTTGCCTACAGCAAGAAGGATAAGGTCAGAAAGTGTGCCTGATTGTTCTGATTTGCAGTGTGGACAAAGTAGTGCTGAAGGTAGAGTGGAAGGTATTGCCAGCATCCTGTCAGCTGGAAAGCAAACTCTGGTTCAGGTTATTCATACCATGCTGCTGTTTGAGTGCTGGGAGGGGGTTGCTAGTGGCATGGCTCTAGCTGAGACTGCAGTTCCTTATGTGACTTTCCCAGGAACAAAGGAGAAGAGCAGAGATGGAGCAATTGTGTTTCAACCCATGAACACTAGCAGCACTGCCAGCTGAGGCCAGGGCTTGACTGGCAATGGTCCTCTTCTGTTCCACTGCTAGGAGACATCAACCTCTCCATGCTTTTCTCCGCCACTGAGACTGTGGCCCCATGAGGAAGAGGAACCTTGTGCTGGGAGACAGTCCTCCCATTTGGGAAAAGTGCCAATGGTGTCATGCTGCTCCATTCCAGCAGTGCTGACCAGCTGAGCTGCTCTTTGGGAGCTACAAGTACAGTTGTGTGCTCCATCTCTCTCACCTAGCATATAACAATACTCACTGCCTTTGCCTTACAGCTGAAACTTGTGCCTGCTTGAGCAAGTGCTCCATCACTAAGATGTAGCTAAGCTGTCTGCAAGGCAGTGTTTGCTACTTGGTACTTCTGCATGTATCCTTTTTGGGGGTAAAAGATTGGAGAATTTATGCTGAGGAATGTAAATATATTTCAATGTCTCGGAAGAGGCTTTCAGTCTGTGAAATGGAATTGCAGCAATTGTGGATGCTGAAATATTTGACAATGCTGTAGTGCAGGAAAAGAATGTCACAGTGTCATGCACTCAACACTGGAAGCAGAAGGAGTAATGGGAAAAGAATTTGAATTTACATGCCATCATCCATTCTGTTTTGGTACATGGTAACAAGGAAATGCAGTACTAAAGAATTCCGTGGATCTACTGAGAACAGATACTGCTCCAAATAAGCAATTTAATTGCCAGTAGATGCTATGCAGGGGTATATAGTGCATGGGCTTATGCTAAGAGTAGGTTACTCTCCCATTATCCCTTTGGTTTTGTTTGCTCCTGTTCCTTTAAAAGAGTCTGGTAAAACCCTCTAGAGACAGGTGGGAAGATGCTCTTTCTCTTTGGAAATTACTGAGCTTGCTCAAGGTGGAAAAGATTTAAGAGATTAGAGGGTAAGACTAGAAGAGAATTTCAGCTTGCAGTTGGAAGCCTGCATCTCCTGCATGTTGAGAAACAGTTGCAGGCTGGGAACTGAGCCAGAAACATTGGAGATGGTAGAAGCTTTCTCAAGTGGCTGCAACTCAGAAAAAAGAAACCTGAGTTGGCTGGAAGGAAGAAAGAAAGATAGTTCTCCTGGCCAAGGCTGCATCGTGGAGTGCTTATCAGCCCTCCTCTGTTTCCCCACGTTGCTTAGATTTTTCTATGTTTAAAAGTTTAAAAGTTTAGATTTTTTTTTAATTCAAATAACTTTTGTAGCTTTCCTGTTTTAGAAACCTTTTGGTCTTTTGGGGGAGGTCCACTCAGTCATCGGTAAACATGTCACAGCCTAGGAACCAAGCTGTCAGTAAGATTCCTTGTGTTATCTGTGCACATGGGTGTGGGCAAGCTTCATAGTTTCTAAAGCTTTGACATGAAGCGCAAGCCTGTTGGAGACAATGGAGCTGGAGCTCAGGCTCTTTGTCTCAGTCATAGCCCAGCATGATGCCTGGAACTAGAGTCTGAGTGAAGAAGGTGATGAGGAAGGAAACGTGCTGTCAGGGGAAGAGGCTTTATCTGCCCCATTCACACACATTGCCTGCTGCTTTGTTATAGCTCTGCTGCTGTATGTGATGCCAGGGGAGCTGAGAGATGAAAGCCATTGAGACAGTGAATATGAAGGGTTAAAGCATTCTTACATGTCTCAATAAACTGGCATCTTAAAGAGATACATAGAGAAGAATATTGGGGAGGGGTGGTCTTCTCCATCAGTGATGGAAGGAGAATATAGCAGGAGAGCTTTCTCAACTAAATTGTTACATTTTGAGCTTTGTTTTTTTTTGTCCTCATACTGACGTTGAACTTGTTTTCTTTGAAAGGTATATTATCATTTCCAAATACACTTTATAGTGCAGATTTGATTTTTCACAGTTTATATTACAGGATTAATTAATTGTTGGTTAGTACTATGTACTTTACGTCTGAGGCTTCTCAAGGAAATTTCCCTAGGTTGTTTTATTCAATCATCTAGTTTACAGTAAAGGAAATTAGTTTCCATCAAAAGGATAGATAAGTCATATAAATATTTGTTCCATCTCTTCTGTCTTTTTTAGTACATGATGGGAGTGCACATGCTTTCATTTATTCAGGATTTATCCATTTACTTGTGACCTTTCTGCATATTTGTCTGGCATTTTAGATTCTGGTTGTCATCACCAATGGTGAAGTCCTACAACTCCATGGCTCTTTTCAGTAAGCCTTATTTTTTAATTCTTTTCCAATTGTTAAAAATCCTGTATTGTCTTAAGGCTTATACATGAATGTGCTAACAAAGACACTTTGACTTGATGTTTGTTTTAAAACTTAGGGTGTTTAAACAGTAGCTGCACTTATGGTGGGGAGCAAACACATTTAGAATGTGAATTCAGTTATTTTCCTTTCTAACTAATGTAAATCCGCATACTGTAAATGTATATTGTGGGGTTTGCCTTTTTAATTTGACATATAGCAGTGGTTTACTTCTTACTTCTCTTCACTTGTAAGGTTTCAATAAGAAATGATTACCTGACAGTTGGATATTTGTGGTTGCTCAAAACCGTTTATTCTGTACATCTGGTATGTGACAGGCTTCAGTAAAAAATTTTCAAATCCCACACATACCCGTTAGAAAGAGTTGCATCCCTAAGATCTAAGGCACAAGTCATTGGAGTTAATTAGACCTCTAACTGCCCTGGTTTTCTAATAGAGTTAAGGGCTTAAATGACTTTCAAATCTGCTCCTAACCATGACAAATTTCAGTCCAAAATGTAAAAGGCTTTCTATAGCAGAGAAATTTGGTTACAGAGAGTATTAGCAACATTTGGCTGAGAACAGCCATGTTATGCTAAGTAGATTTCAAACCCTGAAGCAAAGAAAATTAAGTCAGATACAGACTTTGTTACGAAATGTAGAGAGAGATAAATATAAGGAGAAGATGAGTATCAGGGAAAATTTGTAATGCTAAGAGATAAAGTATGTTGTGAATATAATGAAAGCCCTTTGATTTGGATCTTAAGTGCTTTATAATAGTTAGAGAAGCTACGGGAAACTGTCCTGTGTCTACAAACAAATTGACCAGACTAGCTAATAAGCTTGTTCCATATCCAGCTTATGTGATTAGATAACAGTCCTGTAGATCAAAGAAATAAATTTGAACTTCATGTTATGCAAAATTAGACTAGTCACTAAACCAAATAAAAAAATCTGGTTTTAGGGTGATCATTAGTCTAATGTACTTATTTTTATTGTGGAGTACAGACCTTGATTTCCCATGTAATAATCAGGGATGCCCTCTAGCTGATTTGCAATCCTGAGAGTAACTGTATTTTAAGTGATACATTAGAATGGAAAGAAAGATCTTTCTTTGGCAGGTTTACATTATTGCAATTTAGAGGATAGTTTTTATTCTTTACCTAAGCACACTGTGCTACCAACAGCACAGTACCAAGATAAACTGATGCAATGCTATTGCCAGTTTACAGCCACAAGGCAATTGCTGGTGATAGGTTAATTTCTAATGTCACTACCTTGAGAGGCTATGGGGCACTCATGCATTGTATATCTCATTACTACACCTTGACCTGCAGTTTCCATGTATCTGGCACTGTACTCTTAAGTTTTTTGTTCTAAACAGCTACCAGTTTTTGTCACCTTGTAGAAACCCCAGACACTGATTTTGATTTAAGCATAGATTAACAATGTCGTGATCACAAGTTAGTGTAATGTAACTGTCGTTTGTTGTGATTCCTGTATTGACTCTATTCCAGTTACATCTCAAGTATGCATGCATCAGGAGTGAAATAAATTCTTCTCACAAGTTACTGTCTTTTGTGGGCTTCTAAGGTGTACAAGTAAACCAGCAGCCATCTTTAGTTTATTGAAAATAAAACTTAGAATCTGTGCAATCAGTCTTGAGGAAATGGAAAGTACCTGTGGTGCTGGTATCTTGTAACTTCAATGGGAAGCACAAATCTTTTTCTGAATGTATCGGCAATAACAATTGGTGGAGACTTGGAATGATTGTAGCTGTAATGGCAGTCTTACAAAAAGTAGTCAGATGGTTCTTATATTCCTGGTGTGTATCTATTTGTTTTATACAGCTACGTGAGGATTTTATATCTAAGATACTGTTTTTTTAAAGTACTATTGTATTTTGCAGTCATTTCTTATAGGTAACACCAATTTATTTATTTTTTGTGTGTTCATGTCTGAAACTCCCAAGAATTTTTTTATACAGTGGTGGTCCACAGATATCTAGTTTCTCCATAAATGCTTCAGTCTGAGTGTAGATAGCAATGTGTAGAATTAAGGAAAAGCAAAGAAGTGCCAGGAGTAGCCTGCATCATTTTGGCAAGCAGTAGGGTTCCAAGTGGAATTTAGCATCTTGGTGCTCAGGCATCTCTATCCTCATCAAGATGGAGATGGAGGGATTGTCATTTGAATTCAATTTTTGATATTCACAGAAACTCTGGTGCTTCCCTCAGAAACTTTGAAGGAAAAGTAGAAAATGTAGTTTTCAAATTAAAATATTTGCAATGCTACACTAACATTTTGAGAGAATTTAGAAGGTTAAAGTTTCATAAAAATAATTCTCCTTGCTTTCTGCTTCTTGTATGTATTACACTTACTGTGACTTTTGCCCTTAATATTCCATTTAATTCTTCCTGAACTTGAAACTTTTTATCTAGCTAAAATATTCCTTAAAGTAAGCATTAAGCATGCCTGTTTTTAAAGTGTGTATCTTCATGTTCCAGTTTCTTCTCAACCTTTAAAGAAATACATTTTTATGCAAATTGAAGAAAACTGCTCAAGGTAAAAATTCAAGAGTATCTAATGTGTTTAAATATTGATGTATTTTCTATTGCAATTTTTAAAATGTGCCTTTCCAGAGCTTTGAGGTGTATGCAAAAATCAATTTAAAAGCACACATAGAATCCTATACGAAAGCATGGAAAGGAAATCTTCAGAAGAACTATCAGTCTGAGGAAGACTTATTCTCACTAACTAATTGAGAAAGGTATGGTACAATATAAAATAAATACCTCCATTTGTGTTTTCTGTTTGTAAAATTAACATTGGAAATTGAAGGTCTTAATTACATTTGGCACAAGTAGTGGAACTGTATAGAAATCCACTGCTGAAGCTTGGTAGCCTTTTTGATAATGCATTTTCATTCATCCAGTACAATGCTGTATAATTAAATGGCTTTTTAAGACCAACAAAATATTTTGCTTAAAGGAGTATTTTATGTTGAGGAGAATTCAGTGAGTATAGTATGCCAGAAGAGGATGTAAGCTTAACTCATTATTTCAATTCAAAGTGGAAGAATAGCTGTAAGACTGCAGCTGTAAGGGTAATGTGGGTCTAGTCCAAATGTACATGCTGTCTCACAGAAGCCTTATAGGGTTCAGAAGATAACTGGTGTTTAGAGTTGAAACTTAATCCTTGCTCTGGAAATATCATCTTCATCCAGAACCAAATGTTGAGAAAGCTAGGCAATGATTATAGAGCCACTGTGCTGCATGGATTTTACTTCCAAACTGTGGCCTTTATTGTTCTGGATCAGATACTCTGTTAAAATACATAGGATTCTGTCATGGTTTAACCCAGCAGGCAGGCAAACACCATGCAGCTGCTTGCTCACTGCCGCCCACCCCCAATGGGGTCGCGGAGAGAATCAGGAAAAAAAAGTAAAATTTCACTTTTTAATAATTTAATAAGACAGCAAAGGAAGAGAAAATAACAACAATAATAATGATAAAAGAATACACAAAACAAGTGATGCACCATGCAACTGCTAATCTCCCACTGACCAATGCCAAGCCTATTTTCGAGGAGCCATTGCCAACACCTGTCCCCCTGGCACCCCCCCACTTATATACTGAGCATGATGTCTGTGGTATGGAATATTCCTTTGGCCAGCTTGTCCTGTCTGTGCTCCCTCTCAGCTCCTATGAGAAGTTGAAAAAAGTCCTTAATATAAGGATTACTTAGCTAAAACTAAATATGTGTTATCAACATTATTCTCATACTAAATTCAAAGCACAGCAACTACTAGGAAGAAAATTAACTCTATCTCAGCTGAAACCAGGACAGATTATTTTTTCAAACTTAAGGTTATGAATATTTCAGTGCTATTACCCATTTTAAAAAACATGTAAAAATATTTGATTAAGGCAGTGATTTATTACCAGAATTTTAACAGAGTTTGTTTGATAAGCTTTATTATCTCTTGATGTTAGATGATATTCTGAAATACCTTGAAGCTCACAGTTTAGCTGATGGTGAATATCAGGAGAATATCCATGAATGTATTTCTTCTGTGATACATATTTTCACAGTCCAGAGTCACTGTTCTGAATAAGTTTGATGATTGGCATGTATATGTCAATCATGTCAAACACAATGATGTAATTTTTCTGTATCACTGAATAACATTCCCATTATGTGCCTCAAATGAGACAATCAGTGCACTGTATGTGAGGTTCCAGATTTGCCACAACATAATATGCAGCTTTGGGAAGTACATGTTGATTAGCCTGTCTCTAGGATGAGGTTCATTTTTTAATCCTCTAAGGCTGTGTCTATGCTAGTAGATTAATCAGAGTCAACAATCATTTCTGGGCACTGGAATGTGATTGTTTATCCCATTAAACTATTTCTATGTTCCTGAAGTGTAAATTAGCTAATCCCAAACAATTTCTTGGCACGTCTTGGGGCTTTCATCACTCCAAGGGCCATTCCCAATGCTCAGCTTGCCAACAGCAATACCTGAGGTGGAGACTAAAAGGATTTGCCATCACAGATCCAAGCTATTCCATGCTACTTCTACTCAGGGAAAGTTCCTGGGCACATTCAGTTAACTAGTGTAGAATGGACATAACCCTGAAAGTTTTCCTAATGCATGAAATTGAAAGTGAAGAAAGACCTTATTCTGTGCAAACTTTACCTTTTCTAGAAAACACAAGGTCTAAATGTGTTCAGTTCTGGGCACCTCACTACGGGAAGGACATTGAGGTACTGGAGTGTGTCCAGAGGAGAGCCACCAAGCTGGTGAGGGGTCTAGAGAACAAGTCAAAAGAGGAGAGACTGAGGGAACTGGGCATGTTTAGTTTGGAGAAGAGGAGGCTGAGGGGAGATCTCATTGCCCTCTACAACTACCTGAAAGGAGGTTGTAGAGAGGTGGGTGTTGGCCTCTTCTCTCAAGGGAATAATGGCAGGACCAGAGGAAATGGTCTGAAGTCGTGGCAGGGGAGGTTTAGATTAGATAGAATTACTTTACTGAGAGGGTGGTCAGGCACTGGAACAGCCTGCCCAGGGAGGTGGTGGAGTCGCCATCCCTGGAGGTATTTAAGAAATGTGTAGACATGGCACTTCAGGGCATGGTCTAGTGCCCAAGACTGTGGGTTTGTGTCTGTTTGTGGGTTTCTTTGGTGTGGTGTTCTGTTTGGGTTTTTTTGTTTTGTTTTTTTTTTTCTGTTTGTTTGTTTTGGTTTGGTTTTTTGTGGTTGGACTTGATGATCTCAAAGGTCCTTTCCAACCATGAAGGTTCTGTGATTCTGTAAATGAGAGCCTTTTCTACCTTTTGCATTAGTTAAATCAGACTAAAACTTTTGTATATTCCTACTGTTAAAATAAAAACGGCCCCTTTTAAACATACTGCCCGCAGAGTGCAATGACAATACCAACAGAGAATAAACAGACGCCAAACAACATCAGATCCAAACTCTACCACTCCTATGAAGTAATGAAGTATAACTGGTAAAATCGGTTTGATGTTAAAACATGCTAATTGAATAACATGAAATAATATGGTCTGGATCAGAAGAAAATACAAGACAATAGATCATTGCTCTTTTTCCTTACAGAAAGTATAAGGCTTAGAAGAAAATCAAACCTTCCTTCAGAACACCCTGAGTTCGTGGAAAGTGCATTTCTTATAATATATAAGTAACAAATACTTGTCCAAATTAAATTCATAGTTCAAAATCTATCCCTCTTCAGAGCCTTTCTGCAGATGAGAGATTTTCAGAATATCAATAAAACATATTCATGCTGCATTATCTGAAGTTATTACTGTGGGATTAAGCTTTTTTTTTTTTTGCTTTTGGTAGGCTTTCCTATGATAAAAGTAAAGAACAAATGATTTAAAACCAAAATTATCATTACTATATGTGTGTGTTTGTATGTATATTTATATACAAATCGTGTGTTAAAGTATGTGTGTGTTTATATTAATTTAAAAGACTGTATTTTAAACAACTATTTATTTTTTTCCGTTCCTGGCCAAAAATGTAGCTCTTACCTTGCAGTGACCTAAACAGACACCTAATTGCAGATCATTAAAAAAAATTATGAATCTTTAAAGATGAATTTTGTTAGGTTCAGGAATAGAGAAATGCTTTATATCTACATACATGTATAAATAATTGGATGCCAGTAGATGGTGCTCACTGTGTAGTATAGTCCCTGGGGTTACTAAGACCAATAAAATTTGTTGTTGTGCAATGAAACTGACGTCTGCACAACTCTTTACAGCTAGTCTGAACAGATGGTAGGAATGTTCTGTCTAATTTAGTGTGTAGTACTAGCTTGAATACAGATACACAAAGATTTTTGAGGGAGTCCTTTCACTGGCAAGAGAAAGAAATTGCTACTGCTCTTCTGGGTGACAGCTTGAAGTAAACACGGTGGCACAACAAATGAAGGTATATTGGGAGGGATTCAAAGAAGAAAAGATGTCAAGGGATGCTCTTGATCTTTTGATCTCACATGTGCCGATATCATGTTGGTGTAAGGTTTGAATAAGAAGAGTGAAGCTTTTATGCCTAGTAGTTCTTGAATTCAATACACTGACTTGTGGTCCCACTTAAAAATTTGAGCATATTAAATTTCTTTGGTTATGCTGATTAGAATCTTTTACACTATGTCTATCTAGAGCATTGCCTTGTGCCTGTCTCCTGGCAGGCTGTTATATATTTAGAGGCATATTGTAAGTGGTGCTGTTGTCTCTGTGTAGTAATTTGTTATGCTGTTGCCTTTAGCTGTGATGTAGGGCCCAGGGACGCTGCCTAGTGTCAAACAGAAACACTCTGGTGGCTGGACTGTGCCACGAGACATGTTCTCGAATTGATATTGCCTGCCTGCAGGTGAGGTTAACAGGTCTAGTACATGAGTCCAGTTCACTCATCAGGTTTCATTGCATGCACATTTAATTTTTCTATGACACAGGTGTAGGCAGAAGGGTAGCTATGGGTCCAGAGGACTTCTGCACAGAAAGCTCCTACTGAGAAGAGAGAAGTAGAGAGGGAAATAAGGCCTTCTTGCTCTCTTCCAGCAGTTCGCCAATAGATGGTGGCAGAGATCCTTCCCTAGACCATCCACAGACAACCTGTAGTTCTCTGCTTCTCAGTCCTGTGGGCCTGAGGTTGTAACATAATGGCAGCAAAACGTCTTTGCATGGTGGAAGAAGCAGAGAGAGGGGGATGGAATCCTGGAGAGCCATATTACAAGGTCTGAGAATGTCAAAGCTATTTGTTAGAGCTGTGTACATTAGTGCAACTTCATGATTTGGAGAGGTAAACCTACAAAGTTTCTATTTAAGACATCATTTGTATACCTAAAATCTTAAAACTTGTTCTGTTTACAACAATAATGGTTAGAAGTTAAAGAAAAAAGAGTATTTATTTCAAAGCTCTTTAGTGCAGTTTTAATAACTGTTTCAACCTATGTCCTGCTTTATATGAAATGAAATTAAGCACCTATAAAAAGAAATGTAACTGACCTGTGAAGCAAATCAAACTGTGAAATGTCATTAATATTGCTTATTAGAAATTTAGGTATTAGAATATCTTTAAACCTACTTTATCTACCAACCCCTTATTTGTCTTTGCTTTTTGTGTACATCTTTTAAAAATTGTTAGCATCCAAATTTAGTTAATGCAACTGATTACATATAAATTTATAATGCAAAAAAAAAGCCAATACATAATTCAGTCTGTTTAAACATACCTAATGGCTTTTAGTTTTATCACCCCTGGGGACCTTAGTTACAGAAACAGAATAATCCTGCTCTGAACATAGAAACAGTGTTTCAAAGATATGATCTATCATTTGTCAACTTTGATCAGTTTCTACATCTTACTAATAATTCTCTTATTACATTCTGAATTAAATTTAAAATATTGTAAATTTCCTTACATTTTGTTATTTATTTAGATGACTTACTGGTTTTACACAATCTTGTGCATTTAGAGGTTTCACACAATTATTTCGTATAGAGATGAGTCAGCATCCACACATAGCACATAAAATAAAATAATGGTGTTTATTTGCTTAAAACAGTACTGCAGTTTTCTGACAGCCCGTTGCAGGCCATTATTTTTTGAGAACTCGTAACTAGCAGCCTGGTCACTCTTTAACTCAGTCTAGGCAGGTGTTACAAAAGAGTTGGATGTGGTCCCACACTCTGCAGACATTTAGGTGTGTGCTGTGAGCTGCCAGTATCCAGGCTGGAGAGTCGGACTCCTACTCCAGCTCTGATTTAGTCCATTTTTCCCCAGGTGTGCCTCTCTTTAAGGATGTAAGTACTCCCTCTGAAATCAATGGGACTATTCACGCACTTAGTCAGGCATGTACTTTAAGCACATTGCTGAACTGGGACCATTCTGCACCATCTAAATTACTATACATTCTTCAGGACAATGGAAAATCAGTCTCTCGGTTATTTTAAAAATGATTCAGAAAATGATTACATTTGCCTTCAACTGTCTTCTGGTGAAAATGAACAGTTAGAGCAAAATACGGAGAATCACTACTCAGGGCATTGGAAAAACAAATCTAAAAAAGTTTTCTTGTGTTGTTTTGACAATGTCAAACTTGATTTGTGATGCTGTACCGATAAAGCTAAGGAAGTGAATTGTTATTCTAGCATCGCTTGTTTGGAGTACAATATAGAGACTGATTTTCTGTTTATGAAGCGCTTGAAAGAAAAATAAGTGGTGATTATTCATGTTTCATTTTTTTAAAAGTCCAATTGTGTGCTCTCTGTAGATCTAAACACCTGCTGATTTTCAGTATTACTTTTCTTCCCTAAAGAATGTACAGCTTGGTCCGGACAGAGCTCTGTTCTGATTTCTTCCAATGGGAACTGTGTATTCACAGAGATAAAATTTGATGTAGTAAAACTCATGGCGTTTTCACAACAAATGTTTTGTCAGTAGAATAAAGGGCAGATAAAACATAAACATAGTTTAAATTAGAGTCTGCTGTTATGTTGATTTAAACCAATCAAATGGTTGTTACTGTCATGGTTTAACCCCAGTAAGTATCCTCTCACTCACTCCCTCACTTGCTCACTGGGTGAGAGAATCAGAAGAGTAAAAAGTGAGAAAATTTGTGGGTTGAGATAAAGAGTTTAACGAGTAAAGCAAAAGCTGTGCATGCAAATAAAGCAAAAAAAGGAATTCATTCAGTGCTTCCCATGGGCAGGTTGGTGTTCAGCCATCTCCACGTAAGCAGGGCTCCATCACGTGTAGTGTTTACTCAGGAAGACAAAACGCCGTAACTTGGAATGTCTCCCACTTCCTTCTTCTTTCCCCAGCTTTGTGTACTGAGCATGATGTCATATCCCAAGAATATCCCTTTGATCAGTTGGGGTCACCTGTCCCGACTGTATCTCCTCCCAACTTTTTTGTGCAGTCCCATCCTACTCACTGGCAGGGCAGTGTGAGGAGCAGAAAAGGCCTTGACTTCTTAGCAACAATCAAAACCACCAGTGTGCTATCAACATCATTCTCATCCCAAATCCAAAACATAGCACTATATGAGCTGCTAGTAAGAAAGTCAACTCTATCCCAGCTGAAACTAAGACATTCTTCACCCCTATTCCGTACCATTTTTGTCATGCTCAGGTCCCAAGCTATCCAATACAATGTCATTAACCACCACTCCCCTTCCCATCTTTTGATACAATACCTAGATATCATTCCCTTAGTCTATGGACCACCCCCATGGAATGTCTGTAAAATGTCTTTAAAATGTCCGTGATTGTCCATAAATATCCACAAATGTCCACTAATTGTCCATTGAGTTAATTTAGTCCATGACCACCCTTACCAAATGTATTCTAGTGCATTATGTAACAGGAACCTGGGGAAAATAGCATAATGGGAAGTACCTTAAATTTAGGACCAGCGCGGTCTCTCTGTAGCCACTGGGTTCAAGATAAGGTCTCTGTTGTCTTGGCGTAGCAGACTTTACTTACTAGTTATGTAGGTCTGGGTTTTTATGACTCTGCATTCATTTTCCTGTTTCATTCCAGCCTCTCTAGATTTCTCATCCAGCAAATCAACCTGCATAATTGTAGAAAGGTCAGGTTTTGTTTTTATTTTTCTTCAGCGAACATTATCTTTCTATTTGTATCATTTTACTTGGTAGTTAATGCTTCCCATTATACTAGACAAATTTTTATTTATAAAATCCTCTTGACTTGTTGAACTGCTCCCACCTCTCTCCTTAATTCTCCAAATACAATTAGAGGTCTGGATGAAATGAATCACCTTGGCAAAAATTCAGCCAGCTTTATTGCCAAATTCAAAGACTGACTGAGTGGGGAAAAATGGTACATTGGCACACTTGATGTAAAAACAATTCCAAATATGGCCATGTGTGGTATTAATTCCAGCTGAAACTCTGGAGGGTGATTAATTAAAATGTATTGTTGTAAATCCATTGTGATACGTTCCAATACTAAGTGTGCTGGGCCAGACTGTGGTTTAGCATATGTATCCTACAAGAGTGTAAATTATCAGTGGTCTCCTTGCATGGCCTTCTACAAGGAGGAGAAAATGGGATAGAAGCAGGGAAAGTCTATCTGCTATTTTTACTTGTCTTAGCAGTGTCCAAACAGTGGCAGGAAAGAGGAAAGAGCAAAGACTGCTAACCAATATATCTGGACTGAGTCAAAATTGCTGTGAAGTGGGATCTATAGTGCTTCAATTAACTGATAAGAAAGGAAGTTGGGCAGGTCAGATCCTCCTTTTTTCCTGTGTATGTCATTCTTTCTCCCCTCAGGATGTCACATGAGAAGGTTGTTCCAGCTATGCCTGAAGTTTCTGCAATACATTCAGAGCAAGAGTCCAGTGTTCAGGTTTGGGAGAAGAGTGGGGTACACCAGCTGCGGTGCCCAGGGAGGCACCAGGAAGTAGGTGGAGGTATAGGGTTGTGGTCTCTGCCAGTAGCGAAGGTGTCTGAGACAGAACTGGCTCAGCAGCTTTGGCTGTCATGGAGCATCTGTTTTAGGGAACATGAGGACAGGGAAAAAGGAATAGGTGGGAGAAGATTTGAAGGGAAAAGAAATATTAACTCTAGAATATTTAGGAGTGCTGGAGCAGAAGGACAACTGAAACTTGGAGTTTTGTGGTAAATGGGGTGGAGGTGGGGCAAGGGAAGCTTTTAGGGGAATGGAGAGATTCTCTGCAGTGGGTAGGAGAGATAGGGAACAGCTCTCTAGTCAGTCAAAGGGACAAAAAGAGCAAGTTATTTGAGCATTCAGGTAGAAGGGGCTTGGGATGTCACTTGACTTGTCCTGTGGGAATTTTAGGCTGGTGGTAGTGTCTTTCACCCACCTCATCCCCTGAAAGAAAGATGAAAGTGGTAAGTGAAGAAAAGAAAGCACCTTTCAAAAACACATTTAATTTCCTGAGGCAATACAGTTACCTCCACATCTAGTGCTATGTGGCAATCTAGTCCCCTACAGTATATTCTCACCTCTTTATAGAAAGGAGAACCTTTTGTTTTGTTTTCCTTTAAATACGTACTTTTGTGTTTCAGTAATCAAGAAGTCATTTTTCAGTTAATATGCAACTGTCTGTCTGCACTTAACATGCAACAGTCTGACAGCACCCTTATACTGTCAGAATGCTTATACAGAACAGGTTCAAAATAGACCTTCAGCTTTCAGTAGGATTTACTAGATTTTTCTTCAATAAATGTGAACTAAAATGTGTTAAATATCTTCTCATCTTTTTACTTTTTCTTGCAGCTGCTTCTTTCAGACTTCTCCTATTCATAAACATATGCTTTGGTAATTGCCAGAGGTTTTCTGCACTCTGATAGCTTTCTTAGAGGCTGCATTCATCTTCCACCATTTTTATATTTACAAGTTAAAAGATGATTGTAGGAGGTGTTTCCACTGTGGAGAGAATGCTTTCCCATCTGTGGCAGTATACAAAAGTGCCTTCTTATAGAAGGGTGGTTTGGGATTCTTTCTAGATAGATAGATACAACGATGTGTAGGTTTATTGATGAAACATCCAAAAGTGAGGAGAGACTGTAGCATAATTGCATATCTTCCAGATCCTACATAAGAGATATGCTTCAATAGTACTCCACCTGCTCTTGGGTATGTTTAGTTTCCTATGAAGATTTCATCTGTAGTTTCTTTGAGAAGGGTATGCATATAGAATATGACATTAAGTTCCACTATTTCTGTGTTTCATTTAGCTCCGTTACTCATTAGGAAAGCAAGATGCTAGTGTCTGTTCATCTTTACAGAGTTTAGATATGGGACAAGCTAATCATAATAGACCAGAAGAAGAAAAAATCAGTAGACTATTTAACACTTATTTGAATTCACTGTTAATTCCACTTACCATTTAAACATTTATGAATGATGTAGACAAAATAATGGATAATACGGAGGAGTGAAAGAACAAAACTACCCCATGTACCTATTTGTAAAAGTCTTTAAAATCATTTCTGTTTCTATATACTTTTCTCATTCTCAGAAAAGAAGCAGAATGGCATTATCGAAATGGTGGTTTTATCCAATAATGTGAGGTTAAATTGCTGGTATAACCATACTATAGATGAAAAATAATGTTCTATGAGCACTACTGTAGAGTGGTAAAAACTGGTGTAAGATCATGAAGTAAAACTGGAGCATCTTATTTTTACTTAGTAACCAACACCTACACATTCACAAAAGCAGAAAGAATGAATGTCTAAATGGTCTAATTTTCACAGTATAGTGCTGAAGCAGGGACTTCAGGTTATTAGTTTACAAAAATTGTTTCTGTGATGAGACTCTGAGTCATGTATGACAGGGTCTTCCATGGGTAGCAGGAAAGAATCTGCAGTAAGAATAAACAACAAAGATTTGATTGTCCTTTTTCTCTTTCAATTTTTAGTGTTTTTCATTCTATTTTTTTTCTGTGTCAGTGAGACTGAAAAGCAGTTAGTTGGACAACATGAAGGCATATTGTTTTTTTGGTTTACAAACAAATTATGATAGCCTAGGTGAGGCTTGGAGAGAAAGGTGGATTACAAGACTGTTAGGGGTGACATAACTTCAGTCGACCATAGAGATCAGAAACATCTTAGAAGGTAGTGTCCCTGGATGTGGGGGAGCTATAATAGTCATTCACTATGAAGTTTTGGCAGACACTTGGGAAGGAGAATCGGAATTGGAGACGTCTGTGTAGTCTTCAGATGAGGGGGGTTGCAATGCTGCTGTGCTTTTGGAACGCTGAATTTCAGCTCTAGGGGAAGGGGCGGGGGGCAGCTTTAGTATTTTGGGATCCATCTACAAAAATGCACGTGCTCTGTCTTTGTCTTCTTAGACCTGAAGAATTACCTGTTGTTTCTGTATTTCCTTTTTAAAAATCTTTTCTTGAGCCACTAGAATACATAGTACAGACCATGTTTATATTTAAATGATCACTTAAATGATCACTGATCTTGCAAACAGATGAGTTATACAAGTGTTATGTGCCTAATTATAGATGATTCATGTGTCAGCAACAAAATTTTAAGAGGAGATTGTCTGTAGGGTGGTGAGGCATGGTGAGAGCTCTTGAGTGTCTTACTGATCACAAACTGTACTTTTTCATCCACAGTTGCAAATAAAGAATATTAAATTGAGTGATGTTAACCAGACAATTGTAGTAAGAAAAGATATCTGAAATCTGGCACTTCCTGATTATTAATTGCTCACTCACAAATATCATAAATCACTTTATAAGAATAGAATCAGAAAATATTAGAATCAGAAAAGCACTTTAATACTGTTGTAGCTAATTTTGAATATTAAATGAAAGGTTTCACATTAAAATTCTGAACCCATATTTAAATGGCCACCGGAATCCCTCTATCAAAAATTTCATTAACTAACTGTGAATTATCCTGCTCTCAAAGAGACGCTACAATTAATCAGTAGTATTTATACACATCCGGGTCTATCTTGCAGCAATCAACAGCAGTTCAGGCAATGTTGAAGTTCTTCAGGAATCTGTATTTTTTGGAATCAAGATCTGTGTCTTGAATGGTAAAAACATTGCGGTGGAGGGGAATAGAGTGGAAGTGCAATACTATTTTGTGTGGGTTTTTTTGTAGACATTCTTACCGTCTTTTTAGGACTGCTACTTCCATTGCTAGTGCTGTTAGTCTTGCAGGTGACATTACCTCAAATTCATCACCAAAAGAGAAAGTCCCTTTCTTTTGGTTGAAACGATTATCTCCAGTTGTTAGCAATCTTAGCTATAATGACCAACCTCTGGAGAGGCAACAACTTTAAAGTCTTGCTCATGGTGTAGATAATTTTATACCATCCAAAATTAAGTGTGCATATCTGTTACTCTGTTCTTGCATCTATATGGAAATCCCTTTAAAAGTATTTCTCTGTGGCTAAAAAATCTTAGAATCGTTAGAGCAACAGATTTCTTGCATTAATAGTAACATTTAAATGCATTTAATAACAAGGTAGAATGTTGGACTTCCCTGATAAATAATATCATTATTAGTCTATAAACATTAATAAAATAACTTGCTACAAATTCTATGCTGAAAAAATGTATGAGCATCAGTGTTTTTACAAATAGTCACAAAAGTATTCTACTGCAGCAAATGATTGATAGTAGCAATTTGGATATATTTGCAGTTGTAGAGATGTATAGCAAGTATCATGCAGCAGATGAGTAGAGTTAACCACTCTTGGAAGGCCAAAAGGACATTATTTCACAGTTGTCTATAAACTGAACACTCCAGTAAACTGGCAAAAAGAGTGCTTAGCAACCTAGAATAACTACTTCTGAAGATCTGAGGAGACTGGGTCCTCTTAAGACCTAGTCTGGACAGAGTTTCAAGAACTAGAGTTTATTTACAAATAAAAATCAGTGTTTTAAAAGCTAAGCAAAACTCACGCTGCTATATTGCCTGCTCCCTTGTGCCAGTGGCTTTTTCTCTGCCAATCTGTTTTCTTAACACTGTTTGTGGACTGAAGGAAGGAGATGGGGGAAAGGAACAGAATTGTTGGAGCTATGGCAAAACTCTATCAGTGTAAATTAGCTTATTACGTCAAGGAGCCACCACCTCAGTGTTGTAAGTAGTGGAGAAAATTAAGACTTGAGGAAGATTCTCGTCTTATCAGCGGATGACTTGCTCCTTGGAAGTGACTTTTCCTGGCTAAATACACTGGGAAAATTAACAACTAATAAGATTGGACATATAATTAGCAAAAAAATAGGTGACATAAACTCCATCCTAGTCATAAAGTAAAAATTGAAAAAGAAAATTGAAGTAAATAAGGGAAGTAATGATTTATAGTGAGAAAGCAAGGGAAAAAAAGAGACATGGGACAACATATTCTTTATTTATTGGGACATATATTTTTACTTTCAATGTTTTTCATAGTTTTTTCATATAACTTTTGCTTTATTGGAAAAGTGATAACACCTGAGGTCTTAGGCTTTCAAAGTCTGTAACCTGCCACAGTTATCTAAGGAGGATAAACTGTGGATATGGATCAGTCCTGACAGGACAGCTAGAGGCTGGGTTTGCCACTGAGATGTTTAAAACAGCACTGGTGTTGCTTGGAATTGTCCCTTTTTGACTCTGTGTAGCTGTTTATTTCTAAACTTGATTGGGTCTGGCTCTGCTTCAGCTTGAGCTTCACGTTCCACCAAAAAGGGGTTTCAGGGAAACTCATAGTCCTGAAGGTTTCCATTCCTTCCGCAGGTTGAGATTGATACAGGTTAAAGCAGAAATAGGATTTTACTCATACAGGGCAACAGATCAAGTCACAAATGAGATCATAAATTCTGGTTATTTATTCGGGCTCTATAAATTGATTAAAAGCAAGATTGAAATGCTCAAGTAGTTTTTATTGCTGGTAGAAATGTGTGTCTCAGTAATCAGAATGGGATTCTTCAGGCGTGCATGGCAGGGGAAAACAACCCAGCCCATTCCAATTAGATAAAGGTGTTGAGTGTTTTGAGGTTTGGTTGGGGGAGAAAGAGCAGTGTTGGGAAAGAACTGTGGATTTTTTGAATGATCATTGCACCTTAACATTAAGGCAGTTGAAACAGACAATCCTAATTCTCAGAAATGTCCAATCTCTGAAATGGCAGAGGAGAAATTGTCCATAGCGCCTGATTTGGATATTTATCAATATAACAACAGAAACAGAACTCACAGACTTCTAACATGGAAGACAGTTCTATTGTAAAATGTAACACTTATATGAATCAAGAACTGTTAAAAGGTTTTGAAATCTATACCATAATTATGCTTGAAAAGAATAATTTTTACTATTGCTACCCTGCTTGATCCATGAAATAATAAGTGATTAAGACAATGTAGGAAAAATTCTTGTTGGAGAAAGCCGCAATTAATAGTGTAAGTAAAAAAACTTTAGAAGTTGATTTTTTTAAACCATCATTTGACGAGCTCCACAATTAAGTATAATTTGATTTTACTATATAACACTTCAAAATCACATTAGGATAGTCAGAGAATCCAAATCTTTGGTTTTGACACTCTTCAAGTTGTCTTTACTTTTGTTATGAATCCATTCTAAGAAATTGGAAGTGTGATTAAATGTAATTTTAAAAATGTTTAAATACTTGTTTCTCTCTTACTTGCTTTAAAAAAAAAATAAATTTAAAAAAATCCCATGTTACTTCATTCTACGCTATCATGGTATTTTTTACTCCTGCAGCTCATGCTCAAAGATTCAATCACATTGAGGGATGCTCAGCGTGTCATTGATTTATAAAGAAGGATTTTCAAGGAAAAGTTTCTATTGTGAAATGACATAATGTTTTCTTTTGGAGTACGGGATGGCAAATAAGAACTGTGGTAAAGATTAATCTTGCTTGTTCCGTACTGGTTGCCTTAATAAGTTCTCTTTGAAAAGCTGAGCTATAAATCCAGGGAAAGCATGTGAGAGCTACTGATAAAGCATAAGTCATGGAGATTGTTATATGGAATCATCTGCCACTGAAGATTAGAGTAAGCCAAAGTTTGCCCAGTTTTATAGTCTTCAGTATGGTCTAGATAATTGGTTGGGTTAAAACCAATTGGTTTTGTTATTTGTGTTACAGTTGTATTTAGACTCCAACTAAAAGTAGGACCTTATTTTGCTATTTTTCACTCTACAAATGTGTAGCTCATCATTGTCCCAAAAGTCTGCAGGCTAAATACGCCAACAACAGGCTAGAAAAAAACTGGAGACACAGCTCTGAAGTGATTTGACCAAGGTCACACAAGTAGTCTCTTGCTAAAGATAAAACCCTTTTGTCCCAACGAAATCAAAAGAAAAGGAAAACTCCATCTCAAAAGCATAAATTGCTGCAATCTAGGAAAAGCAGGAAAAAGAAACAAACATTAAATGTCATCTTATGCATCCATGTATATGTCTACTTGATGAGCCTGCAAAGTATCATGAACTAATCTGATTTTTAGTGTTATAAAAATGCCACAATTGTTTGAAAGCATAATTGAATACAACATTTTGGTGCTCAAGTGGGGAGGTTTTTAACAGTTATACGTTGCTGTCCAGAATTGGTGTTGTTATTTGGATTTCTTGGTCAGGAATTTTATTATTTCCTTTTAGTACAGGTAGAGGTGGGGAAGACCTCTAGAAAAAAAATCAGTATACACCACAGTAAGGTTGGGGCACGCAGCTAAAGGGAAAAGAGGTCTTCTAATTTTTCAAAAGATAAAGACAGAATCACAAAGTCACTGAATCACCTAGGTTGGAAGGGACCTTCAAGATCATCTAGTCCAACCATGAACCTAACTCTGACAAAAAAAACCCAAACCACAAAAAAAAAACCCCAAAACAAAAACCCAACACTAAACCATATTCCCAAGCACCACATCCACCTGTCTTTTGAACACCTCCAGGGATGGGGGCTCAACCACTTCCCTGGGCAGCCCATTCCAATGTCTGATAACCCTTTCAGTGAAAAATTTTTTTCTAATATCCAGCCTGAACCTCCCCTGACGTGACTTGAGGCCATTTCCTCTAGTCCTGTTGCCTGTGACTTGGGAGAAGAGACCAACCCCCACCGCTATACACCCTCCTTTCAGGTAGTTGTAGAGAGCGATAAGGTCTCCCCTCAGCCTTCTTTTCTCTAGGCTGAATAACCCCAGGTCCCTCATAAGACTTATTCTCCAGACCCCTCACCATCTTTGTGGCCCTTCTCTGGACCCGCTCCAGCACCTCAATGTCTTTTTTTGTGGTAGGGGGCCCAAAACTGGACACAGTATTCGAGGTGGGGCCTCACCAGTGCCAAGTACAGGGGGATGATCACCTCCCGGGTCCTACTCACCACACTGTTCCTGATACAGGCCAGGATGCCGTTGGCCTTCTTGGCCACCTGGGCACACTGCTGGCTCGTGTTCAGCCGACAGTCGACCAACACCCCCAGGTCCTCTTCTGCCAGGCAGCTCTCCAGCCACTCTGCCCCAAGCCTGTAGCTCTGCCTGGGGTTGTTGTGACCCAAGTGGAGGACCCGGCACTTGGCCTTATTGAAACTCATTTATATTTATGTTTATATTTACATGTTATAATGAACTTTTCATTATAACATGTAAATATAAATATCAATGCATATATTTAAGCTATGCTAAAAATTGCATATTTGTGCAAGACATTTCAAAAAGTTCAACGAAGCACAGGAGAATTATATTTACCATGATTAGGAAGACTTTAAAAGAAATTCTTCTAAATTTCTTGGTAAAACTACAGGTAGAACAGGATTTCCTGGTTTAGTTACAGTGCTCTTCCTAAGTCTAAGTAAAACATAGTATAAGGATTTTTAGTTTAG
Organism: Tringa tobata; assembly: GCA_033628505.1. Lineage (NCBI taxonomy): Eukaryota > Metazoa > Chordata > Aves > Charadriiformes > Scolopacidae > Tringa > Tringa tobata. The sequence continues at coordinate 13,062,755 of JAHREE010000339.1, forward strand.
TCATTACTAAATAACTAAATTACTGACCTAGAAAAAATCAGTGGTGTTTTTAAATTCACTGTTCCACACTTCATTGTAAACTGTAATTGGAGATGGTAAAATCTTGACAGGAAATCCCAGGAAATCCAATGCAAATCATCAATTTTGTGTGTTATTGCATTTTTTAAAAATTTAAATAGTAAATAAACACAGGTTTTTTTAAAGGCCTAAAATAAAGAAAAATATCATATCATGCCAAATCTCTGCTTTTTTCCTAATTCTGACTGTTCCCAGAAAAAATATTTATCTGCTGTAGTTGTCAAAATGACACTTGAAATGACAATGATAATTTGACAAAGAAAGAAATGTCTTCTACCCAGTAGTTAAATTACTACTTTCAGTAGTATGGAACAAAAACTTCAGGATGAAACCTAGCTCTGAAAAATATCGCCGTGTTCCAGCCATTTTGTAAAATTCTGTACCTCACTAGATATTGACAGTATGCTTTAAATATAATTTTCCAGGGAAAAGCCGCTTCTTTTCTGTGAAGTCTACACACCATGGATGTTAGTCTGGTTGCGATTTTCCAACAACATCATTCTCTTTTGGATAAAATGTACCTTTATTTCTTCTTTTCATCCTGAGTTTCTTCATGTGATTCTCAGCTCCCGTGACAGAGGTTTACGCCATGGTGTGTTTGTATGGAGAAGTTGGTTGATACCCAAGAAAGTCTATAACAATCTCTCTGGTCGCTGACACATGCCATTACTTGCCAATGTCCAGAGATATAGCTCAGATCATCTTTGACTAAGGCGTCCTCACACAGGCTGCATGAACTCATATCAAGGTTTATAAACTGTGAAAATTAATGTCATTTTGCAGACATCTGTGTTAGTCTATCATTACCAGATCTTCCATATCTTTATTTGATAATTCACTAGAGAAAGACAATACCTTTCAGCTTTACCACCTCAAGTTGAAACCTCAAGTTGTTGGGAAGAAATGAGTTTGCTTAGGTTTTCATGCCTACATGTTCCAGGCAATTATAACTTTTTCTTTGAAAAGCAATTGTCATTTCCAAAGACAATAGTCATAGGTTTCTTGTAGAAGAAATTCTATTTCAAAGTAGTATTGACCTATCTGAATTACTTGGGTTGGAGAAATGATCATGATTTGGAGTAATCACCATGATTTTGAGGTTCAGCATTCCTTGAAATATTTCCAATATTTACTCATTTATGCTATGGTAGAAAGAATAATTTTCCCCCCATCTTTGACAGCTGTCCTTTCTGTCCTAACAAAAATGGAATACCTAACAGAATGTGACAATAATAGCAGTAATGCCAAAAGACAAGAAAAAAACCCAAGGTTCAATTTCATATCAAATATGTTCTTATCAGATTACATCATCCATTTGTAGGTAAAATAAACTATACCACACTGGAGGAAAAAAGTATAATAGTTTAACAAAGGGTTTTATGAAGATCTCAAATGAATCAGTGTTAGCTCTTATGGGAGCAAATCAACATACCCTTATAGTCACTGCCAAAGATTCAACTACTGCTATTAAAACAAATCTATATTAATTTATTTAAGTGCTTACAGTAAAATTTAACAATTCACCGCAACTCTTTCCTTTTAAATCAAACCATTGAAACTAGAATGCTTCAAATTCTTGCTGCTTTACACAAGCTTAGATCAAGGTATAATTGAAAAAGTTATTTGATAGATAATATTTTCAATCTTAAATCTTTCAGCTAAATAGCATTTTCATCAGCAAAAGTTTTTCCACTAAAGATACATGTTTTAGGTCTTTCTATCTACCTGCATTTCTTTCCTGTTAACATTGCTGAGATTATCCTGTTCAACTAGGAAGAGCAACTTCACTGTGGACTTCCCTTCCTTGGAATAATTTGTATGACTATTCTTTTAAACATTTACATTTTTACACTTAAACACTGAGTGTTCTTTTTTTGTTAAGAGTATTCAATTATGAAAAAGCCAACACATTTCTGTACTTAAGAAATATTTCTAATATGTAGTAATTAGATAGTGTGAAAGTGAGATTAGATTAGAAAGTGGACTGCCATGAGGTTTTGAAAAATAGTTACCCTTTTAGGTTTGTATACCTTTCAGTTCTTGTAAATTCCTTTTCACCTTTCTGAGCATCCACTATAAAACCTTAAGGCACATGTACAAAACAGAAATATTTGGCTGCCTTGAGCCCTAATAACTGAAGGACAGAATTTATAAAAATGTAATCCTTCTGTTCCCAGAGGCAGTGGTCTGCATAAGGCTTTGGGCTGCATTCTTAGCAGGAAAGGGCTTAAGCCTGTCAGACTGAGGGTGGCAGCAAAGAAAATCCTTATTTTTAAAGGGTCATGTGTTTATTCTTGTTTGTCAGAAGTACCTACATTCTCGATGTAGTGGCAGAAAGCATTAGTTTTACCATGATGCAGCAAGGGCTAAAGAAAAAAAATAATGGGGGAGTGTATGAATCAGTTTGTATGTATTAATGATTTTTAAAAAGGTCCAGTCTTTACAAGACCTTCTAGAGCTCTTCACAGTCAGCCTTCATTGTTATATTCATGAATGATGCAATGTCAGGTTTGTCACCTCACTACTCACACTCTTTTTCTCATTATTTTATGAATATTCTTGACTGAAGTACTTAGTGGATGTTCACTCCTTGCTTTGTGAAAACTGGCTTTTAATTCCTATCTGTTGTTGTCCCATCTTCAACTAGCATCATTTTCCTTATCTTGCAACAGCTTAGTATTTTTTAAAGATTTTGCTGAGCACCCTGCAGAACATTGACCAAACTCACCAAACTTGCTGTTCTGTGCCTGTTTACTGCTTTAATGAACTCCAATACATCTGTAAGGCAGGAACGTCCTTTGCAAAAGCAGTATTCCTTGTACCTAAAAACTCCTGGACAGCAATTTAAGCCTACTTCTTCTGCATGTTGCCAATGAGTACTGAGAACAGTTTGTTGGCTTTCTTCCCGCTTGTATCACCATTTTGAGTTTGTTTTTTTCAAGACTGTTGGTCTTAAAAATGTTTTTCCTATGATTAAAAGATTTCTTCTCCTTGCTCCATTTTCTCTATGCCTTTATTTGTCTGTTTTCTGATTGCCTGTGTAAAGTAAAGTGCATTTACACTCTCCATTCTCTTTTATACACATAGCTGGGAATAACTCACACAGAAGAGTAACCGGTCCTTATATTCCTTTATCTGACTGGAGGTTAAATGGCTTCCAATGAAGTCCTTAAAGAAAAAGCCTAGTTACCTAAATGAGTTCTGTATTTAATTTCTTCTTGGTCAGTTTCCCATTACAAGTGCCTGTCAGGTTTTCCACTGCATCAAAGGAATACTGATCAATTTAACTGTGCAATAGCCTATAAAGCAGCTGTCACAGCAGTAAAGACAAACATTTTAAAATCTGAGTTTGTGTATCCTAATGTAAGTCATTAACGGGCATAAGTTGGAACATAAGAGGTTCCACTCAAACATAAGAAAAAACTTCTTCCCAGTGAGGGTGACAGAGCCCTGGAACAGGCTGCCCAGGGAGGTCGTGGAGTCCCCTTCTTTGGAGATTTTCAAGACCCGCCTGGATGCCATCCTGAGTAACATGCTGTAGCTCTGGGCAATCCTGCTTCAGCAGGGGAGTTCAGCAGGAGTTTTAGCAAGTACTAATTTGTAAAAAAAAATACACAGGATGTATCCTTTCTACATATCATTGGGTTACTAAGGAGTACTGATATATTCTGGGACATCCTTAGGGAACTAGAAAATGCCATAGGATTTAATGAAGAGAACATTATCATTAATGCATTCCAAATTTGGTACCTGTTTGGTTTTAATCATAATTGTTTAGTTATTGTAGCATAGTATACTAAATGAAAATCTGCTGGGTACTTCACATTATACCACAGCGGGAAATTACTATCAATTTTCATACAATAGATTTTATTTTATTCATTAAACATGTATGTAGTTGTTTTCTTTTGTTACTGTATTACTTATCACATTTTCAATGAGACCTTAAGGGTATCCTTTCATTAATGTACATTTTATTTGAAATAGAACCATTTAGTTTTACTCCAGGATAGGCTATTCCTAAACAGGACCAGATATAATGGGATATGCAATGGCAGAAATGTTACAGGTACCTTCAGAGCTCTGTTTCTCTGACTACAGTACCTAGGATTTCCATGTATAGAACATGGTGAATGAAACACATGCACTTGCATGACTGTCCTGGTTTGAAGTAAAACAGAACCAACTTCAGTAATTTTAGGCCTCTTCTAACTCTCTGAAATGAACAGCATATTGTGGAGAAAACTACTCGTTCTGAGTGATAAGACCAATGTTTGTATTTCATGCCAAGGAATGGTATGGAGAGAGGCCCTTGCTGATACTTATTGCTACAACAACCAAGGTCAGCCAAGTCCATTATTTGCCCCATTGGAGGGTCAGAAACAGAAGAGCATAGAGGGGTCACACCTGTGGGGAGGAGCGAACAAGACAGGTGACCCAAACCTGACCAACAGGGGTATTCCATCCCATCTGCCCCATGCTGATGGATCAAGGGGTCAGCTCTTTTTCTTCAATGGCTGATGTCCGAAGAGGACTCTGACTGTTCATCTGCCTTTGACCCCGATCCATGTGTTCCTGACTCCAGAGCTGGAATCCAGTTCCCATCTGTTGCTGAGTCCAGTCTGGGACTTCCCCAGTGTCCCCCAGTGACATCACCCTGGGAGCTTGATGCGGTTTTGTATATGTTGTATCTATTTCATAATTTTCTTCTTTTTGAATTTAATATTAATAGTTCAGTAAAGTAGTTTAGTTCATTCTAAACTTCTGAATTTCCTTATCTCTTCCTCTCCTCTCTTTTGGTGGATGAGGAAAGGGCCATCTGTCATTCTGGTTTAGGCCGATTTGGCCTAAACCACGACAATCATGCTGGGAAGTCCATGCTGGGAAAAAAACATTTCCCAAATCATGAACAAGAGAAGGAGAATTTGTAGCCAAAAAAATGTTTGTCACAAGTATCTGTACTAACCTAGATAATGTCACGTCCAGTCTCATCATCAAGCCAGGTGACTTTTAGCATTGTAAATCTGGATATTCTTTCCCTTATGTTGAATTGCTTCTTGATTCAGCTCTGTACTGTTCTCTCCTTCAGGCCCTTTACATCAGCATCCCTCCATTTTCCCTATTTACTTCCTTTCTATGTTTTCATAGGCTTTTTATTTCTTTCTTTTCAGTTATTTTCCCCCTTTCTGTTTTACTGTCATATAATTCCTTCTGTTCTATTAAAATCTCACCTCAGGAAACAAACGAGTATGCACAGCTGCGAAAACAAAACAAAAAGGAAATCACACACTCCTGTGAGTCTGTCAGACTTTGACATTACGTACTCATGTGAGAGTAAAAACCAGGTGGTCATATTTTTCTTCCTGTGGAAACAGTGTTGTGCTATTGACAGCCAAAACTTTAAGAAAAGCAAGCATTCCTTGCACAAATCTTCATGGAAAGTCAGTTCCTTTTTTTTTTTTTTTCTAGTTAAAAGCAAGTGATCTGTAATAATTCTCTTTAAAACACATTCTTGCTAAGGTATACTGAATTCTTCTTGGCAAGCATGTCTGGTTTTATGTGGTGGCATAGACTTAAGTCAAAAATCAGCACTTAACTACAAGAATTAACCTCTTCTATACAGTTTTGTGGCCTCCCAGTACCTTCACTGTAGTGGTAGAATAGCTATGGAAGGCAGATAAAGACTCCAACATACTTTTTCTTCAGGAAATGACTCAGTCATTGATAAAATCAAGTGAGTAACTACTGGTTACTTAAGTAGCCTTGGTGGAGGTATTTGGCAGTCTAAAAGAGGGAGAGAAGACACCTGGATGCCAGTAAGGCAGTCTTCTGGCTTTGAATAAGTTCTGCTGGATTGGACCAGACTGGATTGGAGTGCAGTTCAGTGAGGAGAGCTCACAGAGATGGGCTGGGTTAGGCAGTGCAGTGAAACAGTCTGACTCCAAGAACAGCCTTGAACTCCCAGGTAACTCTCATTAGCTAAGCAGTGACAGAAGTGAAGGGTGCAGGTGTAGTGAATTAGAAGTCAATCTTCGAGCAGCCTACACAGGTTTAATACAGTGATATTTAAACTGCTGATTGGACTGGGCAATATTAAACCTTTTGCTTGGGTTCCAAGTTATTACAATAATAACAAAATCTTCTGGTGAGCTTGCTTGCTCTGCATAGCACAGGCTGATGGAATGTCTAACTATTTCGGTTATTTATGGGGTCATGGTATTTATGGGATCTTTTCTTTGCCAGAGGGAGTGTATGTTGTCCATCAACAACAGGATTTTTCAAAATTTTTGAGGCTACCATGTTAAACCAACCCTATAAGCAAAGATGGTTGGAAAGCTCTACTCTAACTGGTATGGTCTATGTGTTGAATGGATCCCTATTTGCAGTCTCTCTAAGTGACACACTGGCAGACAATAATTAATAATCTGAACTCTGACAAATATCTTAGCAAAAAAGGTTGACTTCCTGTGGCCATTAAAGCTGTATACTGATGATAATGTGAGCATATTGTAGAGTAAAAGTACGGATTTTTTCCAAAGATATTTCATACTGTTCAAAGTTCTCTGTCCCAAGAGATTCAGTTATTTAAGTGATTTTCAGTGACTTTTCATTTTGATAGGAAATATGCTATGTTGCTATTGTCCTCCTCTTGTTTAGCTGTACATAATGATGAAGGATTGAGAGCTATTATGTTTCACTTGCATGAGAAAGCAGTTTGTTTTAGAGACAGTACTCCTGAACTTTATTTAGTCTTTATTATTACTTTTTAATAAATACTAGATGCAATATGAGACAAATCTTACAAAAAATATTAATTGTGAAGACGAATTCAAAATTAACCTTGAGGCGTAATGTAGAAAACTCCTAATGACAGGTAATAGTTTATTTGCTATGCCATTACAAGTTTTATTTAAGACTTGTTGTGGGACCAGGAATGTAACATTTCTGTTTCTTAGTTTTTCTTGTTCCAAAAAGCAGAGGTGACAGCATTCAATGCTTTTGGATATGTATTAAAAAAGAGGAAGAGGTTGCTGGAGTGAGGAGAGAAATAACAAAGTAGGTAGACATCAGAAGTAAATGCTCTTACGGGGGAAAAAAATAGGAAAAAAGCTGTCATCCTGTTATAATAGAGAAAGTGTTCTGAGATGGATCTTCAGTTGATTTAAGTCAACAAGATTCTGTTGGGTATATGTGTCTGGGCCCATTTATCCTTGTTGAGATGAACTATGAGATATATTTCGGCCTGACTAGATTATTGTTTCAAATACTACTTCACCATGAGAATTAATATCTGTAGAAAACCGCCAGATTTTATTGAGAAAAAAAAAAAAAAACAAGTGAAAAAAACTTGGGAAGGAATTATATATTCTTAGTTAAAAGAGACGGTAGGGTCTTGATTCTTGTGACTCGTTTTGACAGGATCTTTATTGTCAGAGAACTAATGTTTTCTGATGGTATTTTAGTATTCTGAATAATCCCGCAGATGAGCTTCACTTCACTATAATACATTAATCTGTGCTACCAAATACAGGTTTGCACATGCAAATAATTAAAATTGGTTGCTATAATCTGAAAGCCAGCTGCATAGCATGCTCTTTCAGGGGCTAGACCTGTGTGCACATTTTATATATATATAAACACTTAAACATTTATGTTATGTGTGTAAAAATATTAGTATTTGTGCATCCCTGTATAGAAATGATGTTATTTAACAAAACACAAATGTGTGAAAAAGTCTAAAAGCAATTCTTCATACGAGACATAGCATAGTAGTGATATCCCTTCCTTTTTTTTTTGAGTCCAACCCTCTAATCTGCCTATTTATAAGCCTTTGAGGTAAGGTTATGGTATTTGATAACAAGTAAATCAGCTTTTCTTAAACTTGTGCGATATATCTGTGTCATTCAGAAGTCCAGGACATACAATAATTTAACTCAAAGCCATCATGAAGCTTCTAATAGAAAATAGCCTTGACTATGGTGATGTCCTATGACAAATAATAGTACACCTAGAAAATTGAAAATAGACACTGAAAATATAGATTCCTTTATATCTTAATCTTGAAGACAAAGAAATCATACCATTCTTTTCACTTTAGGAATGATCTTTGTACAAAGCTTTCAAGTTTTCAAAAGCTTTCAGATTCTCATTTTAGGTCTTTTAACATTTAATTATGTATCTGAACAACAGCTTGGCTTCTGCTCTCTCCACCAAGTTGAGCAGCTAATGCTGTATCTCATGGAGTTCAGCAGTGTGGAAGTTCAGGCTGCCACTATATATGCGCCTAAATATGATTGATAGTAACCCATTTTTACAGTTCATGTGCTGAAGACTATTTCTGCTTTTGTTTCCTTTTATGCACTGTTCTGCTTACTGGTTTAATACAGAAGTTCCTCAAGAGACTTTCTCTGTCATTCAGTATTTCTAGAAGGCCTAATCCTTTCTGGTGCTGAATTAACAGTAACTGCTGATGCTCAGCAGGTCCAAGGGCTACAACACATGCTTTATCCAAATACACATTGATATTTAATAAGTTCTGTGAATCATATTTCTGGATAGTAAATATAATTCTGTTCCTTTTTAACAGGTGCAAACCACAGGAAGTATTTCCTGAAGTGTGGTGGACATCACGAATTTCCCTGTGTAATGAGGCAATTTTTTGAGCATGAATTACACCATAATGGATATTTGTCCCCTTGTATGTCTGTAAATGAATCTACAAGTGAGATTCTTCTATGCAAGACCGAACTCAAGAAGTTATGAAAGGCATGAATTTGACTTTCTCCTTGCCAAAATCTCCACCCACAATTATGAAGACCTTTTTGAAGTTAAGTATCAGTTTCTTTATGCCCATTTCTGATGACTGAAAAAGTTGAGCAACTAATTCAGAATTACTAGAATATGCACTTGATAGGTGGCAAACTCTGGTATAAAATCTAATTCCAATTACAGCAGGAAGCTCCTACAATGTTATGGAGTATTTTTCAGTGGATGTCTTTCCTTCCCTTTAGTAACTGTTTTACTTTTTATTAAATATATATACTTGTGTATGAATAGAATCAAATAAAATGAGAGATATTTTTTGACAAGATCATTAGATAATTTACATGTCTCCAGTGTTCTTCTATGGTTTTGGGTACATGCCACAATCAGTAAAATACATTTTACTTTCTTCTTTATCATGCATACTGATTTCACATAAATTCTAAGGAGAAAGAATGTCTTAAGCCTGAGGACAAATCATTCTATTGGATTTTGTTGATTTAGCATGAAAAGAATGGACAATGGCCAGAACCTAATATATAGGGAATGATTCTTTATTTCAACATTTGTAATTGTCAGAGAACTTGTGATGCTAATTACAGCAATATAGGATGTTTTGAAGTAAGATCACTATTAAAAATAGAGTTGTTGGAAGCAGATGTTAATGAATAGATTGTTAGTAATTTTTTAAGCCTAAATGAAGGAGAAAATAAAATGAGAGGATGAACAAGAGGAAGCAGGATGCTACACTGAGAAATGATTTCTGTGTAAGCTGAAATCATTAAACTCTGAAACCTACCTTTTCAAGGTCCTTCATGTAATCCATTATCTTTCATTCCCCTTTCGTACCAGAAAGATGTCAGTTTGATGATATATTGCCCATAACAATGTCATTACATTGGCTTAACATGACAACTGGGACTCATTTGAACTTTTAAAAACTTCTAATCCCTAAAATAAATTATGAAATGAAGACTTTTTAGACATAGAAAATAAGTCACTCGTTAGAAAGAATAGGATTCTCCATAGGTTTTGGAGAATTAGACTTTTTTGAGCCTTTTTCTCCTCTTTTTTTTTTCCCCCTTTCCTAATGCATATAATACATTTAGTGGGAAATATAGTCCACATGTCCTTCAGCTTCTTCTTCTTATGCTGAAGTATTAAGTCCCACTGTAGATAACAACTCATCTATAGATTTTAATTAAATTTATCAGAACCAAACCAAAAACTTTGCTCTAATTCTGACTAGAAAAAAAATCTTAATCAGCCTCCTATCTGTTTTTACTTTAATTTATTTCATACCTTAAATTTTTTTTGGATCACTCTTTCTCTCTTACTCATCTGTTGAACTGTTTTGATTCATTCCTTGCAAGACAGAAAGTCTGATTTCAGGCAGCTTGGCCAAAATTGTTTTTTCTTGTAATGTACAGATATACAAACACATAAACCATCAAAATATTAAAAGTGTGGTGTAGTGTTGCTTCTATATAATGGTGATCCACTTGTTGAAGGGATAATACATTTTGAAACTTTGAATAACAGATATTCAGGGACAGGTATGGTCAGCTTTTGTTTACATTTGTAGAAAACTTATTGTTCTCTCAAACCACTCCTTATGCCATTTTATCTGCATTGATTTTTCCTAATGGCTGATTTTGACTTTTCAGAGACATATAGCAGACAGGAAATAGTAGACGTAGGGATTTGGGATGCATTGAGACCATATGCATCCAGCCTCATTGTTCCCAGCTTGCTCAGCATTTGAATTTGCAAGCACAACCTTTGAACTGTTGAAGAGTGTAACGACTGTGCCTTCTGGCCAGTCACCACACTGCCGCAGTGGAATTTACTTATCTTGAATATTCTAGGCGTTGTTCACTACCGAAGCAGAGCCTCTTCAGGCAAAATATAGTTTCCTTCACCCAAGAAGGAAAGGCAAGGAAGGTTGATATCTCTATGCAGTTAGTGAAGAATGGAATTCTGTGGATCAGCTTCAGGAAGAAGACAGGTTAAGCTTCTGCTTTTAATTGCTTTCTGGAGCCGTACCTTCAAGGATATCTTGTCTTTGGAGTGGTGCCTGGGTGCTCTCTGAGATTTAAAGGGCAGAGGGTGTTTTTCAGTTGTTCCCATATTTCGGTAGCTGCAGAACTTCTTTGGAGCTTGCTTGTTGCATGCAGTAGTTTGTTTTGGGACAACACTTGAATGTGTTGATGTAGCTTCTGCCACATTTATTCTTTAGACAAAGGAGCTTGTTAATGTGTGTCAGCATGGTGGCCAGCTGCATGTTGACATTTAGGCATTCTGGATATTAGGGGACTGAAAACTGAATGTGAAGCTGGAAGTACAAATGTAGAGATTTTTTTAGATCCTCTGCAGCTGGAATTCTGATGCAGATAGTGTGCATATTTCTCTTACTTGTTACTTATTAGTGAAGCATCCTGTGCATGTGTCTTGTACTGGAATGTGAACGTACTTAACATCTCTATCAGGAAATGTATGTTGTCTCTGAACACTATAATGATTAGATAAAATGAAAAGGTTATTCCAAGTAGTTGTGACTATACCACACTAGGTTTGGTGTTTTTTTATTTCTTAGTATTAGAATTCTAACTGTAGTATATTGTAAAGTTCAGCAGATTTCAGGAGGATTCAGATTTTTAGTCTCTTGGCTTTATGAATAGATATAAAATGTGTATTCATTTTGGAGCCAGTATTTTAAAGCTTCTTAGAGATTTGCATGATGATTCAGCTCTGTTTTACCATTTTGCTGAATTAGCATAGTCAGTAAGGAAATAACACTTGATTTAATCAAAACCTATAGTCTTTCAGATTTCCAGCTCTGCTTGCAGTAACAGTAATGTGTGTGCAAAAAAGTGAAAATGAATAGCTTGATGGATGCCTTCAGCTTTGAAATTTGTTACCTAGTGTTAGAATAACTGCAACCTACTGGATTTACAGGCTGTTTGCTCTGCAGAAATATTTCTGTGGAGGAAACCATATTCTGTGTAGTGTCTTCTAATGTTTTTAATTGCATGTGACTGTTTCTCAATTAGCAGCCCATATGCTTTGGCAATGTGTGGGGTATGTACTCCCATTATTTTACACTTCTTGGAAAGGACATCTGCAAAAGGTAGGCTAAAGGTGTTCATTTTCACTTGAGAAGGGATGATAAGAGAAGCACACTGATGTTTTAGTACACAGTTTGTGCTGACACATTGCCTACTTCACAGTTTAAGGGATATTTTGACTATGTGAACAGGTGCTCCAAATAGCCTGAAGTTAAAGGAAGCCTTATCAGAGAAGGTTCTTCTAGAAGCAACCTAATTATATCAAACCTTTCTTCCATTCTATGTTATTTGAAACTGAAATGGAAAGTGTTATCCAAATAATGTTCTGTTAGGATTAAATGTCTTAAAAAGTAGACAGCAGAGCATAAAAATCTTTTTTCTTCACATATCTGCAAATTTACAGACCTCTGTGAATTCTTTTTAAATGTAAATGTTGGTACACACAAGCAGAGATCAAGGAAAAACAGTCTGTGAAAGATTCTGGGGGAAACTGTTCCAAATGAACCTCAGGTTGCATGGGTTTGTACTGGAAGGTTACTTCCTATTGCTGAGACACTAAGAAATCTTATAATAGAATTTTTCAGGGGTCTAAACTGAAGATTCTCTTACACTCAATGTCTTCTTAAGGGCAAAAAGTAAACCAATCTTACACATGTCGAGCCAACGATTTCTTCTTTGTGTGACTGAAATCTTAACTGACTAATCAAAGAATATTCATTGCTTCAAATTTGTTACAGAAAAATAAATAAAAAGCAAACAAACAATAGGAACCCCATAGTGTAAAAAAAAAAAACAACAATAGTAATACAGTAAAATTATGAAATGTGGACTTCTTGGTATCTACCCCTTTATTTGCTGTTGCATTCACCCTTCCACTGTCCTTTGGGTTCTTACAGTTGACAGCTTCAATTGGGCATGTAATTGTCAGGATTCTGAGTCCATAGCTGGGAGCAGTATGATGTTAATGGTAAGTGCCTCCTCCTCACTGTAGGATCTGCTTAGAGTAATTTTTATGTTTGCTAACACATGTTGCAAATTTTGCTCTTTCTTTGTGTGTCTGGAAGTCCATATTAAAGTTGAATTTACTATTCAGGAAGTGTGTTGCACAGACTGGACACCTCTGTTTGTGCTCCTTGTTAACCTTAGCTGGTTTTACCCAGCTCCATGTCTGCATTCTTTTAATTGATCATAGTCGAGTTGTTTATGGCTCTGGGCTCTCTAGAACCACCCTGTGCCACTTCTCTTATCATCCCGTGCCTGTGCTCCTCTACATTGCATTCCGAGTCCCAGCTTTTAAAGCCTCCTCTGTCATATCAGGCCTGTATTTCTCTGCATTACCCCATTATGTTAGAGCCATGAATACTTCGGCCTACACAGAACAACTGCTTGTTACAACCGTATGTATAGTATTAGTTATACAATACAAAGAGATGCAAAAATAAAACAAGGCATAGCCACCTAGTCACTTGAAAATAATACTGGTATGTCAAAACAAGCTAAAACAAAGCTCCAGGCAGGTCAAGAAAAGTTCAAAGTAATCCTGACAAAGATCAGTTCTGAGGCTTGCAACATCAGTACAAAAACCATAGTCTATTCCTAGTAATACTGTAGTTAGTGGGCTATGGGGCTATACTTCTTCTCTGTAATGGGGCTGGAGGGGAAAGAATGAAGTTTCTGGATTCCAAAAAAGGATTCTCAGGTTGCTCTTTTTGTAGCCTGAAGAGACAGAAATCTTTTAAGCATTTTTAACGTCCTGTTTCATCTTTTTCTGAAGTATAGGCATTTCCTGAACACGTTTTACTAGGATGAAATAAGCTCAGTACTAAGCAATTTTTTCATATGCCTTACTTGCCCTCTCAACAGAATAGCTCTTGAATTTATAAAACTGTCATTTGTTGATATACTTTGTATGTAAAATATTCTTCCGTCAAATATTTTATACATCACACAAGCCACAGTAATGAATACTTATATAAAATGTTCCTTATCTAAACATCTTAGAAAAATAAATAAGGCAAAACTATAAGATTTTCCTTTTAAAGCATGTAATTGACCTGTCTGTATTTACAAGCATGTGTAGTTACTTTTACAGAAGTTTTAGTCAGTCTTTGAATGATGACAGCGGACTGTTTGGAACTCCTTTAATTAACACAAATGTTTTTTGCAGCGTATGCACCAAACATCTAAATCATAATATTCTCCAAGCACCATATATATAAAAAAATTGTGTGTGTGTTTCTTACATTTGGCAATAATTCATGCAAAGATGTAATGATTTATAGCTGGAAGAATGTATTACAATTTTCTAATTCACCCAATAATCAGTACTCAAAATTCACAATTTTGATTGTAATTCCACCCATCAGATGCAGAGTAGTTGCAGATCAGTTTTAGTGATCTTGGTCATCTATCTCTGTAACAGCATGGTTTAGCCAGAGTAATTGCTGTAAACTCAGACTGTTCTCAGCCCAAAGCAAAAGAGCTAGACTTAGCTTTCAAGACAGAAATAGGCCACGATTTATACTCAGGTTTATCTCAAAACATATGCTTTAATTAGATACATGAAGACTCTATGACATGATTTAAAACTCCACAAGCAGGACATGAACTGTCTTGTTGATAGGAAGAAAAAAAAAACTCTCAATCTTGCAAGCTCATCTAGATTGCAGTGAGGTGATGTGTAACTGCTGATGCACAGAGCAGTTATCTCTAACAGACGTTTCATACCCACTTAGGTCCTTGAATTGGTTTAAGCCTCTGGCCTGGGGTTTGAGATTAAAAAAGTAAAACAACTTAAAAAATATGTGTGTATATATTCATATATACTTAAGCAGCAAATATTTCCTTAATCTTCCTGTCATCTTGCAGCAGACAGATGATCTACATGTTTTTCTCAAAAAACCTGTAAATGCATAGTTAAATCTTTGGGCAGCCTCACTGACTGAGGGAAATAAATTTGGGTCTGCAAAATTTCTGTGAGTGCAGCATGGAAACGTATAGATCTTGGGGTTTTAAAGCAAATAATATAAACCAGGATACTCTCTTATTTAGAGCTACTACTTTCTTTTGAAGGTAATAATTTTAAACATTAAATGTTCATATGGTGAAATATCTTGCTACCCCTGTTTTTCTGTGACTATACCTTTTTAAAATGAAGTTTGGAAGATAATGTTTAAAATATTTGTAAATGGCATTTAATTTTGCACATTGTACTAAATAATTTATTGGTGTCAACCCCCTATTCTAACCAATTTCAAAGCAGAAACGGTGAGGATTCTTAAGTGATTTTCTTTTAAGAGCTAAGGAGTCCATCATCTCTCCTCCAGCTTCCCCTTGAAGTTTGACTTTGCAGGCTGAAAACAAGGTCAATGATAATACTATTAAGTACTGAACAATATTTGAAGTTTAAAACTGTTTTAGAATACATATTCAGTTTACTATTGTGTAATAGCAACCACCTGCAGACAACAAAAAAATAATAAGATTTTTTAAAAAACATATGCTGAAGAAGTTATGTAACTACTTATTTTATGTGACTTTGAGAAGACATTGGGTAGATGGTTTACATAACTAATTCTGTTTGCCAGATCTGCCAGGTGATCTGAAGGTAAACATATATTAAAACTGAGATTTTTGGATGGTATAACCTTCTCTAGCATTTAAAACAGTACCAGAAATTCTTGTCTAAAGGCCTAGATTTTTCCTTAATTCTACTTTTATGACTGAGCTCAAATCACAGTCTTTACTCTGTATACAATTAATTCAATTTTAAACTGAATGCTTGTGGCCAGCTTATTAGATTTTTTTCTGAATTTTGTTAGCACTCTTTAGGTATTCACACTATTCACACTGATTTTTCTTCCCCCTGCCCCCACCCTTCACCCTCACCCCCTTCTTTTTTTTCTTTCTTAAAAACCCCAAAATGTTAAGCCCCCTAAAATCTTGCTTCAGAGGGTAGAAGAATGAGGGTGGGCTGTTTTTTCTTTTTTTTTTTTTTTTTTTTTCCTGGAGTGCAGGAAAGCCAGTAGGTTGCAACCAGTCAGAATGCATTTTATTACAATTACCCTGAGAGTCTTAAATGCCCGCTGGGGACCTAAGAGCACTCAATGAAAGAATCATATTGAGATCTGCTGTGGAAGCAAAAAAGAATAAAAGATGCTTTGGATGCTGTAAAGTTAAATTGATCTTCACAGTGGCAAGTGACAGCAACAGATAAGGTCACAGAAAATTTTACCTTATTTAGAGGTGATGTGCAGAAGGCATAAGTAAGTATGGAATTTAGCATTGCATCTTTGACCCAAGGTAACTAATCATCCCTCTCTATGCAAACAATTGACACAAGGCTACATTTGATCTGGAGTAATGAGTACTCCAGCACTTCCATGGTACCAGAGGCTAGTCTTTTCACCTCTGTACACATGTACTTGTCAGTCAGTATCCAGTTAAAGATGCTAATACTTCTGAGCATAACTTTTTTTTTGAGTTGTGTTCAAAGCAATCTACAATTTTCCAGGTAAGCATTTGTGAACATGAGTCAAAATCCATATTCATTTTAAATAGGCATGAAGGGCTTTTTGGACTAGGCACTAGATTTTGCCAAAACTGTTCAAGGAAACTTGAAAAGTGCAAGTATTCTGTAAATATATTTCTTACAGGGAAATCGGTACCCTAGCTTATAATTTATTTCATAGAAAACTCCAAGTTCTCTTCAGGAACTAATATTTGACTCCTATTTTGGTTATAATAGATCTCTTCGACACTTTCAATTTTTCATAGACCACCTCACAAGACATGAACCCAAGCATGGAGACAAATGTTAAAACTGTGCTGTTGCCTATTTAATGGCTGAAAGGATTGCAAGCTAAGACATAACACTGAGAAAGTCTGTTCCATAAAAAGTGTGTGAAAGAAGTTTTATTAACTTTAAGCAAAAAATACATTTGAAAGACTGGAAGCATTCCTGATTTTCACTTAGTTCTTCATTATGGGCCATACTTGGTAAAATATTTTACCGCTAAACTTTATTCATATGTTGAAGTACTTATACAGCCAAATTAAGGCTGTTGGTACCCTGTAGTAAATGCTGTGTCCCCAATCCTGGAAGCAATTTAAATTCTTAATGCTGGTTGATTTCATTGAAAATTATTCTATTACTGCAGTATGTTAACTTTAACATTGTTAAAGTAAAATTGCACTCCATCTTTGTTTACAAGCAGTGTATGCAAAACTTTATGTCCAGATAGTAAGTCCAACTACTTATGGAGATTGTGCAACTCACAGCTGCTCATTAGCAGTCAGATTGCTTCATTTCTTAATATATTTTCGAGTAGAGCTGAAATAAGTATAGGTGAACAGGAA
This sequence comes from Tringa tobata, assembly GCA_033628505.1. NCBI lineage: Eukaryota > Metazoa > Chordata > Aves > Charadriiformes > Scolopacidae > Tringa > Tringa tobata. Next base: position 13,080,022 of record JAHREE010000339.1, read on the forward strand.
CATTTTGTATTTTGCCTCTTCATCATTCTGTATAAACATGTATTCTACTCTAAGCAAGCACAAGCTTTTTGTGCAGTTAAGGAGTCTATCCTGCCTGTATATCAAAATGTCATGTGCTGCACAATTTTAACATTGTGCAAGCTGTTTGAAAAACTGAATGAACACATTGATGAATATTTTCTGCTTTGCATTATGAATTTCAAATCCTTATTTAAAAGTAGGCCACTGAACCTTCCTTTTATTGAAGTAGTAGAGGATATGATACATAAATTCAGAAATTTACAAACCCCTCTCTTATTCTTAACATGCACAACTTTCTTCTTCTGCCCTTTTTGTGGTTCTGCAAATTCTGTCATTTACCGCAGCGGTTCCCACTAGGAAATTAAGGAAAACACAGTTAAACTTTCATCTGATATAAAATTAATAGCTTATTTTCTAACATGAATATGCATTCTACTGAAAGTTTTATCACTTAAAATTAGTGTTTTAATCATATGGAAGTTTCTTACTATTTACATTGATGGAGCCGATCTAGTTTTGATATTAACTTTTTCTTTTTCAACATTAACAATTAAAAATTATATTTTAATTTTAAATGCATAAGTAAATCATTAATAAGTTTAAACACAATTTTAGGTTTCAGAATTGGACACAAGTGTTCAAAAATGTAAAAAACAATCTTTTATAATGTTATTGATGATTTTAGCAGTGGGATAACCTAATAGACTGTTTAGCATAATCAAAATAACCTGCAGGATTGTTTGAGGTTATGCAGAGAATGAAAATGTTTGTCACAGATATATATGCTACATGTAAAATACTAAATATTGGTACTTAGTTCTGTGTTGTATGCACACATATGTAACATCTGTCCTGCTTATGAAAATGTTTGTTTCTTTTTTGCTTTATTCAGTGATGTGACTATAGATCTGTTCAGTACTTTCCGGCTAAGTAGATTGACTAGATCATAGAAACCAAAAATGACCTTATTTAGGAGTTTACATTATTTTCTTAGGCACAAGGGATTTACAAGTAAAAGAATCTAATAGAGGATTTTGACAGTGCTTTAGATTATAGAGTTTGAGAAATAAGATAAAAATAATTTGCTTATATAAAATGGCACATGTATCAGGACTTATTTTGGTTTTTCAGAGAAGGCTAAGGAAGAACTGATACAGAAAATAATAAAACATTTATTTATTAGGAAAGGTTTTATGATATGTTGGCAGAAGGAAATGGTGATTCACTTCACTTCAGAGATGATTAAATTTGTGTATACTGCGTCCCAGACAGATGTTTTACATATGTAGCAAATTAAAACTGAGCTTCTCTTCATGTGTATGACAAATAGTATGAAGATAATTGGAATAATTCAATGCTGATGCACCTGTGTATAGGAAGTGGCCTAAATATATGAAGCAGTCTAAGGGAAGACCGTTTTGCACTGTTTAAGTACTAGAAAAGAGAAAGACTGGTGAAAATTAAGCAATGTATTCTTTAATAAATACTGTTAAATCATGTACTAGGTCTGTCATTTAGCTGTAACATGAATCCTTAATAAATGATATTTAGAGGGTTAAGATAGGAAAAGAAATTGAGACCATTAGCAGGAAGACTGTACTTAAGGTTTAATCATTTTTTTTCAGTTGCTTCCCAAACCTGCACTTAATGCACTACTTGCTGACTCCCTCTCTTTCTATGTCTTATTTGTTTCTCTGTGGTTTGCCCTCTGAAATATCTCAGCTTTGTCCATCTCAAGTTTCACATAATACTTTCTTACGATTAACTTCTGTTCTCTTCATCAAAGACAAATCCTTGTCAGTCATTGGTAGAAATGATCAGTAAAGAGAATTTCTGTCACAGAGGAAGTGTTAATATTTTGATGTGCTGTTTTGGCTTCTGTCTGCTCAAAAGTGAAAATACAGAACCCCTAATTTTTTCAGGGAAAATTGTTCCAAAAATACCTCAGTATACATGAAAATATTTTTCTTGGGTAGCATAAACATTAAACTGTATATTCTTCTAACTGTATATACTTCTGGTGACTGTTGAAGGCATTGGGTCATTGTCTCTTTTATCCCATTCTCTTTTATTGTTCCTCCTTTCTTTTGCCCCAGCTAAATGGATAGGTTATACTGAACATATGCCAGTTGTTCTTTTCATCCTGATTTTTTAGTGGGAAATATTCTGCAGAAATCCCCCTCCAGAAACCTCTTTAAATAATGGGTTTGGATGAAACCACTTTTTCTTTGAGGGGAACTTTTCATGAATGCAGTGTAGTTACAGTATTCAGAAATTCCTGTGGGGATTAAAAAAGAAAATAGATTCTCAAGTCTGGTTATGGCCACTTGGCTTCACTGAGGTTCTGTAAATGACTTAATCCAGCCATAAATAACCAGAGGAACATTTTCCTGCAGGCACATCTGTGCCACTGATGAGCCATTAGTTTTTCCCCCCAGGCTTCTGTGCTGGTAGGAGGCATGTTGAGAGTAATGCAGTTGACCTTCACCACTGCAGATGAATCCTGTGCTGGCATTGGCCTCATTAAGGACCCAGTGCCGTTAGCATTAGAGTGGTCATGTAGCAGATTGTCAGATGAGGAATATCTGCTCTCTAAAGCCCATCATCATTTGCACTGAGTGGAAACTGTATTTTGATTGTAGCTTAATTCTGAATCTTTATATATGCAAGACTTTCTGGACTAGCCCGTAAAGTGTAGTTAATTTTATACTTACTTGCTCAGGACACTCTTGGTAAGGAAATCTGTCGCTTCAATATTACTCCATGAATACTTGAACAAAATCAGTTACATTTATTAGCAAAGACTGCTGCTTAATGGGGAGAATCAGTTCTTTTAATGAAGAAATCTTCAGATGAAAATGGTAGTTAGGTCTTTGGCTGCCTCATGTGAGATTGATTCTATCCACTTACTTTTCTAAGAGCTTTCTGTCCTTCCATCACCAAGATGCAGAGCAGTGTATGCCGCACCACAGTGCCAAGTGGCTCACAGCCGACTTCGCTGTTGTTCCTTATTCCTTCTCACAGTACCGGAACAGCCCTTTCTCAGACAAATGAAACCATCTATCAGCATGATTGATTTTGAAGCTCCCCAAACAATAATTCTTTTGAAATGTTTTGTGTTAACCAAGAAATTCTTTTAATGGAGTTCTAGGCTAACCTGAAGGATTCTGCTGTTAGGTTTGACAAAGCAGTCTTCATTCTCCAGCCTTCCTGAGCTTTGTCAGCTGTACATTTTGCAATGGTATTCCCATTGCTAAAAAGCACCCATTTTTGGAGTTCACATTGGGTAAATTCAGGTGAGTTCAGAAGCTAGACTCTTAAGCCATCTTTCCTCTCTGCTTTAATCTGTGCTAACCACTCAGTGGTGGTGTAGTAATGTACTTTATTTTTCCCAAAGAGGGAAAAGATCCCCGAGTTCAAAACGTTGGCTCAGAGATTAAATTACTTTAGAACTTCAGCTGTGCAACTACAGGATTCTTGAGTGATTTCTTGGGGAAATGGGCTAAACAGCATCATAACATTCTGCAAATCCATTTCTGTTTGAAGAACAAAATACAAAAAATAGATGAGTCAAGAGTAACCCTGAAATTTTTTTTCTGCATTGGGGCAAGGAGAGTTTTGTGTGTGAGAAAACGATGGTGCAGGGTTCTTTCTGGATCTCAGTAAGAAAGGCCTGACAACAAGTGGCTTAATGAAATAGCTGTTTTAATAAGACAGAGAAAAATGATGAATATAGAAAACGAGTAAATATTATATCCCTCCAGATGCTGGGAAACCCCGCTTTTGTGCGACACTGGATGGAGCCCATACAGATTTTCCTATGCCATGCTCTGCAGATCCTGTCTGTTTTGGTCATTCAAACAATTATATAGATCACTAATTCATCAACATACAAGGGTTTCCCAGTCAGGATCACTACAGATATACTTTGACAAGAGCTAATACTGTCAAGAGCAAACTAGAAGCACTAGAAGGAAGTGTGTAATTCAATTCAAGGTGGTGCAATTACAGCTTCTGAAACACAAGTATTCATGTTAAAAGGCTATAATACACAGAAAAAGAGTATTTTATAGATTGCTGAAAATTTTATGCATGAGGACAAAAGCAGTTCTGAATTCCTTATGGTCTAATAACTAAGAGGTAGTTAAAGTAGGGTGTGATTTTACTTCTTTAGAGACAATGATAAAAGTCCCATTGATTTATTTAAGTGAAATAAATTTTTTGTAGAAAAGGCTGAATAGTGCCTCCAGAAAACCTATTTCTTAAGATTTAATTTAATTTAGTTCTTAAGCTTAAATTCTCATAACATTTATCAATAAAATATCAATAAAAATAATATCAATATCAATAAATATCAATGAAATTGCAGATAGATTCTTTGCTAATGCCTGTTTCATTAGCAAATATACAAATATCTCTCAGAAAGCAGGAAAACTGCGTTTTTCATTGGATTAGTGCTTGTGATTCATACTCAGGCATCTGTTACTACCAGTTTGTGGTGTTATTCTTAAGAGGAATTCTATAAGAGTAGAACGAAAACCTAAAAAAAAATCCCGTTTTTCAGGAAACATGGTTTTCATTTGATATTGCAGCTATTGATGGAACATCAACACAGAGAGTTTTTTCCTAGAAAAACAGGCAAAATTGTCAACCACAAAAGATTTTATTCCTTCTGTTCTACAGAATGAAATGGACTAGTTAGATATGTTGATGAACATAAGGGACGTATGAAACCTAAGAAGTAGATACTCACTTAGCTACTTACCGGTAACAAAATGCTGACGGTGGCCAAGAATGCGTTTAGATGACTGTGGGTAAGGTGGTGCTGCCTGCAAAACCTGTGAGATACCAATAGTTACATCCAGATTGAGGATCTCTTCTACAAAATATTACAATTTATTCCAAAAGAAGAGAATTACCAGAATCAGAATCGGAGTCTGGGGAACTGGATTATTCAGGGGGAGATCCTGTTCTTGAGAGTTTGTACTGCAATGCAAAGGGTTAATTGTACTTCACAGTGAAAATGTAAAAGTAACAGGGAACCTTCTATGAATAGATCATCAGGAGACTGCCAGAGCTTCTTGTCTTTAGAATTAAAAATATTGCCACATTGAACAAAATGTGGCAGAGCTGTTATTCAGTCAAATCTTTTGCAGCAAAGAAAGAGGAAATTTTGTATATGGGTGCAACTGAATAGCAGAAGAGCAGTTTTAAGCAAATATATAAATAACGTGCAAAGCGTGGGAAAAAAAATAATATGAAAAAACTTTGTTCTTCTGTGTCTAAACTTCTTCTTTCGCGTTAGTTGCTTACATATCTTTAAAAGCTGTAAATCAGGAAGAACTCAGGGGAGAGGAAAAATGATATATGGCATTGTTATATATCCTTTGTTTGCATAAAGCTGGATGCACCTTGGATATTCACTGTGACTGTACTGGACATATTATAGTCAGATACTACTCTTGAGTGATAGCACTGCAACATACTGGTTACTGGACTAAATTTCACAGCTCAAATACTGTAATAAATTTTTTTATATCCACTCAAGTATCTTATTTTTTTAGATACATCTGCTCAGTCTTGGGTTCCTATAGTGACATCTCAAGAGTGAACTCCCTTGATTTTGCATGTGATGTCAACAGTAAAAGGAGTTTTGATACGGAGTTGGAACTGTACTCAAAAGATCAGCTAACATCTCCTAAACCTCTGTACTGCTGCAGCATAAACTTAAGAGTGAATGACCTGAAACTTGTGAATTTTTTTCATATGGATTGTACTAATAATTCATGTCTTTCACACTTTTAAAGTGGCCTGTGGAATAAGCTTTTAAGTGAAGCTTCAAATAATGCTGTTTACATTTTAACTGATATAGAATCAAGCTATCACTTATCAGTTCTCTCAAAGTGATGAGATGGTATCTGTGTGTTTTCTATTTTGAATAGATAAATTTGCTAATATAATTGAGAGATGTTTTATTTTATATATCTATTAATTCTTAATGTCTTGAACCTTAGAGGCTTTGTCAATTTTTTCTTCTTTCCTGCCAAATCCTCAAAACCGAAATGACGTGCAAGAAGACAAAATACCTAGAAAAATAAAATTTTACATATCTATCCTAGAAATAAGATTCATGAGGTTTTAGACTGTGGGTCATGGATTCCCTAAACAGTAGGGCAATTTAGCAGGAACTATGTTCACTAGCTATTTTATTATCAGGGTTATACCTTCTGTTTTTGCTTTGGTCTTTTTTTGTTTTTGTTGTTTCTTTTTGTTTGTTTTTTGTTTTTCTTAAAGTGATATGCCTTAGTTTAAACAAGGATTGATTTAAGGAAGTTTTCTAAATTAAAATTTGACTGAATTATCACAGAAATGCCATTCAGTCTTCATAAATAAGTAGGTTTCGTGTTATCTTAAGTTAGCTTTTAATGCTCAAATTCACCACACCTTAGTTGTCCAACAAAACTTCAATTTTCTGCTGTTTATAGTTTTCACTGTTCTGCTAGAATGGGTAGAATAGGTGTGTTGAGATTATAAAAAATTCTGATTTTTTACAGAGTGAGTGCAAATCAGTGTCTTTTTCTGCTTGTAAGGTTTGAATATTTTCTAGAACTTCTTTCCATATGTATATTCCATGCTAATATCAAATAATGGAATTATCTCCTTCAAGAAATTTTATTTTTATTTTTTCACCATCGACTACCCATAAGAAATGAAAATCTTCCCCAGAGACTCATGTGAGAGAGTCAATACATGCAATCAGGTTGAATTTCTTTAGCTAGGTCTTAGTTCAGGTTCTCTGTAGGTGTATGTCCTCAAATGGCAGCCCAGTTGCCTCTTTCAAGGCCTATTCCAAAATTATACTGATAGGTGCCATAGTTTATGGAAGGTGCCATTCTTATGGAAGTGTGATCTGGTTAAGCATTTCTGTAGAAGATATTCAATGTAGCAAAGTATAACATTCAGTTGAGTATTTTTCTTCTTGTACTGCAATAGAATACATAGACTTTTAAGTGAAAAGTATCTATAGAACCTGAACTGATTATTACTAGTTAAAATGATAAATTCTAGAGTTCAGTTAAGAGCTAAGCAAATCTCCTTTTTCTATTTATGCTTCTGTTCAGGAAATACCACACTGATTTTTATGGCCCTCTTACCCTCCATTTCCACAGAAACTAGAAGGCAATAAAAGATGAACTGGTGGCATCCTACAACTACAGTATCTGTAGGCAGTTGCTTCAAATAAATAATTATTCTATTTTACCTATGATTCATGGCACTTCCTTTTTCATAAAGCACTGAAAAGCTCTTCACAGTTTCAGAAGGAGAGAGGCAGGAAGATTTTGAGAATACACAGTGGACTTTTTGTCTTAAGAGCTTGTTTGTTGGGTAAAAATCCTGAAATGCTAGCTAATTACCAAAAGGCAGAAAGAAGAATATACCCACTAATTGCTGCAGTAGGACTTCTTGAACTTCAAGAACACTAGGGAGAAAATGAGTATCGTTCTTGTTGTGGTTGATTGTAATCGTTCAGATTTAGCAGAAAAATACCAATTTAACTAATCAAGTTAAACTTAAAATATGCAAGTCCAAGGAAGCAAAACAATTTTATCTCTGAGCATTATGCAAATGAGAGAAAAAAATCAGATGTAGGAAGGGATGATTGGAGAAGATGTATTATAGATCAATTGACAGAACATGCAAGATATAGAGCCCTCCTAGGAGTTAGGACATGTAGAGTAAGAATAATATAACTTTAGTAACATAAAAAATTAAATAGTCATATTTTTACCATGACAAAGATGTGTATTTCACAATCAAAATAAAGAATCTGGTAGGAGACGTGGAAGATTATACATGCCTGCAATTTAGCAGAACTTCCCCATGGTCACTATTTTATAATGCACAGTCATAAGTAGACTCATAAACTGTCTGAGCTAATGTCAGCATATGCAGTCAGTATTATCAAAATTTAGAGTGTCTGCAAAATCCAAATTGTAAAATCAAATTAGGAGAGGCTTTGCTGTCAACTGAGCACCTAGGTACTGCAATTTTGCAACTGCACAAAAAGACACAGATAATAGAAGCAAACCAGAGCTTGAAATCAGTCTGGATCTTGAAGGTGACAGTCTCACTCTAAGCTCTAAATGGTTAAGAGAGAAGAAGACTCTGAGACTGTAATTTGCTACTATTCAACTGTATTAAGAGTTACTCCTTCTTGAGGACTTGGGACTCACAGACCATAATATCAGTTTGGCAAACTGCTCTTGGTCCAACTCCAGGAAAAAAGTAACGTAAAATATTATACACACTTTACAGAGTATGATGTGTTATATATTTACAAATAAAAATAATTCTACCTGTTGCTGTTACATGTAGAAGTTGCTGACAAGTTATAAGAAATGGTCTTTGCTTTGAATGAGGACCGTTTAATGCACTTCAATTAAAAATGGAGACTTCGCAGAGCAAACTTTGCCTATTTGTGTAAGCCTGAGTTCTTTAAATATAATTATATAACATGTAACTTTCATAAACATCAGAACAACCATATTAGTCTATGAATGTTAGCCAAGGTGAAAAGGTGAAACAGCTTGGTCTTATCATTAATTAGTCTGGTTATTTAATAAATAACACTCATTGTGGAGTTACAGAGATCATAACACAGAAATCACAACATGAAAACAGCAAAAGAATGATGATCCTTCTTTTTTTTGTCATCAGTATACTGTCTATGAAAAGCCAGTGTAATTTCAGTTCATAATTTATGGAATTGGAAGAGTGGTGGGAATATACGTAAGACAGAAAAATAAATATTTGAGGAGAATAACAATTCTCCCATGAATTCAAAGCTATTTCTCTTGGTAACCATCTTCTGAATATGATTTGGCTTCTCAAAGAGAATTCTCTGCATTTTATTTTTACCTGTTTTATTTTCTGTAATGTGATGTCCAGTAGCAAAAAATAGGAAAACGTAGTGCTGGAAAATAAAACAAATATTCTGACAGCATTTGAAATGTTACTAAGATTGCTTATAGTCTGTAAAGGGCAGTGAATAAGTCATTTGGAGAGTAAGAAATAATGGCATGCCTCTTAAAAATGTTTTTATTAAAGGAAATGTAAAAGCTCTGGAAAATTTTGCTGAGACAGGCTGTCAAGGATTAAGTTTATTGTATTTAACTGCCTGCTTGGCAGATGGAAGTAAATTCTTAAGTCTGTCCAGCCAAATGACCTATGTGCCAGCTTGATTCTCCTCTCTTACCAACCTCCTCTTTTGTTCCACTTTTCTCTAAAAGCATATCCTAATGATTATAGAGTGTTCTATGAAATGTTGGAATTTATGTCCCATGGTGTTCAAAAATGAGGTGCAACAGACAGATATACACTATCACCTGACATTACGGGGAAAGACAGGTTCATTTGGGGATTCTTGGCAGAATATTGAGTTGAGTAAAGCAGACATCTGTAGAGGCTCTCTTCCTTCGTATGCTATGTAGCAGAGCAAATGTGGAATGTAAGAGTTGGGTTATTGGATTTTGATGGAATTCCCGAAGTCAACCCTGCTATTTTACTTTCAGGGCTGAAAGTGAATGGCATGGCATTTCAAATGTCATTAAGTCTGTAAACTAATGAAGATTAACTACTTTAAATAAGAGGAAGAAGCACAGGGTTATAAACTGTTGAAACAATGAAAAAAAAATCCTTTATTTGCACATGAAAAATAGTGGTGTTTAATTGAGCAACCCAATAGAAGATGAAGTAATTGGCTCAACAGGCCTTGTAATATGGTATAAATTGGAAGGGACTTGTGAAAGTCAAAGGGGTAAGTGACTGATTTGGTGAAGTTGTATCAATACTACTGGAAAAAAATAGGAAAATATACTCTTTATAGCGCTAGTGATTATGAGTTTGTTGGCTTTTTTTTCAGTGGATAAAAGTCCAGGAGGCAGGCATACACTGAAAGGAGGATATAATAATTTTCTGAGATCTCTGAAAGAGTTAGAAAGGTCAAGATTTCCTTTAATTTTTGCCTTGGCATTACTGGAAGGTTCCACAGAAACTTTCAAGAGTTTCTGAATCAATGCCAGATAAGTAATGGTAAAGTAGGTCATCAGAGCTACTTCTCATAGTTTCTTAAGATTTTAATTTTCTCAAGTTGTCTTTTTGTTGCCAGTGGTGGTGACAAGAAGAGCTCAACTGCATTGGAATAATCACTACATACAATCCTTGCAAAACAGATACCTCTAGAAATTTTGTTCCATCCTCTCATTATTATGGTAAGCAGTCCTTCAACTGTCTCCAAAATCTCTCCCAAAAACATGGCTTCAGTTCATCTACTCATGTCTGCGAGCCACCTGCATGTACATCTGTGTAGAGAATGTTGGTCATAATGGTCATCATTACCAATTGTTTTTCTGTTCTCCATTTCCAAGAACTCAATTTTGAACTGCCTTCTCTTTCTGTTTACACTGCATGCAAATATTTTGCTTGGTAACAATAAAGCGAACAGTGAATACAGCTGCCACTTGATTAGAGTTGTGTTACATGGTAGCTGGAATCTATTCAATTTAGTGACCTTAACTGGTTATTTGAGTGGAGGGTTTTTTTTTTGTTAGACTACCTAATTAGAGTTCTGGATTAACATTAGAAATGCCCTTCAGGGTGAGAGCTGAGAGTCCTTTAGTTCTGTATTTTGTGTCTGACCTTTGCCACTATCCATGTGGTTACATTTTAAACTACTGTGCCTGAAGCTGGGTAGGTTACAGAAATTGCTAGATTCTGGGCAATTTTAAGCAGTATTACACTGTATTGAGTTGTGTTACCTCATATTGTTCTGTATCATGGATAGATTTTTCGTTGACTGTAGATATTTAGGCAGCTGGTGGGTCTAAGTTTGATAGGTGTTTAGGTTCTCAGGATACATATAGATTAAATGGCCCTTGTTTTCTTTAAATTAAAGAGAAAGAAGTGATGAAATGGATGTGAAAACCATGTTAGAAAACTATCATCTCTGATGTTTCTGCAGCCTTTCTAGTTTCGAGGCAGTAGGTTTTAAATATCTTTTATGGTGTCCTAACACTTTTTAAACTATATGTTTAAGGAATATGTACTCTGGAAGAAAAATTTCTATTGTTACCCCAAGTATTCTACTTTTGCAGTGAATTCAGATATTTCTGTATTTTGTCTCACAGTCCTTTGTGTATGGAGCAATGTCGAGGCGAATCAAAATCAAAAAATATGCTGAAACTTGAACAACCTCATTGGAATTATAGGAGTTGCACGCTGCATCTGAAAAAATGTGATCACAGAAAAGCAGACATGTCAACGTGTTGCTTGGTGCAGAGAATTGAGAGGCAAAGGAAAAATGTCTAATCATGTAGCAGAAAGAAAGGGAGGTAGATTAAGAAGCTGGCAGAGTCAGCAGAGAAAGCAGCCAAGAAAAACAGATGCCAGATCTAAATACCAGTTCTGTAAGGATTGAATCACTTATTCAGCAGCCATACATTGACTGCCTACAATAATTGACATGGGTACAATGCTGTTGTCTGCTTGGGGAAGAGTTTTTGCATAGTCAGATTGAAATTATTCAGAGGTCAAAAATGGCTGTGAAATCAACTGTCTATTTTTTGTTCATACAGATACTATAATGATCCAGATGTCTGCCCTTCAACAAATCACTGAGTAGCTCTCTGGGCTATAAACATAGCTTTCAAAACACATTTGACAACTTAGATTACACATTGCTGTCTGATACTCTGTAATGTATGTATATGTCAAAATATATTTTTTAATGTATTTGCAATATCTATTATCATCAACTCTTTGACAATTTATGCTATAATGGTAAAAGATAGAAAAGACTGGAAAAATATGGATTAGAATAATCAGTGTTGTGTCGTTTAATCCCATATAGTTTGCAATTGATTGAAAAAGCTATCACTGATATGACATGGCATTGGTTCATGCCCAAAGTTGTCAAAGTCATCTCTAACATTTGACTGTTGTTAACTTTTGGAAAAACCTAGCATGTACATTGAAGGGACCTTAAGCACCACCAAGATTATTCCTCTGCTCCGATACAATATGAATTGTACAACAACTTAATGATAACTGTTTGTCTAATCTGCTTCTGAAAGCCACTAATGAAATGGACTCTCTACTCGCATTCATTAAATTAGTGCTAAAAGAAAAAGAGCACTCTCTAGAAAAAGGGCTTTGAGCTATCAAAGCTGTGCAGGTAAATAATGATTTAGAAAAACCTTTGCCATATAGTGCACACTCTGTTCATTGAACCATTTTTAGCCTGGCTGTACATGTAGACAGATACAGAAATAAAAGATAAATTAAGAGCAGTCAATGGATAAGTGTTATTAAGCCACAGTATTGCACAAAGTAGAAAGTAGAAACAAATTGTGTGATTGTAATTTTTCTGGATGATGGGTTTTGAAGTAAATTTTTTTCTTCTTTTGAGGTTAACATACAAAATAATTTTAAGAAATGTTCCAATATTTTAGGATTATTTTATGTAAAAACGTGTGTGTTTTTTAAGATAGAAGATCAAATTGCTATAGCTCCTTTTTCAGGCCGTGAACTTCATTGATTTTTATTAACAGTATGTTGGTATTATAACTGGTTTGGATTCTTCACTAGTTAGAAGTAAGCAAGCTAGTAACCAACTCTGAATTTCCATAATATATACAGTTGAGTGCTGTCAGCAAAGATGATGCAGCTTTATACAGGTAGGCACTGTATGTGTCAGGGCTATAGGAATCAATTTAGTATTATCAAATATCCATTCATTCTGATCTTAGAATTAGGGAGACACTGATAGAAACAAGCCGTGCCTGTGGCTCCAACACTGAATGTTGAAAACTGGGTTTGTTTTGGAACCAGTGCTGTACCGTTGTTGCTAGGATGAGTCAGTATTTTCAAAGTTACCCTAAGGCAGTTTCTTAATGCCATAATAAATTTACCTAATCTTAAAGCAGGAAATAAGTATGATATCTTATAAATGAGTGGTAAAGGTTTTCTCTTAAACAATGATCTGTTTAATAAATCATAAACCATAAAAGTATAATGTGAAATAAAATGAAAGCTTCTACATATTATTGATTGATAAATTGTCCTTGGTTCTCTCTGTAAGAGTAATGTGCTGACGATTTTAGCAACTTAGATTGTGTATATTTGAAAACTTGTGCTTGCATTTTCACCTTAATGTATTGATCTCTTCTCTTTTAACCTCTGTGAAGGTGTTGCAGAATGTTACTAGATAGTTGTTTTTCAGTTGAGATGTGGATAAAATTCAGTGCAGGATAAAGTCATTCTAATGTATAGTTTGTAAAGTACATTAGGACTGCATAAGAGAAAGAACTCTATGAATGTAAACCATCATTATTATTAATAGAAAACAGTATTAATAAAGAAAGAAAAATAAAAAAAAGTGATATATGGCCAACGATAAACTGAAAGATAGTGAAATTAGATACTAAAGTCAAATTTGCCACCCTGGAAAGCAATCAAAGACAGTTCATGATTTTATTCAATGGAAAGCTTTGTGTTACTTCATGCCATCAAGGTATAGGAAAAATATTGTGTAGAGGAAAACTTTCCATGTGAGAAATTAAATTGAGAGATGGGTGGATTTGCACAGTTATGCAGAACAAGTTTTAAAATGAAGAAATGTGTATTGCTTCTCTGTGCACAAAAATGGAAGATTATGACTATGTCCACATGAACAGTTTAACTGGATTTCCATGGCTCAGCAAAGTCTCAGTTCATCTTGTATGCACATGAAAAACTTTCTAGAATACATTCCAGACCAAAATCTTGTCAGACTAGCCAGCTTAATGTATGTAACTAGTAAGAGATTAAGTGTTGGCCAAGGATCCATCCGCTAAACGATCATGTGCAGCAGAATGGTTACTGTTGGGAGACAAAATTATGGAAAGAAAACTTACATCTTAAAATGGATATAAAACGTTTTTAAATTTTATTTTTAAAACTTTACCTGTAGAATTTTCTACGGGTCAGCAAATCTTTACAATATTTCTATACTTCTTGCTATCTTTGTAGAGAACAGCAAGTTTCTCCTCTTAGTTACTTATCTAAAACTGATCCTAAATAATGTAGGGGACAGTGTTAAAAAGTGAACTTGAATCCAAGAAAAACTGTTCACAAATTAAAGCTGATACCTAACTGGAAAAATATTGCAATTTTTCAGTTTACAAGTAGAAGAAAAATAAGCAGAACAGTATGTGATTTCAGCACAACTGTAAAAACCAATGCATATAGGACAGAATCTCTGAGAAGCTGAGGGTGGTAGAAATAACAGGGGTTGAAAGCTCTGTCAGAGAGACAGGCAGAAGGAAATATGGTCACTCTAGAGATTTTGAGTAATACATCAAAAATGTAATAGATAAATAAATTAATTTCCTTTACAAAACTGGTAGGAACAGAAGAAAAGTTGCAGGTTAAAAAAAGTCTTAAGAATACCTGGAGTAGTTATTCAGACTATATTAAGTTAATAAAGTCAAAGAGCTTTGAAAACTCATTTACAGTTTCACTTGGAGACACCAGTGGGTAATGGCAATTACAGAACTTAATATACTTTTAACACCTGTAGTAGCTGAAGCCAAAGGCCGTGTTGTATACTGTATTCAAAGGCATCCATAAGTGAATGACTTGGAAAAAGGAAGAGCGGGATAAGGTTATAATATGATACTTCTGCCTAATGTTAATTTCAACCTCCAGCTATTTTCCCTTCAGAAATCTCCTGACTCTATGTGGTTCTCTACATTTGTAACCCACAACAAATTTCTCTTCCATAAACCTTTTCAGTCTCCCAGTCAACCTATATGAACTTCTAGGATCCATGTCAGTTTTGGCAAGGTCTTTTGCATCTGCTCTTGTTGGGCTGAAACACATTCATACTGGCTTAGTTGGACACATCCTGTTTCCTGCACTAGAAAAGAGAGTGAATAATTTCAGTCCATCTTTATGTCATCTGTAGTTTTATTTTCCCCTATCATACCTCCTTTCAGTTTTCTGTTTTCCACAAGGAAAAGCAACAAGTGACTTCATAGTTAAATGTGCAGAAATCATACAGAGATACTTTCTAACGAGATAAAAAGTATATTTAGAAAGTGCTAAATTTTTCTAGTATATCTTCCTTTGTGTGTTACATAGTTTAACTAGTGTCACAGAAATGTGTTAAGTATAGAGACAGTTGATAGCTCATCCACTTTTTCATCAGATAAACTGGAATATTTTGGTTTTCATTTTTTTTCTGTTCCAAACCATTGGTAATAGGTTTATTGTTATCAGAATTTTCCTTATCTTCTGCTTTTTTTCCCTTCACTGCAGAACTACCAATCTTTTTTTTTTTTTTTTCCTATTTTACACAGTCTGAACTCCTTCTTACACATTTTCATCCTTGTCTGTATGAGGCCTTTTTAGTGATTTGTCCCACGCTATTTAACACCATTATTATCATTGCACAGAATGACTTTGAAGAAAAGTTGAACCTCATGTTATAGCAGTATGGGAGGCAATTCACAGTGCCTGCCATTTGACACTACAAACTCAGATTCAGAACAGATTCTAAGAGAAGAATTTGACACTGAAAAACCTCTACTAGCGAAAAAAATTCTCTCTTACCATTGTTGAAGTCATTTGCCTAACCGAGGAAAAACTGTGGCCTGACTATACTCAAAGACCTGAGAATTTGTGTTTTCAAGACTAAATTCTAAATGTAACCAGTTCCCTATTTCTTCTAAATGCCCTTTCTTGGCTAGTGATTGGGGGGTTAAGTAAACATTTAATTCGTTCGCTTTATTATTTGAAAGACTTGAAATATCATTCTTCTTTCTTATATTTTTCCGCTTCTCATAACAACTAATGAAGGGACTGTTTTATCCCTCACTGACAAAAAGCTCCAGCCTCTAGCTGACTTTAGAGCTCCCTGCCCTCTAAATCTTAGTCCTTGGGAGGCTTCTAGGCACCTTTATTATTGCTACTCCCTCCTTTTTAAAAGGCAGCATTCTAAGGAAGAATAGTCTTAATTTCTCCCTCTGACCTGACACTTTCTGTCTGTCTTCTCATCCCAGCTCCCCACGCTAAATAGCCATACTCATTTCCATCTGGAGACAAATATTTCTAGTCAGGAGACACATCAAAGCTGCTTTTTCCCTTTTCGTTTTCTCCCTTCCTACAAGAAACATAAAGAACTGCAATGAAAAATAAATGCATGACTAAATAAACATTCAATGGACCCAACAATGAATCACCCTGAAGGAAAGTAGTGCAGAGAAGAAAACTGAAAAGAACCATCACCCTTATCAAAAGTCAGAGACAGGCACTGATAATGGAAGTGCTAGCTCCTTTGAGGTATTCAACCCAGTATATGGCAAGGATTTCTGGATAAACGTTGTTAGTTTGCTTCTGTGATTGTTACTTATAATGACTGTGTTTCATAGATGACCAGTTTGTTGACCAACCTTTATTATATAACTTCTGCCATTTAACCTTCTACATATTAACATCAGCAACTCTCTTGAGAAATTTTAAAGAGACATATTAGCAGGATGAGAGGATTGCTTTTCTTCCAAAGTTGTAATGAATGTAAGGAAACAAGAAGCCAGAATCTGAGAGACTTTCTATTTATGTGGCATAGAGATGAGTGGTCCAAAACTCTTACATTGATGAAGGAGGGGTTGCATGTTTTGTTGCTGACAGGATGATCTGAGATTGCACTTGAACGTGAATTTCTGGAATGCTTAAACAATGCCTATATTTTGGGTTTTGCTCTAACCTGAAATGAACCAGGCAGGAAGACATAATGTAGGAAGTGTCTCACATATGACTTTGAGCCAGTTGCCTCTGAGATTCAACCATACACTCAAAAACATTTATCAAAAATCTTAGACACAACCAGAAAAGTTTTGTTGACATTAAAGAAAAGTCAGTCACACGTCATCCTGTGCATTCTGCAACTAAGAATATGTGAGAAGACTGCCATTTTTATATATTTTTTTCACTCCTCTTTTCCAGAACAACAAGGAGAATTGTGATGGGTTAGTCCCAGCTGGCAACCAAGCTCCCACTCAGCCACTCTCTGACTCTCCCTCCTCAGTGGGACAGGGAAAGAAGAGAAGAATAAAAAACAAGAAACCTTTTGGATCATCAAGATGGAGATGGAACGATCCCTTACCAATGACCATTGTAGGCAAAAAAGATCTGATTTGGGATAAATTGATTTATTGGCAGTCAAAATAAATATGTAATTACTGATTTGGATGTTGGAAGGAAAGAACAATAAACCAAAAATTTACACACTTAAGGAAAACATCTTTAAGCATCTTTCCTTGCCGTCTTTTTCATTGCCATAGGTTATGCTCAGTCCCTTCAGCAAGGGAACACACCATGCAAGGCTGTTGGGAAGGAGGGAGAGAGTTAAAGTCAGTACATAGTGGTTTCCCTCTGCCACTCCTCACTTTTTTCCTCTGCTCCCATGTGGGCTCTCCGCATACTGCAGTCCCTTCAGGGATGTACCTGTTCTTCCATGGAGCACCTCCTCCTTTGACCTTGGTGTTCCCTTTGTTGTTTCTTACTCTTTTGTTCCCTGCCTTTTCTCCCCAGCATTGTCTGACCTTTCTTAAATCTGTTTTCCCACAGGCACCATACACATAGCTGATGAGTTCAGCTTTGGCCGGTGGTGGATCTGTTCCAGAGCTGGCTGGAACTGGCTGTGTCTAGTGCAGGGCAATCCCTGACCTCTTTCCACAGAGGCCACCGGTACAGCCCCCAAACTACCAAAACCTTGTCATCTACATCCAGCCAAGGGAACAATGGGAACAAGGGAATGAGGGGAAGCAGTATCTCCTTATGTAATAAGGAGATTAAGTTATGTAATAAGATGGTCTTGATGGAAGAGAGATTAGTAAAAAAGCATACCCTAGGAGCGTACTTGTCCTAGTTTGCCCTTATTATTATTAGCAGCAACTCCAGTCCTCCCATTTCTCCATTCCTCCATATCTCAGAATTGATCTGCATTTTCAAAAGTAAATGGAACTTGTTTGTTCTTAGTTTTTGTAAGTACTACGCTGGTGATGTTTTAAATAATCGGATCTTTTACAATGCAAAAAAAGTGTTTAGTAAATTCTAATCAGGCATCTTCAAGCAGGCCGCCTGAAAGCAGACTACAATTTAAACCTTTGCTTTGTTTTCTTAATATCAGTGCTCCCTAATCTGGGCAAACAAATCCTATTACTGCATAACTTCAGATGCAGTTTCAAAACTCCATCTTTGGTTCTTTGTATGAATACAGCAGAGGAATGCACCTGAGTTTGGGTTGGGCTAGCTTTCAATTCAATTATTTTTTTTAAAAAAAACTAAGTATGTCTTATAGTTTGTGAATACTTAGAATTCCAGGCTGGTATTTCAGTGATAAAAGTCAACAGGATGTGGCTGATACAGGAACCAGCTATTTTTAGGTAAAACTCCTGAAGTAGGATTTAATTCTAAGTCTTCTCTGCATTTTTATTTCTGAAGCTGCTTGCCAGGCTTGAATGATACATGATTAATAAATGAGCACATCATATTTATACATTCCTTTGCAATTAATGCATGAGAAGAAAACAGATAATGAAGGGGATGGCAGAGGAAAAGGATTAGCAGCTTGGGATACTAAAAGACAAAAATATGCTTCCATGGTAGTTCCTGCAAGAAAGATATGACCTGGTACTGATGATAATTTATCTGGCAATCTAGCTGTGTTTAATCTTTATGTGTTAATCTTAAACTGTTTTATCTATTTTCTACATCCCTCCATTTTCATACATGGCCTGTTCTCTCTTGCTTAAATAAATCAGTAGCAAGATTGTTTTAATTTCATTAGGATTAAGGCTTGACTGCTTATTTCTACTAAAATATGTGCTGCATAGTGAGGATAGAAATCAGTTTAAAAGTCAACACATGGTATGTTTCTCCTAGCTGTGTAGCTAGCAGTGTGGCTCAATGTCTTTGGCTGAGTTGACACCTCTGTTTTTCAATAATTTGCTTTTACTTCCAACCAGAGCAGAATAATACTATCAATCAACTTCATTACAACATTTTATGAATGGCAAAAGAAATCTCAGGGAATAATATTTCTAAAGGTTATTTTATTCCTTAACACTCATAGATATTTGTTACCTTCAATCCTGAAACATTGTTTTATATTCACCCACACAAGCCTTTTAACCAAACAAGAGTTTTAAAAAAACTCTTTGACTGGATTTGTAGATTTTGTTATTATCTTTGCAACTGTCCAGTTTCACTTGAAATTTTGCTGTCTTAAGTACTCATATAGCTACTTCTTGGGATACAATGACTTCAGCCATCACAGCTCCATTTTGAGGTAGGGCTGTATCTCGCTGCCACATTCTGGTATTGGTGCTATCAGTGATAATGAGTCCAAACTTGCATGTAGTTCTCCTCAGCAGCATGCAGCAGAAACATGTAATTTTATTATTTTCGGAGTTTATTATATATTTTGTTTCATATATGTCATGTTTTCTGCTTGTTTACCCATTAACCATTACAATGGTGTTTTCATTGATGCTGTCACACTGAGCATCACTCTTTCACTGGAATGACTACAATTAGTACAGAAACAAACCATTCCAGTGGTAGGTTCAGATGTGTTAAGACCTTGCCTATGTAATGAAGCTTTGAAACTTATAGCCATGGAATATTAGTGTTACTAGAAGAGCCCTCTACAGTAGATGGAACCTGGACAAAGAAAAGGAGTTGCTAGCTTATTTATCCTGCCTCTCCAGTGTTGTGGTCTTCCATTGACCTAGCTTCACCTACACTTGGTGCTTTGTGTGCTGGTTCATTAACAGATCTCATGCCAGCTTCCCGGATGACATTCCTTTGAAATCTCCCCAGATGGTTTGGTTGTTTTGCAGGTTTGTTTGATCACCAGAGATAACTGTGACTGCTTTAAAACCTTTCTGCCACTCCACCTACTTGTTACCACCCTACAGCTAGGCAGTCAGAGCCCTCAAAGCTGACCTGGTGAAACGGATTGCGCAAGTGCTTCTCATCCACTTCAGCAATGTTATACGGCTTTGTAGCTTAGTTTGCTGAAACAGAATACAGAATACAATACAGAAATCCATGATAAAATGAGGACAAATAGGATAGTTTAGAATTTCACAAGGAGAATGTTTCAATTAGAACCTTCCTTGTGGCAGATGTGATGCCAAATCTTTCTGAACACTGTCTCAAATATGACTTGCATATAACCAACTCATCTTACAGAGTAACATGATTTCTTTCTTTTCCTAAGAAAATATTTAGCTTAATTTTATTTGTCCAGTGAAAATACTTGAAGGCCTACATACTTCTATATAACTGCCTGTGGGTTTTTTTGTGTGCTACGTATTTCTGAGGACTACCAAAAGCCTAGAAGGAAAAGTGGCTAATGAAAAAAACGCACTGCATGTATATATTTCTGTGGTAGACATTGATATTACTGCTGGAAACTGCTGATCAGTAGGAAAAGTGTGAAGAAAACACAAATCATCCATCTGCTTTATCCATCTGCTGAAAAAAAATCTGTGTTACCATTAGGAGGTCTGTCTCTATAATGCTGGGTGTGTTCTGTGTACATCTTCATAACAAATGTCTCAGATAACCTACATCGTTTAACTTTATCATACTACATAACATTTAATTTACCAAATTGCAAGCAGATTTAATGTTGCAATTTTTTGAAATAAATGTAATAGTGTCTAAATTCCCGGATGTCTCCTTAAAGTTCATGATGAGAAATCAGTGATTCTTTAATATGTCCATTAAAAGAGTTAATTTTTGTGTTGGGTATACTTTAGAATTTATGTTTTATGTTGTTTTGAGGGAGGATTTTGGCAAAATGTTCTGCTTTTTCATCTCTTCATTTGCTTATATTCTATTTAAATGTTGGCATACCTTTCAAAAGTGAAAGTAATAAACTTCAGGTGAAACAATATTCTCAAAGTCCATCTGTGGAGGTTATTGCTGAGAAGAACAGCTTTCTTGAACTTCCATGTAAGTAGTGTCAATCACAAACACACAAAGTGAGGGAAATAACTGAGGAATTTTGTTCAACATTCTTTATTTTTCAGTATTCTATATTTTATTTGTCCTATAGTTTAGGAGCCTTAGAAGGGAAACAAATTTCTAGCTAGATAAATCCTATTGAGAGGCAAGAGCAGGCTATATCTAGCATCTCCTTCTGTGATGTGTGATGAGATGTTCAGTACATACCAGGCATTCAGAATTTCTAGAATCCAGACAACGCCAGATGTTTTGCTGGTGTGCACAGTGCCACTGTGTAAACTCAGTAGGTCCTGTGCTTTACACAGGATCATCAGCATTATTGCATACATTATTTCTGCTGCTGCACGTAAGTGTTCAGAATTTATGCCCTTGCTGGTGCCAAGAAGTATACTGGAAAGGTTAAAGACAAAGATCAGATCACTATCACCAGAATCACTCCAACAGCTTTTTCCTGGCCGCCTCCCTTTCCTAGCATTTTGCGTACCCAATTAGAATGAACTCCAGGCTAGGAGGTTTTTGTCTGGTTTTTGTTAATACAATTAGCTCTTCACACATACACAGTTTTAGAATGATATTGTGTCACTTTTTAAGCCTTTTCTGTTTTTCTTCAGTGCTAAGAAATATTTAAAAAAAAACCAAACCAACCAACAATCTATAATACTTATGAAATTATGTAAAAATTTCCTTACTTCTTAAAAGAGTGGGTTACAATAAAACTTGAAAAGAAAATCCAACCAAAAGCCTTTTTTAGATCAAAGTGTTTGTCGTATTTTGAAACTTTTGAGAGATTACTAGGTTGTGATATTCTTCTAGACTTTTATTTTTTTTTTTTAAATAGTTGCATTCCCCGTAACATTTATAACTCTGTGGAAAAATATTCTGAGTTGCAAGTATTTATCATTTCAAAACTCAAACCAATCTGTCACTGGTAGTTACAGGAAAAATTACTGTATTTGTGAAACTTACAGAAGAGTCCTATCCTTAGCTGTAGGGTGACAACTAACTGAGAAGACTTTTAGAGCTGGGAAGTCAAGCTGAAACACAAAAGGCTCTCTATCGCTCCTTCCCCATAAAGCTATAAGCAGAGATATTTAGAGTTGATAGAACACTGTAAACATTTAGATTGTTGTTAAATGCAAAAAATATTTTTTACCTCCTCTTCTTTCATAACAAGACCAATGTTATTTTGTCCTGTCACCTTGTAAGAAGTGAGTAGTAAAAAATATAGTATTGTCTTTTTTAGATTGAAAAGTTGGCAAGAAAAGAATAGCATAGAAAGAAAATGAAATAAGATTGCAATTACACTTGACTCTCAAGAAAGCACACTTCTCTTTCTTTGCAATTTATTGTGCAAATTCTTCTACCAATTGATTGTGATTCATTATTACAGACAAATTTAACTTTCTTCTTTGCTCTTTTCTTCTTGTACTGTTTAGATGAAGAGCTCTAGGAAACCTATGTATAATCTTTGAACTATGTGAATGTATAAGCAAACTTTATGACTGTGAAATCAAATAAATCAATATTTTGGAAGCTCAGAACAAAAGACTGAAGCCATTTGTGGTGACTTGCATTAAGCAATTTACTATGTGCTTATCATTGTTTAGCTAAGCTAATCATGGAAGATTAACCTTTAAAAATTTATATTGCAAAGTATGATGATCCCATTCTTGGTTCTTAATGCTTTTAGCTCTGTAAACAACATTTGACATTTACGAATAGTAATGTCATGGACAAATGTTCCCCCATACTGCAAATAACAGAGGTTTAGATTGTTTTCTCTTCTCTTTTTTTTTTTTTTTGAGGAAGGACTTGAATATTGGCAACAGTGCAGTGTTGGGTTTTTTTGGTGTTTTTTTTTTATTTATTATTTTAATGGTGAATTAAATGATGACACCACTGTAGAGATCATTAGAAGTTTAATGTTTAACACTGTAAAATATTAGGCAAGCATTCAGATTTCTGCAGTGGCTACTGTTTCCTCATTTTATTTGAATGAAGTTAAAATACTTTAAAGAATGAATGTGAGAAAAACTGGTTCGGGGGTATGATCTGGTCCTAAATAACAGAGGCACTGAATTTTGTACTTAGGTATGAACCTCCAAGCAGTCCTATTGTCCATATAAACATATGATACCCCATATGTTTATACCTACTTGTGGTCTTTGCCTTTGGGCAATGCTGTAATATAAATATTCAATATTAAGAATGAAAAACTAAAACCAATAATTCATCATAGATTCAGTGTTTACCATTCAAATTTTCTAGTACCTTTCTTAACAGCAGTTTTGAGGAACAAAGAGTCAATCTTAAACTGGTCTGCTAAAATGTATGGTCTGAGCACCCCTTCTGCTCCATAAATTTCTTAGAAGAATCTACAAAGGCAGTTAAGAAAGGAAAGTTCAAACATATTATGCAGCAACTTACATTCATGAAGTTAGAGATTAAAAGAATATTGGTAAACATTGAGAAGGAGAAGAATTTATGGGACAGGCTCTACAGCAGTACTAATCCTTGATACTATTGCAAAAGTGCTACAGACCTTTTTTTCATGTAATACAAAAGCTGTCATTGACATTTAATTGAGTTGGAATATGTTTCTTTCAGCTTCACAAGACATAACATCTCAAAGTGTGTGAGCAGTATTTATATAGCTTATACCTTAAAAGACAAAAGTGATTCATCCTCACCTGTGTTTACACTTCTATTAAAACCAAAAACCGTTGGAACTATCTGAAGAAAGAAACATATTCAATAAGGCCTTGTGACCACTAAGTGAGAATCATGAGTCATGTAAATGACCACCTCAAAACTAGACTATTTTGCAAAAAGGTTAAGGACATTGAGTTTTGAGAGACTTTTGTCACTGCTAGATGTAAGTTCCCCCTTCAGGTACATAACAAAATGGAGCTTTTAGGGATATAATTATACAAGCTGTTTCTCTGTTAGTGCTAAATTCAAACTGGCCCAGAGCAGAAAATGGCAGTAGTTCTATTCCTATACCAAATATCATTCATAACTAAATTTTTAGGAAAAAGTGGGGCTAATGTAGCTTAACTTCTGTTTTGAGAATTTCTTGGAGCTTCAGGCAGATTCCTGATTTGAAGAATGGCTGTTAAGATGCAGCATAGAATTTAGAAATGCAATACTTGCTCCTGCTAGGAGATGTTGCTGATACATCCACACAGCTTGGCAGAAAATGTAAAGCTAGGCTCTAGACCTACAACCAGAAGGGCTGAACCAGCCTCATCTGAAGAATTTGAGTTTGTTTCCTTGGGGAGGGGGGAAGGAGAACACCTGCAGTACACCATTAGTATCTCATGCAAGCTTTAAAGGCTTTTCAAAGTCCTGCAGATTTCTTTTGTCCATTGTTTGCTGACTATGTTGAAGAACAATAGCAGATCACTTTCTGAGTTGTTGTATCACACTAGTCCAAGTGGTCTAGAATTCTGCCTTTAATTTCAGCTGGTTCTTTAATCTTACTTCCTAGTACATGGTGATTTATATCTAATCACCTAACAGCATAAAGCAAAACACAGTATTGGTTTAACATAGTAACCAGAGGCTAACTTTAACAATGTGAGGTTAAACTGCTTCTGAAAAATGTCATATGTCACTGCAGGTTGTCTATAGGACTATGTGCATACACGGAATATACATACAAGATATATGTATACAGTAAACATATGAAACATGTGTGATCGTAAGCATTTGGTTCCACTTAAGACCAATGGAAACAGGTTTCCAAACTCAGCATGGAAGATTCTCACAGTATCCATTCATAGATACATATTTCTTGGAGAAAATGTAGCCTTTCCTCCAGAGCTCTGAAAGTTTTGTTCCATAGTTGTGTTCAGAAAATGAGACTTTGAAAAGCTCTGGTTCTTTTTTCATCTATTTCCTTTTAGATCCACAATACTGCTTTTGATTCACAATGCTTTTTAACAGGGACTGTTTCTATTTCCTTTGTCAGTAGGCTGATAAACTTATTCCTATGGAGCAAAACCTTTTCAATACACAATATTCTTAGGGGGTCATTAATTTAATGTTGAAATAAAAGAACTTTTTCACTTTTTCTCCTGACATTTATTCCTGATTTGTCTGTATGAGACCAAACTTCTACTGTCTTTATTACTGCTAAGAATTTTCTAAATACAAAGAAAGAATGACTATTCCCAGTCAAGCTTATAGTACAGAATGTGTGGTTCAGGCAAAAAGAATTGCACAAATATGTTGTCCTCTTCCAAAGTGTTAGTGTATTACCCTTTGATTCTATTCTAGTATTTTTTCTTTCTCCTTTGAAATTAATGGGGGAAGACTTCAGACTTACAGACGTTTTAAAATAAAATGTTAGGCTCATAAGCTTTGGACTGGTGAGATATTAAGCATATTGTTTTACTTCCTTCTATATTACTTGCAAAATGAGGAGAAATCACACAGCTGACCACACTGCAGCTACTTCATGCTGCTGTAAATAGAACATAATAAGCATGTGGTATACGTGATTGTCTGTCCTGATGAACGAAAGGGTGTGGAATGTTCAGCATCAGGGGAAGGAGGAGAACAGGAAAAAAACCTTCCTGATTGCAGCTGCAAATGGTAGCAATTTTTCCTTCCTGCATTAATTAATGTAATTCATGTAATGCATATTACTTCATTCAACAGCAAAATTCTCACATTCAGTTCACAGACATAAAGTATTTTAATTAAGAATATCAATGAGTAAAGACAATCCACTTCCAGAAAAAGCAAAATAAGACACTTCTTTGGCTATGTAGAAGTAGCTGTGATGCAAATATAGTTTACCAGTGTAGTAAATTCACTTTCCTAAAACTCTTTACCAAAAGAATAACCTTTAAGCCATGTTCTATTTGTCTGTTTTCCCCTCTAACCTTCCTTTACATGCAGTATTTGACTGCAAAAATACATTTTACAGTCTCTAATGATTGAATCACTTCATCCTCTATAAACATCACAAATTAAAAGAGCGTTCAGCAACTGAACTCCAACACAATATACACAAAACTAAAATAATTCATTGTCTAGAGACCATAACAAATTTTAATGTGCATTTACAGAGTAAACAGAGAGCTAAAAGGGGTCAAACCAGTGGAAGTGAAGGTATGCATTACAAAATCCACACAGTACTGAATTACAAACTAAAGAGTGTTTTGTCAAAAAAGGAAATAAAGATGTTGATTGGTGGCACGACATATAGATAATATTAAAAACTGTCTTGCATGAGGACCAAAGTATGTCTACTCTGAAGTTATATCACACAGACTGTAAGCAATTTACAGAATTTAAGTTAGTTTTGCATATACAGGAGTTGCAAAATTAGAGAAAACACACTGAAATATAGAACGCACACAAAAAAAAAAGATGTATATATATAAACCTCCACGCAGTCATCAGGGGTTGGCCTGTCAGTAATTGCCACCATTGAACAAGAAACAAACAAAAAAGACAGGAAAAAAACCACATGGGAAAAAGAATAATACCAAAAAAAAACCAAACCCAAAGATCTCTAAAGAAAAAAATCCTCATTTGTCTTACAGAAACAACATCCTCTAGTCTGCTTAGCTGCTTTGTAGAATTCCTTTTCTCCTCCCTATTTCTCATGCAAAAAAATAAAAAAAAAAAAAGAAAAAAGCTTTTGGATAAAGTTTGTGAAGTGTTTTATTGGGGTCGATGTTAAATCAATATGTTTTGTCTCATTATTTTGCCTCGGTTTGCTTCCAGGCTGGAACGGTTCTTTCAGCGTAGGAAACCAAATGTCATCCATGGTTAATTCTGTAATACTGA
The DNA here is from genome assembly GCA_033628505.1 of Tringa tobata. NCBI lineage: Eukaryota > Metazoa > Chordata > Aves > Charadriiformes > Scolopacidae > Tringa > Tringa tobata. Next base: position 13,106,926 of record JAHREE010000339.1, read on the forward strand.
TGACTCGCAGGCCAACCCCTGAGAAGTCAATGATGAGGCTTCTCCTTGCCGAAAGAAAAGGAAACTAGGTCTTGCTGTTACGAAACGTTTGATTACATCACAACAGTTCTCTTCAAATAAAAGATCAGTGATACGCCAAAGAAAATAAGATATATCAAGAAAACATGTGGTATCCTCTTCTTTTTATAATATTTATTTATTTTATTTATTTAGTATTTTTGTTTGTACTTCCTGAAGAAGGTGCTCCTTGTGTAGAGATTTAGAGTACATTGGGTGCAGAGTGGTGGTTGGAGGTTAGGGTCAACTTTGCTGTCCGCTCCGTGGATTTTACAGGCGATTTGCTCTTTGCTTTAAGAAGAGAAAGTGATATTGGAAAAAGTCAGCACTTTTAGATTAAAGCAAAGCACCCTTCACAAAGCCACAAACAAGAAGCAGGACAGAAAGTCCATGGCTTGTAGCTATCCTCGCACCTGCGGAAGAAGTTATAAGATATTCGCTCATCTTGCAGATTTCCAATGCTCCTTATAAGGCTGTTTTAAACACATACATTTATATATTTAATTAGCTCGCCAGGTTGGCTCTGGTGCCCATGAATGTCTTGGCATGCACTGCAAATAACAACACATACAAAGTATTTCAGTCCCAGGGAGGTTTTTGTTTTGCTTTGCTTTTGTTTCTTTCTGTCTTTTTAAACAACCACATACCAACAGGAAAAATCCCAACCACCTTGCACCTCAGAGTGTTCTTTGCAAAATCATTTCCAGCATCACATCATTGACTTCTAACAAAAAAGTAATGTAGTGGCTAAAGAGTGTTTTCTAGTAAAACAGAGGACATACTGGCAAATGGCTGTGTTATTTACAAGAGGGGAATAGAATACTAAAAGGTCTGGAGTATTTATTTTCAAGAAATTATATTTTCCCAGATTTTTTTTTCTTTTGAAAACAACTATGAAAACAATGCTACATATTATTTCTAAAAACATGACTTTATATTTTAAGTACGTTATCAAAATAAAAACATTCAAAACTACACTAACTAAACTGAAATGTTCACACAGCAAGGACACAAGCTTTTAGATGTCTTACACACCAAGTCTCAGTGCTTGATATCTCCCTATATCATAAAGAATTACATTCAGAATTTGAAACATATTACTTGAAGTGAAAACCGTAAATTTAATTTGGTTACACTATAAATAACAGTTCCAATTAAAGCAGGTTAATGCACGATTAATAGATTTTATAGCTGTGTTGTATACTTGAAAAGGATGGGTGATATTGATGGTTACTGGCACCAATTCTATAACAAAGTAATAATGGTGTTATAAGTGTTCCATAACAATGCTGAGCTTTTAATAACTAGTTATTTTTAAAAAATCTATTAATCATGTATAAGCAGTTTTTGTAAATATTTTAATATTAAACTGAATGCTGGATTCCATTGCAGCCCCAAAAAGCACATTGATCTTCTCATCAAGTATACACACAATGAAAGCAAAAAGAACTCAAGACAAATGTTCATTTTTTAAAGTTTTCAGATGTTTATCAGTAAAACATTTCTCTGTATCTGCTAACTGTGTATAGGTACAGCAAAAAGTACTTCTGTTCCTGTCTTTAGTAAATTTTTCCCTTCAAAAATGGGAATTAAGCTAAATCCTTGGTCTCTGAACACTGCGTTCTTCTGTAAATACACGGTGTGAGATGTTGCATACATAGTAGTTGCCATAAAAGACTCTTAGTCCTCTGTCATATACACAAGAACTTCTAAGTAACAGTGATATTTCAATTATCCATGTGTGAACTGAATATCTACATGAATATCAACTTTTAAATGGAAACATGTCTCTAAAATATTACCAAGATTTTCAAAGAAGTCCAAGGGAACTCTGAGCTTAGTTCCTACTGAACATAGATAGGAATGGGAAGCCTTTTTTTCTCTTGCCCATCTGATAATGCTATTCTACGTGCTTTAGACGGCAGTACTTTGCTGAGCCTCGCAACATACTTGTTCTGTATGAAGAACAAGCAAACACACAAGTAAATTTGCTCTAACTTCTTCCTGTGTGTTGTTCTCATACAGGTAGTATTTACAAGCTGGTACCCAAGGGTCAAATTCAATTTCTGGCTTTGGTTTTATTGTAACATGGCATTCTTCTCTCTTTTATATAAGGTATAAAATTTATCATTTGACAGATTTTTATAAAGGCTTTTCTTTCCCTAACTAGGTTAGCAGAACTTAGTTAGAAACTTTGTTTGTGCTAGATCATTTCATGAGGTATTGAATTATTTTCCCTCGTTTTATTCTATTTAAATATTTTTCTGATTGAACTAGAAAAATACTGTTCAAGACAATTCTAAAGAGGTCTTTGGAGATACATTTCCTCTGCACAAGATATATACAATGAAAATAAGGATGAATACTCAGAAGAGTCTCATGGATATTTTTAAAAGAGGGATTTTTTTAACCATTAATGGCATTATAATTTGTGAATTTGAAAGCTGTACTGTATGAAAGAGAAACAGTATGACACAAAATAGGTTTGACAAACTATTTCACAGTGAGAAAAGCAGCACTATAATATTTGCAGGCAAACCATTCTTTGATTTTTGTTTTGCTTTTTTTTCAACGTGACACCTTTAGACCCCCAAATTAGGGGTCATATATTGCATACATATGATAACCTTTTTATTTACAATGTTCAGTCTTGCATAAATCACAACCCGACCTCCCTACAATTTATGTCATATGCATGCATGTACTTCTGTAAAGAACAATTTTGTTTATCTTGCAAGGGATTTAGGCTAGAATACATGCAGTAAGTACAGGCTAAAGCAACACTGAACACATGAGAAAAAAATAGGGGAAACATAGCTAAAACAATTTCAGCTTCTAGGAGAAGTAAGAGGCTGCTGGGACTGTCAGAAATCACTGTCATAAACAGTGTCTTCTGCATGGTTTCGGGAGCTGATTAGTATATCCTAATGTCATATCAGGTCTGTATTTAATGGCTTAAATTTTCCAAAATGCTGTCTAACCCAAACTGATACAGTTTCAGTAATATATCACCCCCAATAAAATTGACTTGCAATATACAGTGACATATACGCTATTAGGTGTACTCTTATCTTTTCAGTGATTCCTCATGAAATACAATTGGAGTTTAAATATACTTAGGTTTTTTATTTTTTCTGGACTTATGTACAAAACCTGTATTTTCTCTCCCATGAACCGAAGTATTTCTTTAAATTTAGAAAGGGCGAAAGCTGTAAATGTAGAATAAAAAAAGCAAAACCAAAGAAGGCAGCCTTTCGAGATTTTTTCATTTTTGTATTCTGTCATATTTGCTTATATTTTATTATTTTGGTTTCCATCTTGATAAAGGACAAGTGACCAGAATAGTTAGAAATTTCCATTTTGACTCAAATCTAAAAGTCATAGGGTGTTTAAATCAGATTTTTAGTTTCAGTATTTTTAGACTTGTCAGAGGTGATGTACAGATCAGAATCCAAATACAAATAACTCAAAAATACAGAGTATCAAAATTCAGAATTTTCATGTAGATGTGTTTTTGATGTACAGTTCTGAGCAGGACTTAGCATCATTGGAACTGTAAGCACAATAATATAACTAAAATCCTGTCGATCTGACTGTGGGTTTGCTAAATCGATTACTCATTTCCTTGCCATTTCTAACATTATTTTCTAATTAACATAATGAGAGCTAAAAGCATTTTATTGCAGGTCAAGAACACTGGGCAAAGCTGGACTACAATTATGTTACCCTCAAAGACTGTAACCTGGAAGAAGAATATGTAATATGTACGCATATATTATTTCTACATTATTAGTTAAACTCTACTTGATGCGTGGGTCAGGGATTCTCACATTTTTACGTATCAGCCACTGGGAACCAGTTAAATTCTTCCTGTGAGATGTAATTGCTCATGTATTGTTTTTATTTTCCTGCCACTGACACACATCCAAAAAGAGCAAATGTCCATGAAATTCTTAGCTGCCTTCTGTAAACAAATGTTGTATTGCCAAAGGCATGTGATCATGAGGTACGTTTCTGTGAAAAAGCATGAAACAGTAGTTCATGCCATTGAACTCTTTGAAACTGTGATTTATTCAAATATGTGGTTTACTTAAATGCTAAGAAAATAGAGAAAAAACAATAGGGATAAAGAGTTGCAACCTTATTTTATTATTTGATAATAGAATAATCTCTGCCGCATAAACTGAACTATATTTCAAAGTTCATAGTGTATGGACCAAATAGCTAAACATCAATTTTGTTCTGTCAATGAGATTAATTTTAGAGCATCTAAGTATAAAATAAAACAAGTGGAAGTTATAATTTGTTAGTAAACCCTAACAGATCAAAAAACAACTTACTTATTGCGTGCCTGAATGACTACAATCCCTTGCTTTCACTAAGACATTGATCAGACAAAATTTGTGTAAAAAATACATGGGATTTTGAGACACAAGCAGAAAAAAACAAATGATGTTTTTTTTTAACTTTGCCCATTTATTTTTCACAATTGGACAAAACACTGATTTGTAAACTCAGCAGCTGCCTGAGGTCTTACAGTTTTAGCATCCCGTATTTCTAAGAGTACCTTACATGGTTAACCACCTTGGGTCTCAAGCACTCTGAATCCGCAAGAGTTGTAGTTTAGCAAGTTTGGCATTCCTTGTGCTCGCTAAGGTTTGGGAGGTCTGTGGGATGAATTAGCCTCCTGCACTCTGAGCCTCAATACCCACCAGAGCCTCTGAAAACTGGATTCATATAGTTATGTTTACGATGATTAGTGTGTCGTCATATAAAAAGCAGAACAAATCCGTGAATTCAACAGCACTGCTTTAATATTTTACTAAACATATAAGTTTAATGAGGATATCATTGACTTTCCTTTAATTAGTAAGCCACTGATCACAAGGCAAGACTAATGCCTGAGTAGAGGCTTGCTTTTGTGCTGACTAGTACAGAAGAAACACAGCCAGTCACACAAAAGTCCATCCTAGATTCTCTGTTTGCATTACATAAACTATCTCTGCATATATATATGGGGGATATATATTCAGCTTCTGCTGAATACAAGTTAATTATGTTGTTCTACTGGTTTCTGAAATCATATATGTGTTAAAAACTAGGAAATTTCATTTTTCAGGAATTTGTGCTGCTATTTTCCATCTTGCCTGGTTTGCTGTTTTGCAACACTCAGCTTTGCTTTGTCCTGTTAGATTTGAAATAGCCTTCTTGCCTGTCCCAGTTGAAACCACATGAAATCATAATTTTTCACTATTTCCATGTAAAGTACCTAAAAGTTCATGAAATACCAGCCTTAATTTTACTGGGGATATTAATGAACCATAAGATTTATTGCAAGACGTTTGCAGTTTTACATCCATAAAGACAGGTGAAACCAATTATGACTGATTTTATTTGAAGTTTTATTTTAATATGTCTCACACAGGATTTAAATAAATAGATTCTTCCTCTCTGGACTACCAATTATTATAATTTTTATTCCTCTGAATTGCAGAAATCACAGTTACCTGTAGCTCTCCTATACTGCTGGAATATATACCCACACTCAGGAAGAAAATTTCCCTGCCACAGACCTAAGATCCCCCTTTCCTTCCTCAAGGGAATTAATTCTCATGTGTATTTTAAGGTTCAGTCACCTGTGCTAGATTTTGGGGAACTGAATGACAAAAGACAAGCAGTAAGTATCATATTTAAGCCTCTTAATGTAGATACTTTTGCCTGTGCTTTCACTCCATTGGCTGCACAGTAGTCAGCCTGAAACAGTGTGAATTGCTCATCATTGTCTTGGGCAAACACACCACGCACAGCAAACAAGTTCGTCTTACACGCCAGAAGAAAAAGTTCTGAATTTCTGAGTTTGTTTTGCATTTTTGGGAGACAACTACTCCTTCCAAATTGATGAAAATTTAGAATAAGAAATCTAGAAAACAAAATTTGGAATATTCAACTTCCATGAACTCTACTTAGACTGTGTGTCCAATGTGTAACTCTGTTCATCTACTATGTGTTTCTCTTCTGCCAGTGACACCCAGAAGAGCGGGTGAGGAAGAAGGATGGGATCCTAGATGGACAGTTATTCCCTAGCTTTCACTAAGGAAGGAGTCCAGGTGAACAAAAGCGTTCAGTCCTGTCACAGGGCAAAAGAAAGTAACAATTTCCAACCCTGAGTACAGGAGAGAATCCTGCTAGAGGTCTGAGCCACAATAACTCCTGGAGCTCTTTCTGGGCTAAGGAAGGTCACAGCCTTTAACTTTTTTTGCGCTCTCCTATGTCCTTTATCCTCTAATTCACAACCTCCATTCTTGCCAATCCATTTCCTTCTGTTTTGATAAGTAGTTTGTTTAAATTGTGTTGACAAGTAGTTCAGAACTAAATATTTTACATATTAGCATGATTAGGAAATCCTCATACAGTTTTGCATTGGTTTCATTGAGTGTCATTCATTTCTGTAGCAGTGATTGTAAATTTTGTTAAATGCTTGTGCTACTTATAAATTTACTTAGGCTGTTTTGGTCTGAAAATGAGTCTAGCTATATGGACAGACTATCCCATCAAAAATTCAACATCTGAAATTTTAATTTCCCTAGCATTTTCATGTGATACTCTCATAAACAAGTTGAAAGTAGTAAAGTAGCAGTAAGTTAGATACTCGTTTGGTGAAATGAAGTGCAGATTGTCTCTGCAGGTGATATGCTGTGTAGAGCATGTCAGAGTCAAAATGATTTTTGAACCTAAGGCACACAGCTTTCAGCTTTATATATACCCAGAAGCATATTCTTCCTTCTAGCAGCTTACAGCTGTTCAGTGTTCAGCTACCTCAGATTTCATGTGTTCAGGCAAGGATATAGTGAGCTCTTGATGTCTCTGAATTGTTTAGTGGCTGTACAAATCTCACTACTTCCATCACTATATATTTATATTGTGAATGACTTTTTGTCTTGATACTGAAACTTCCCTACTGACCTTCTTTTCTTAGGAGAATGACATTCTGCCTACCTGGGCCTCTCATTCACAAATGTTCAGGCATCAGCCATTTGGAGCAGATATCCTAATTCTCCTTCTCCCTTTAGTTGGTGTTTGAGCCTGCAAAGTTTTAAAGTTTTTTTTGTTTGTGGATTTCTTTACATTGAGCATCTCTTCACGTATATAAGTAATACATTGATTTCAGCTGTTTCTATTTCAGTGAGAGAGTACTTTTTAGGAAAAGGCTTGCTAAGAGAAGTATTTGGAAATAATCTGTAAAACACCAATTTGAATAAAACTAGTGTGAGAAGCAGTCCAATATCCAGTGCCCATTTCAGCAGTTAAAACATGAGGAGAAGGGGGACAAGCTCAAGTATACACAGGCCCTAAATTAGTTAATTGATATTGTTTGAAAACCACTGGCAGCATGCTTTTTGACTACTCTTATCAGCACTAGGCACCTTTCTCTCTCATTCTATCCCTGAAAACCGTGGATATAAAATATCTTAGACTTTTTAAAATGTGCGACAGAAAAAATATATAAACCAGTACATTTCTGTTTATCTGTAGGTAACGTCTGATTCCAAAGCAAATGCAGCTTTTTTGTGACTGTCCCGTGGTAACCCATCCTCATTCCTTTACCTGCATATAGTTATGCCCTATGCTGAATGAAGGTGGGAACTTTGGCTGTTAACAAAAATTCTTCTTGAATTGACTCTTTTGTTAGTAACCAGCTTCTGCTGTTGTAACTAAACGTGACCTCAGCACAAATTACTCAGCATTTTTGTGATGTATATAAACGTGTGTATATTTGATATATACCACATTGCAATTAAAGTGTTAACAACCACATTGTAATTAAAGTGTTAACAAAGCCATTTCTGAAAGATACCATAAAGTTGCAACAAGAGTGTTATTTGAAGAAAAGTAGAATTGAACTTGTCTTTTCCTCCTATGCTTTTTTGCATCCTGTTCATCCTTTCATCTATCAGAAAAAAAATTTAAGTGGGATGATACTTAATATTACTCTATCATCTTCAACAGCACTGTCATACCAAGAAAAATATATACAAAGAGGGTTATTGTAACATAGACAGAAGGAAAATTATCATTCTTTGTAAATATTTCAGCATGAGATAGTCAACCCCTTTGCTCGCTTTTCACACCTGACACTGCTTAGGCTTATGTTTGACATACAGTCAACCTGATCTCCTTCTATTTGTAACATTTATATAAGAGCTTTTTTCATGGAACTCAGCTAAGCTCCCATTTATCTGTACCCATCCCACTGGATGAGTCTGTTTTCTTCTGACTGATTCCTAGATGGTAGGTGTTTTGAGGCAGGGACCATTCTTTTGATCCTTTGTTTGCCCGGTGGATGCTGCAGTTGTTATAGAGAGTAGAACAATGCTTCTGACTAACAGAAGATACCTCAGTCTAAGGGCTATGACTCACGAGCTCTTAATGGTTTTAGCTGGAGCAGTTTAAGATGATAGTGCCTCCATCTCCCTACCTCCCCCTCTTATGGAAATTAAACCCTCAAAGGTAGGAGTGATACAAACAAACCCTATGCCATCTCTTAATTTATGTCAATTTAACAGCCCAACGTTTTAGTTTATCAGCAGTCATAGAGGATTAATTTAGTGCTCAACACTGTGAACTGGGAGAGATGCCGAGCGGACACCTCTTTCCTTCTGCTGTCCAAGACAATAACTTCCGACATGGGTCAGACAGAGACTTTGGGTGACAACATTTTAAACTGTAAGAGCTAAATCAGAGTTCACAAGCCAAAGCCTTCACCTGTGTTATTACTGTAATACAAATAAAAAAAATACAATATTATCACCCCTACAACCACAGTGCACTAGTTCAAAAATGGTGGACTGTGAGAATGAAGCTTGAAGTATTTGTGCCAAATCCTGTATTAATTCTATCTCCTTTATATTCTATATTGTTGATTTTTTCTACTTTTATTTCAGATTTTTTTACCTTTCTCATTACATTTCTGAGATGCGGGATCAATTGTAATCATGAAACGTCATTCATCACTATTCAAGGACTCTTCAGGTATAAGATGGTCACTGATCAGTACATGTTGTATGCATGTGAATAATTCAACAGAATACAAAACAGGCATTTGATCTGTTATTTTGGCAGAGTTTCAGACAGGCACAATGCTAGGTATCCATATTGTCAAAAAGTATTATTCTACTAAATGGCTTTGCACTGTCTGAATGACTACTTCTCTGTGAGACCTGCTGCTAGTTCTTGGCTTCATAATTGATGCATTTTTGCTCCTTGACAAAATATCTTTATCTTTTAACTCTTTTTTTTACTTTTTTTTATTTTTAGTTACACAGAATAACTGGAGTTGGATACACCATCTTCTATGGTCATGTAGAATTCTTTTCTATAATCATTTAGCTCTATGGCTGTGATTTGGTGGCCAAAAGTCTCAGTCGCTGTCACAGGGTACAGTAGCAGCTGAGGGAATAACAGCAGTAGAAACAGGACTGGCAGCAGTAGCATCCAGGTTTGCTATCTATATTTTTGTTGCTGTTGGTGAACACACAGATCGTATATATGAAGCACTGGGAGTGCTGGCTGTGGCAGTTAACTTTCACGTTTTTATTCTTCTCGGCACATTAGGCAGCTTTGTTCCAAGACAATAGCATTTGTCAGTAGGTGGGAGAACAAACTTCAGTGAGGTGTATGAGACTGGAACACCCACACACAGACAGGATAGCAAGTTGCACTGCCAAAAAGTATGATGGCAACTTCCTTATGATAAGGTAAAATGAAGGGTTTAGGGCAAAGTCTTCTTTTCAGAAGACTTTAATCTTTGTCCTCATGATTGAGACAAATTTTCTGCTACTGTAAATAAATGCAGTTTTTTTGGCTTCAGAAGAGCTGTATCCATTCCAACCACTCGATAATTCTGCCCATTCATTTTCATTTTAAGTGATGCAAAGGATTTTCATAATGAAGTAGAGCACCATAGATGGGAAACTTCCTGCTTCTCATCTGAAACAAGCAAAAAAGTCCTCTGCTTTGCTGTATATGTGTCAAGTAACAAATGGGTTGTGTTCTGAAGCAAGAAAATCCTATCAGTTATTTCAAGAACAAGCCCTGTCACATATGCTGCAATCTCTGATGGCCCAGTGCAAGCTGCCTGATTGTGTAGCAATGAAAAGCAATTTGAGTGAGCTGACAAAGAACTCATAAACAGCTTCTTTTTTTTTTTTTTTCCTTCCTGTCTTTCTTTTCTTCCTTTCTTTTCTTCTCTTTCTTTACTAATTGTGTGGCCCATCTGCAATCTTCCAGTGGTTAATTAACAAAGAAAGTTATATGAGGCACATAGAACCGAATGACTGGGATTCTGCTGCTCAGGCAACTCCTGTGGGGTCCCTTAGCAGATCTTTATATATCAATTTTGTTCTAAAGGTGAAGTGAGTCTGAAATATTAATTTTTAGGCAGCTAAAAGAAAGGAAGAGATGTAATTAAGTGCATACATAGCAATGGCATATGGACAGTGAAATATAGCAGTAAGGTTACTAAATGAACTGGAAAGATCTCAGTATACATGTCTGTAGATAAACAACAATGTAGATAGAGAAAGGACAGAACAAATTTCTTAAACTTTGTGCATTTAGTTCCTGTTGTGTTTGTCCTCACTGTTCCTGGATTGACTTCACAGGAGACCAATACTTAGTGCAACATCCAAAGACAGTTTTCCATATTTTCATGCATATAACCTGTCCACTATTTGAAATAGCAACTGCTCAAGAGTAGTCCAAGCTATGTTTGAATAATAAAATAAGTAATCTGCAACAGAGACTCCTTTCTTTAGTAGGCTGCTTTCAATCTGCCATTACTTGCTTTCTCAAATTCCTTCTTACCCCTGCTTTTGATTAGCTAAAGTTATTTAACATTTCTTTCCAAACACAATCACCTTTACAGGAATATGAATTACAGTGGAGATATCATATGTCTAAGGGCAGAATCCCTATTTTCTATCCCCTATTCCCTAGAATTATTATCTCTACAGTTCTGAAAAGACCATGATTTTCTTCTGTGATTCCGTATTAGTGACCATGGGCATAACTAAGGATGAAAATAATATTTCTGAATTCAGAGAGGATATGCTTGAAACTAAGCATATCCAGTATTTAGTCTGGGATGGGCAGACCGAAAACAGTTTGTTTATTACTGGGTTCAGTTGCACCAAGCACTAGGAACAGGAGTTTAAGTACTTTTATGCGTTTGATTCTATCACTAAGTATGCACGTATAAGAAGTTAAGATGTGGGTTTTTTGAAAGAAATGTAAGGCAGAGGTGAGATAATTCTGTACTGGAAATACTGGTTTAAAAAACAGAGTTTAGCTGCTGTTAAGACTTTGCTTTGTCAATGAAGTTATTTGCAGCAGATTAGCACTTCTCAGAAGATACTTACAGTTTCAAGGTCAACCACTAACTGGCTAATAGGGCTACATCAATTAATATGGTTGGATTTTGTTCCATTATTTCAGAGAAGCCTAAAAAGTGGAGTGACTTCATTTCAGAAAAAGAGAACCAAAGTGTAAGTTTCAAGTAAAAGCAGAAATTGTAGTGTATACAGGTGTGAAATGGGATAGTTCTTGCATCACCTTTTTGCAAGAATTCCTGAGAGTAATGTTCAGAACAAGAAGAATAAATTTCTCATTTTCTTTTGCTTTAATGTAGTCCTAAGGAAACAGAGACTTGACTTTTTGTTGTGCAACAATCACAGTAACTGTTGGTGCCTCTCAGCCTTAGAGGTACTCACAGTTTCTAAAAGAGCAGCCTCAAAAGCCGAAGTCATTCCCTTAGTGAAGAAAGCAGTGATGTTGGCTGTCGCCTTGGTGGAGACTAAAGAAGATTTTTTTGTCCCTTCACTTCAAGAGGAGATGTAACATGAAAGAAAAAAAAAGCAAAACAAAAAAACCCCAAAACCCCAAACCCAACGTATGGTTTATATTCCATAGCATTCCAAATTGGTCATAAAATTTGTGCTTACAAGAGGTTGATAATAAAGAGTCCTAGAGTCTGTAGATAAAAATGGAAGCTGGAAGGAATGGTTCATCAGTATCAACAGACTGAAGATATGTTTTCATTCTCTTCTTTTGCATTCTTTTGCCTCATAATCAGCTTCTCAGTGTGATTTATGATGCAAGAATCCAGATCATTCTGCCTTTTTCCATGGTGCTCCTTTTTAAGTCACTTATTGAAACACCGCCACCATCACAGGAACAGTTTCGGCATGTAGTTATGTCAATAGTTGAATTTGTTACTTCAGGAAAGAACAAAATGTTGCTAGAAATGCGCAGAGGCTCTATGTAAACAGTGAGACAATGGACCTAATATCACTTCTTCATTTGTAACTATTTCTTCTTGAGTTCTGTGAGCCCAATCTTGAGTCTGAAAAGCAACCAATGGCTTTGAGTGCTTTAATACAGCATTGGCAGAACAGGAGGAGTTTGAGGGATATACAAACTCTCAGCACATCAAATTCTGCAGCCCTTTATGTTGCTGTAAGCGTTGAGTAACTTGAATGCAGGTAGCCGAGTTTCTCTACATTTATATCCATGAAAAGGCGAGATTTGGCAGATTATTTAGCTTCCTTTAACCTGAATTAATTGCAGCTCTTGGACCTCAGTTAATTGCAACATTGCTTAGAGTTACAAGGCTCTGTAATAACTCTGTACTTTTAGCTTTGGGCTGAGATATGTTGTTATGAATTATGCAGAAAAAAAAATGTCTGTCACTCCACCTACATATTTTCTGGATATATGCAGATTAGCCTGTCAAATTACTCAGATTCCTGTTAAAATGTGATGACTTACTTCATTTGCTGCAGCCCATGAATATGAAATGAAAGGGTCAAGCTGTTTTAGCTTTGACTTTTGCTTTCTTGACTTTTTTGACTTTGAGGAAGGTTTAGTGCTTCTCAGCATATTATCTGAAGACTGTCTGTGGGAGATGTTCTCTTTAGCTCTTTCTTCCTATAATGAATCTCCGTTACGCTAAAAATAACAAATATCTTTTTTACACTCACATAGCATTTGTCAGAGCAATCTCATAATTTTGTCCACACTGGCCATATAGCCCCCTCATAGTTAACACAGATATTCTTCTTATTTTGACTAAAAGGGGAGAATGACAGAAACATATATTCAGTTGGGAAATGCCAAAATTTTAAAAAGGCAGAGACTACAATCTGCTTTTCTAGAACTACTCATTAAACATCTATTGCTAAATAAATGGAATTCTGCAATGTGCTTCAGGACAGAATGAGTTAAGTGCTATCTACCTTTAAAAAATAAATTTTTGCAACAAAATATTTATATAATCAGAGTCAATCCTTCCTTTATTTGTAGCCGAGTTCTTCAGAAATAGGTGAATACAGATTTCCCAATAATGTTGCAGTGTCATATTTTCCTCTGCTGGAAATGTATTTTGCAATAGTCTGTGAGCAGGGCAGTAAAATACATTGCTTGCCAATAACTACACACCAGCTCTCTAATATTGGAGAGTATTTGACACAATTACCTATGGTTAATAGTACTTCTCTCTTGAAACAGTATTGCTGAAGTCAATGTATTACTCAACATGAACAAACACATCACAATCACCCATTATGTCTTTCAAATACAAACGTGGTTAATAATGATAAATTTGTACTCAATTATGTTTCTGTGTTCTAGGCTGGATGGATACATTGCTTACATGTAATGTAATCACACAGAAGTCTTGTGCATGCATATACAGTTAGTTTCTCATTTGACAGTATAAGGAGATCGTGTTAATTCGATATCACTAAAAGAAAGACTATTACTGTCTACAACACCCCCTTTCTGATTTTTTGACATCTTACAGCTGATGTCTCTCCTTCCTCAAGTGAAGTTGGTCTTCAAAATCACATAGAGCTAAAGTTCTCCCCTGCCTTGTGCTACTGTGGGTATTTCTATTGGTGTAGATTGAGTGTAAAATGGAGTGAAAATCCAAATGACACTATAGCTGGAAGATCAGGCCCAGATTTTCTCAAGAAAAGGAAAGTAAATCTTGGTTCTCAAGAGTTAAACTGATGTTTAGCTAGTAATTACTGTGTAGCAAGTGACCATTAAATTGAAATTAAACCTAATGTGGATTCCTGATACACTCTTTGTTTCTTCAGCAGATGAGTTTCACCTCTGATGAATACAGCATTAATCTGTGATCCATCATAAAACAAATTAATTAATAAAATAAATTATAATTGAATCTGTTTCATTTTTAAATTCTTTATGATTGGGATTGTCTACTCTTGATCTGCAGTAATTTTTGCTGCAGGGAAAAAAAAAGTTTAATATTTTCTATGGGTTTTGTTGTTGTTTTTATTATTTTGGGGGTTTTGTTTGTTTGTTTGTTATAGGGACATGTAATAACCTACTAGCCGCCAAATAATAAATGCCCAGTAATCAGACAAGACATTGCTTGGACTAAAGACATTAAAAATATTATAGATTCAACTGTATATACAAAACGATTTAGTGGATTAGCTGTTGTGTACACACTTTGTCCCCAGCGCAGTGTAGTCTGTAGCTACACACTTCATAAACTTGTGACTGTTTTAATTAATATCACATAGATCCAAAGAGAAGCCAAAGAGTTTTCATTATATGGGCAAGCCTGCTACTTTGAAATGTATGAAAATGGAAAATAATCAGTATATACAATTCTCTGAAAGGAGAGCCATGGTAGAATGATGATTTTAAATTAATTGAAATAGTTCTTTTCCTCTAACAGCTCAAACATTTTTTGGAAGAGGTACAAAGTGAAAGTGGCTCCATTTCAGGCAAAGAGAACTGAATTTAATGTTAAAATAAATCTTAAAAAATGTCTACAGAGGTAAAATGGTGGTAGTATGTGCATCATCTTTTCTAATAGCAATAATAATTTTCATATGTATAATCATATTGTTCCAATCTGTAAATTAAATGTATTTTCCTTATCAAAACGTTTTTCTAATAGTATGCTTGTAAGATGGAAGTGATTTCACAATAGTTCTGCTATGAAATTTGTTGTTTTCCCAGTTCTTGGTTTTGATGACATGGCATTTGCTAGCAGAAACCTGATGTGTCACAACAAACTAGGTCAGCTTCCACTATAAGTTTTCAGCTAGGCTGTGATCTGTTTTACATTGGGGCCTCAGTGTAAACAGAAGTAATGCAGAAACCCTTAAACTTGAACAGTTTGTTTTCCAGAGGATTTTTGATCATTTATGACATGTCTCAATTTTTTATCCTGCCCATCTCCTTATTGCCATTATACAGTGGTCAACAGTTGTACCTCATGTATATTCATGTACCTTTGCATAACTGTGAAATTTACTGTATCAATGTAGAAAATGCAGACTTATATTGCTTATAGGGTATTTATACAGTGCTGTACAAAATCTCTCAAGCAAAAATGTGCAGTATGTTAATTTCTATGTGACAGACAATTGAGGCATTGCTATTTTAATGCTTGATCCAAAGCCAATGGTCAAGCTGCTGAAGATGACAAACCTACATTCTCTGACAAACTCACAGTCTTTCTAAAGCCTACACAACTGAAAATCTTCTGCATCTAAAGCCTGCTTAGATTTACAAGCCTAGTTCCTTATGAAAACAGGATTGATACTAAAAGTAGATTAATTTTGCCAAATATTAGGAATATAAAAGTTAGGTGACTGGTATAAATTAACTTCTGGGCAGTGATTTATTTAATTTATCATGCACAACCATCTTAAAATGAGATGAGTCATTCACTGGCATGATCCTCTCTGTCTTCACTAACTACAGGGAAAGCTAAGCTCCTATTAGACAGCAAACCTTAAGTGGATAAAACCAGTAAAGATAAAATAGAGATGCAGGATTTTTTGTTGGCTTTTTGTTTCTTCTGCACAGAAACTCATTCTTCAGCTTTGAGGAAGTAAGGAAATAGCAGAAGGGATAGAAACAGAAAGAAGGAGGAATAAGGGAGTACCACACTCTTCCTAGTCACAATTCCTGGTTACCTTGTTGAGTTAGCCTCCTTATACATGCCGGTAAGCAATCAAATGAAAGCTCAAAATGCTTTACCATACCTGATTGTGGACTTTGTTTGGGGATTTTGGCTGCTGCTTCAGGGCTGGAAGTGGCACGCACACGCTGATTGGCAGAGTTATGGATGCTACTTGGAACAACTGCTGAGATGTTTTTGCGAGGTTTCATATCTTGCAACCACATTGGAGATGCCTCAAAGGCTTGCATTCGCCGAGAGTGGCTGTTAGCGTTGACTTTGAGAAATGCCTGGGCCTTGTATTCCTGAAGGTCTCCATAGTTGGCATCGGTCACCCTGCACTCATACAAGCCTTCATCCTTTTTCCTCACTTTTGATATCTGCAGCTTGTGGGAGATGTCGTTCCCTTGTACTTTCACTGTCTGCAAATTTGCCAGGAAAAAAACAACCAAACAAACATTTTGTCAGGTATTATTCTTTCTCTGGGAAGACTCTACTGATGTAGAGCCTGTCCAGAGAAGACCAAGCACCAAATTTACCAGTGGTGTGATTGTGCTTACTGCAGGGAAGTTCCATCAAGGATGAATATGTTTAGTTGTATCCATGAGGATGTCTGACTGTTTAGATTTCAAATGCTTTGAAATGCTAATTGCCCTCATTCCAATTAATTGCTTAAGATCATGAACATTCTTAATGAGCTTTCTTACACAAACCTACTAACTGTGCACTTCATTGGTTAAACCATTCCAGTTAGTTGGCTTTATAGAGTAAGTCAGTTTTTGAACTAGTGCACTAACAATTTTGTTGGAGATGTTTGACAGTATTTAAACTTCTTCAATAACAATTTATTATATTAGCTTGTAGTCTTCACTATATTGAAACTGCATGTTTGACATTTTATTTGTCTCCTTCAGGCATGTCCAAACCTTTGGAATTTTTTGTTTATTAACTGTAACGAAACATCTTGTGTCAGGTATTTCCTTTTGTCTCATTTGTATAAGTGTGTACTTATTAGAAGTCACATATTATTTCTGGAGCACATATTCAAGCAGCACATATTCAAGATAGTTTTAAAAGTTGTCAGCTAAAATAAGACTCCTGATTTATTTTTAATTGCTTTTAATATCTGAGGGTAACATAATTTTGTCTCACATAATTAAGACACACATGAGTAAATTATGCATCCAGAAATGCGTGATAGGTATTAAGATGCATTAGGAAAGGTAACACAGATTTTTTTCTGGATGTTCATCACTTTAGAGAACTTATGTTTAATTAATTGGTTATTAGTCTCTATCTGGATTAATATCTGCTGCTCCATGGGAAGCTGGTTAAAAGGGATTCAGTTGGACAGAAAACCTCAGCTTTGAAGAACCCCTGAGCCTGATTTACTTCCACCATTACACAAACATGGATGCAAATGCTGCCTTGTGTTATGTCAGCGACAGGCAATGGGGAAACATCAGGGTAATGAATGTATGGTAAATCACAAAAATGGAGAACTGTTAGATTGAAACTAGGCATGTGTTATTGGTGATTATACAACACATTGCTTCTGATAGCTTGGCATGCTGTAGTCACCAGTGTTGGCAAAGCACCTATTCTACCCGCTTGATAAATTGAAGAGCAATACTTGTGAATACATTATTGCTTTAAGGTACTGGATGGACTTTACAGCCTGTTGTGTTATATCCAGCTTTGAATTTATACTTGGCAGACTGAGTTGAAAGTATGGATTGCATACTTTCAGGCATAACATATGCAATATTAATTACACAGAAAGTGCTGGATAGTTATTTAAACCATATTCAATAATAATATATCTCTACTGAACAGCTCATAGTCTGTAAAAGGATTAATGAAGTTCCATATGAGCCATATGAATGGACAGAGGATCTGTAGATCATGTTCTGCCTTCATTTGCTCCTGTACAATATCTGCAAAGTGATTGCACAGAACTAATGGAAAACAGATTTTTGGGGGGTTTTGCATTTGAAATTTAGAAATGGTTGCAGTCAGCATGCTTTCAACTTATTCCGGATTATCATTTAAACCCAAAAGAAGTGATGCATGTCAACACAGTTTAAAAACATGGTTAGCATATTTTACCATTTCTTTAAAGAATTTACTAAATTCACTTTAAAGTTTGCTCCCTTCTTCATGAAGATGCTTTCCAGTAATATTAAGGGAGACTATCTGTATGCCTTCGAGAAAGAGAAGAAAAGAAAGCTACGTTTATAACAAGTGTATTTAGACTGTCAACCTAATGTTGACTTTTTTTTTTAATTGCTAATATAAAACGTTTTATGCAAGCTTATAAAAACACTGTATAAATTCCCCATTGTGAATTATTTTCATACACAATGAGAGAAAGAGATTTTTAACTTGAAAGATGGGACAAGCTTTACAGCCTATATTGTGTCATAGATTTTATGGATTACTATGGGCCAGTATTGAGAAGGAATAAATTGGCTGCTAACACTATGTCTAGTGGAATAGTATCCAAAGATCACATGTGGGCCTCACTTGTCAAATAGTCTAGAAATGTAACTGAAGGTATTGTCATGGCACAAATGGTTTACGGTGTATAGTGAAAAGTATTATAAGAAATGTCAAGTATGGCTAGAATATGTGTGGGTTTGAATATAACCTATCTGATTTCACATTTATAAATTCCATTCAGCTGCACTTTGACCTGATGTAATTACTTGGTTAGTTATTTGTAGGCATCAAAGAGCAGCAGAGTAATGGATTTAATAGAAATGATTCACCTCTATCTGTTGTTGGTTTAAGCCTTGCTGGTAGTTAGAGCCTTGGCTGCATCTAAAATGCACTTCCAAAGGGATTGTGTCTGAGAGAGGGAAACCCGCTTTGGGTTTGTAAAAAATACTCATGCAGCAGTATCTGCTAAGTACCTGTGTCTTTCCACTGCAGTCAGCACCACACCATGACCCCCCCACCACACAATTCTTGGGATGCTGAGGGAGGAGGGTCTGAGGTCTTCTGATGTCAGGGGCTGTACCTTGCGCCTGACTCAAGACACGGGTCTACTGAGGAAGGCATCCTTTCCCTGGACAAGGGCTGAAGCAATGTTGCTCATAATTTTGTTAAGACAACATTTGTGGATTAATCTCCAAAGGGCAGATCGGTAACCCTGATGTCAGAACTCTACTTTCCTAAGAAAGAGTCTCAGTGGCCAAGAGTGGAGATTACTCTCAACAGGGTGGTCTTGTCCAAAGACTTTCTGAGCTTTTTTTCTCTCAGCGGATATGAAGCTGGGAAAGCACCCATTTAAATAGTTGCACGCTCTACTGAAGGAATGCAGCTTCACAGCCAAATTTCAGACATAAATCCAGCTTG
>JAHREE010000339.1:13135956-13378582 GCA_033628505.1 Tringa tobata
AATTTATTTTTAGATATAATATGTATATTATTCATTTTTTCCGTGAATAAATACACTTTCATCATTTTAACTGCAGGTATTTATTTTCTTCCAATTTTTATGTAGTTCAGTGAAACAGCAACCATAGCCATTTCAGCCTGTGGAAGGAACTATTTTCTTGGGAAAGAAAAAGGAAGACTGTCAGGATTTGTCTTTGGGCATTATTTTACTGCATTTGCAAGTTTATGAGACAGTAGCTTTCAAGTCAGCTCGATAATTGTGAGGCTATCTTCACAATGCAGGACCAAGAAGCCAAGGGGGACTGGTTGCTTCAGAGATGATTGCAAACTGGGAACTATTTGGTTACAAAGGCAGGTGGTAACCAGAAGCTCATCAGTTTAGTTTTCATCTGAGCCTTGTTGAAAAGAAACTATCCATTCTTTGACATAGTCACCTTAGAAACAATCTGATTCTTTTCTCAGCATCTTTTTACATGGTATTATCTTATCCAGTGAATCAGTAAAAATGTGTTCTACTGTTTTTGCCCACATCCCTGCTCTGTAAAGGAAATTATATCCTTGGAATGAGGTGTGAGTAAGGATGACAAAATTTGCCCCATAGTACTCACCATGGTACAATAAATCCATCATACTAGGTAACATCCGTGGAACAGCAGTCCACAACCCAGAAAGAAGTGCCTTTTTCAGTAATTATTTATGAGATATTCACTTTCTACAACATTCAGAGTTGGATTTAAAATGGCAGAAAGCCTGTAATTTTGATTGTTTGAACCTGCTTTAAAGGGACATATTATTTAACAAGTAAATAAACTTTTGATTGGCTAAGCACAAGTATTCATCAGCTTCTGTACAGGAAAAGCCCTAAGGACTATTCATGATTCTGCATTTTGACAACACAATTATTAATTAGAAGCTTAAAGACAGAAGTGGATCCATGTTGAAGTGTGAATATGCTTGTGATTAAATGTTAGGATTTGTTGATTGGAAATGATTGATAGGTTGCTTTGTTTTTCAGGATGATTTATCAGTAAGATTTAATTTGAGGGTTTTTTTTGTTGTTCTTGGGTTTTTTTGAAGGATTTTGTTTCAGGACTATAATTTGGAATATTGTAATACAAAATAAGCCACAAAATAAAACAAAGTTAACTTTTATTGGGCTAAACTATTAAAATAGCTTCCTGTCTTGGGCACATTCCTAGTATATCCTCATTTTCAGTTTGACACAAAGCTGATTTAAATCAGTGGGAGTCTTTTATTTAACTTCAATGGCCTAGGATTCACAGTTTCTCTGGCTGATAAAGAATTGTGTTGACCATGTAAAAATCCCATCTGTCTCAGTCACTTGGACATTGCCAGTGTGCTTCTCAGAACCAAAATGTTTTAAATTATTCTCAGAAAAAGCATTCTTACATGAAAATAGCATTTCTGGGTCTGTTAGTCAATCTGCCAGCATTTGACACTTGTGAGGTGAGGAGATCCCATGTTTTTGGACTAGGATGAAAAAAATTTCAGGGTGTACAAGCTTGATCAGAACTCCCATCCAATTGAACTGGAGCAAAATCTTCAGTGTCTTTTAAGTCACTGCCTGTATTTCTTCACTTATTTTTCAACATTCCTGTTCTTTTAGGGTAACATAGTGTCAGGTATCTTAAGAAATACGATTTATAGATAAGTAGTTTTTCCAATAGCTCTCTCTTCACCTCAATTACTAGCTTGTGGCCTTGACAGGGTAAGAAAAAAAATGACCTGAAATAAAATTTCAGAATCTCTACACTTTCTTTTGCCTTTTCTGTTTTCATTCTTCTCTCTCTCTCCTTTTTTTTTTTTTTTTTAAAAAATTCATTCTGAATAATGGGATAAATTCTGGGACCCAGGAAATACAAAAAAGCTGCACACCAACCCTAACATTGTAGAGCAAGCACGACTGTAAGTGCCCTTCTTTGAAACACTTGTAAAGAATATAATTCAGAAGCTGGGAGGGGAGACCTGTGAGAGGAGACTGAATTCAGGCACAGCATGCTGTGTAACCAAACAAAAGAGTGTTGCCTTTCATTGTTTAATATTCCTAGCAGTAAGGTGGTACCACTTAGAATGTTGAAAAGTAACACATGGTGGGGCATATAATTAAGTGAAGCCTGAAGAATAATTATGCAAGTACAGCTCAGTATAATGAGGAGCCAGTGTTAGGTTTTTTTCAATATCATATTTTGACATTAAGTACAAAATTGAAATGTGACGCTAATGCGTTTGTTGGAAATGGAAGGAACCTGGAGATATAGGCATTTTAAAGAAAAAAGACTATTTTTACCTTTTGTGGAATAGGACCATTCCATATTTTATTTAAGTAAAATAAAGTTTTATTTATTAAGGGCTTGATATAATTTCAGAAAAAAAGAACGTGAGAATTTCCATTGATCTAAATGGAAACTGACTCTGTCCCTCTGTTGAAAATTTATAATTTTCTCTGTAGTCACACAAATAAAATGTCACAATTACTCTGAAAACTGCAATGCATACCAGTTAAAGCCAGGTTTCTGGGCTGTTCAGAAGAAGATATTGTAAACTGAGGATTTCAGCATGAGCCTGTTCATGAGGGACAGCTCTAGTGTTGCCACAACAGCAGCTTTTTGCTGCCACTGCAGAAGATTACAAGAGAGTTTAATTAATACAGCATTTGGAAGAGTGAAAAGATGTCTGTCCAAGATAATTCTCTAATTCTGGGACCTAGCTTGAGTGGCAGAGTGTTTTTCTCTCTCTACGTGAGGTGTATTTTAAAAGGAGAATCAGAAGGTATTTAAACTTCATCCCTGTTACTGCCATTCCTCTCTATGTACAGGAGTTATGAAAATAACATCTCTAAGACATGCTTTGTTGTTTCTAGTTGGATCTTTAACACTGCTCCAAAATTGGGGAGCAATCCATCTGATAATGCTAAAGGTGTCTGCTGCTATTATTACATTCCCTAGACTACTCCCGGTGTTGGCATGGGGTTGGCAAATGCACAACAGAACTTAGACTGATCCTACACCTGTTTGAGAGTGCAGCTCGAGGCAAATCAGGATATCCTAAGGTGCCATTTAGGCACTAGGTGCCTGTGCTTAGGCAACCAATGCCCTCATAAGGTTTCCATAGTTTACTCCATTCTTCCACAAAATAAGAGTCCAAGAGAAAATATAATTTAAAAGTTCAATTAAAATTTTACTTGGAATACAAACATAGGGATAAGATGACCAGAACACAAAATTGCTTAGATCTCTACAGGTAAAAATGTATGTCACTTATTGTAGAAAAGAAGTTGGCTGACCCTGCTATTCATGTCTGACAACCTGACCCATAAACATTAGAAAGAAGCTAACTGCCAAGCATGCTCAATTTATGTTGCCTGCCACATCTTTACAGCTGCAACAGAAGATGACTGAAAGCTTTTTTCCTTTCCCTTTTTCCCCCCTCCCCCACCCTTAATAGCAAGGAAAAAGTGCCTTCTCTTGAATCTGAAGTAGGACGGTGAGTCATTCTAGTTCTTTATACTGTAGAGTTGGAGGCATTGCAGAAGACACTGTTTGTACTATAAAACCAAAGGGAGCATTTCAGGTGTAATTCTCTCCAGTGCTGGTGTAAGTACTGTGATGGTAGTTGCTGCATAATGCACAGTGCTGCTACACAAGTTGACCCCTGGGGAGCACTTAGTAAATTGTAACAGTCTGTGAAAGCACAAGGTAAAGAAAGATGGACTTTCCTTCTGAACACAGTGGTCTGATTCCTGCAGGTAGCTTGAAGAGCAATAAGGAAGTTAAAAGTTGCCCAAAAGCAGCTCTACTTCTTGCAATTAGTTCAAGAAGATGTCTCCATCCTTGACCTTGAAAAGTGCAAAGTGATGCTTGCAGATTGATTCCTTCCTCCAGCAGCCCACAGGAGGGTTGAGGGGGCCAAAAGCAGGGTGACTTCCACATTGTTCCTGCTGTGGGCTTTTCTGAAATCATACAGATTTCTCTGTCTGTCACTGTCCCAGAGCACGCACTGGCTCCTCCCATTAATGTGTGGGTTACTCTATTCCAAAAAGAATAGAGCTAGACTCAGTGAAAAAGAATTGTCAACGAATAAAATAAAGGGTCAGCCTCCTTCCTGGTGTGATACTTTCATAGGTTGATCTGAAATGCCCATGAAGCATTGGGAAACACCAACCTACAGTAGGAAATTTTTCCCCTCAGCGAGCTCTCTAGATGTTAAAATGCAGTTTTATAAACTTTTGACTAAAAGCTACAGTTCAGCCTGCTGGTTAAATGCCATCAGGCATGCATTCTGCTCTGATCCTTGTTCTGGCATTGACTTTTTCTGCTTCATTGGATATGCTGTATATAATTAGAAGTCCTTTATCCGAGATTTAGTTAAGGATGATAACTCTTTCTAAAGAGCTCTGGAATACACAGTTGAAAGCTGATGTATTGGTCCTAAGTTAAACGTGTCAGTGGCCACTTGTTAAAACTTCCAACTTTCTGTTGGGGAAGTGCCATATATCAGAGGAACAATGTGAAAAGACTGGAAGTCAAATCCTCAGCCCTGTTAGCTACAGCGAGTTGCTCCATTTTGTATCTTGTGGAGTCTCAATATTAATAATGCACAGAGATAAGCAATTACTGGTAGGATTTTAAAAGTATTTTTATCAGGGTTTTTTCTCTTCCATACTTTGGAAGGATAATGAACAGGACAGTGGATTTCCCAAAAAAGCAAAGCTAACCTTTTCAGCTATTAAGTGTGTCTTGGTTTGGATTCTCTTTGAATCTGGGGTGCAGGTGTGACTTTTTCTCCAGCTGTTTTTTCATAGTTAGTTATAAAAATCCATCAAGGCTTTTCACAAAGCAAATTCTTTGAAAAAGTGGCTTTTAAAACTTATTTTTATTTATTTTTTCTTAAAGCAACAACCATGTAAGATCTTTTTAAATGTAAACAGCAGGAGCAAGCCCAGGCAGCAAATGTAGCACATCAAGTCTTTTCTCATAATTTCTTTCCTTCTTTTCCTCCTTTCCCCCCTGCCCCTCTCTCTGTTGCAAATAAAGGACTGAAGAAAGGAAGAAAAGGCTTACACAGCAACATTTACATCCCTGCCTTCAGTTAGTGACACTTTCCTAGCTTGAGGTGATATGCATTATTGAAGAGTGTCCAGCTCTCTCAAGTAAATATGTGCCACTCAAATAAATAACTGCCTATTATACTCCTGTGTACTCCTGAGCAGTGTTTGTAACAATCCACATGCAGCTCAGTTCCCATTTTTCGTCCTTACTTTCGTTTTTCAGGAAACAAATTTTTTAGTAAATATCTCAGGTATACAGGAGTCGATCAGAATGAAGTAAAAAATTGTATTAACTGTGGAACCAACACAGTAGCATTGTGACAGACCAGTATTCCAAAGTAGCTGCCTGCTTTCAACCATCTAAGTCCATGCTTAGGCTAAAGATCTATACAGCAGCTGGTACTGTGAAATTTTGGGTGTCTAACCTCAGATGTCCAGCTGAAAATATTGGGTTCATGTTGCATAAAAGTATAGTTATATATTTTCTAGGAGTTAATTAACCAGTATAAATTAATTCAGGAATATCTTCCTTTTATTGCAACCTGACACAAGGAATCTGCAACAATATTTAGTAAATTACAACTTGAGCAATTCTCCATTAACCGCATAATTTCTCTCATACATTCTGCTTCCCTGAGTTGTCCCGCTAAACATTTTACTGCTTATAAGTTAGGATAATTATAATGGGCTGAATAGTGTCTGAGATTTAAAAGGAAAGCTTTTGGGGTGATGCATAGTTACTCCTCCTTTTTATGACTACCTGATAAAGGTCAGTCATTTATAATTTACTTGAATTGTGGTTCATTTAACTGTTATCTACCTGTATGGTTTTGGTGTATGCCTACTAGTCTAATCTACTTGCAAGGTTTAATTTTTCCAAGGTTATGTAGTAGAACCTTTCTAATTATATTAGCTGGGGATTCCTAAGCCATTTGGAGTTTGATATTTTAGCAACCTCTATGGACTTCAGCAAGAAATTTGAGGTGAAATGCTCAACATTTCACCATATAGTGAAAAGACAGCTGGTGTATTTCTAGAGGAGACTTTTAAAAGAAAAATATTTTTCAAGAATTTTTAATATTTTCCAGTTTTAAGAGATAAATTCACTTTTTCTTTAATATTAAAAGGACTGCATCGTTTTTTGTGTGTGCATATGTATATTTATACATGAAGAGAAAGAAGGCAGGGTTATTTCTACTGGGCATTTAAGTCTATCGAGCAGTATCAATGAAGCTTCCTCTATACCATCTGCTTCCAAGTATATAATGCCCCTTGGCTATATATGAATACCTTGTGCTCATGTTATCAAGCATTATTTCTGTGTCAGAGAAACTGTTACCTGTATTCAAAAAGCTTGCCTGACGTATTCACTGTTTTGGGTTACACACAGCAATCAATACCTTGATTTGTAAATTTGGGTTAAAGCATCCTTTGAATTTGGGTTAAAACATCCTTTAACGTGCAGGATTCAGGATAGCTTCTCTTCTGAACCCAAGGGTTTCAAATGCACAACCCCATCCTGCAAGGAGAGTGTCCTAAACAGGACTGTAGGTCATTTTGGATAAATATATTTGTTGCAGTCCTTCTGCTGTAAGATATTATAGAGGGGAAAAATAGTTTAGAAATGGATTAGACAACTTTATTTTGTGAATGCCCATTGGTGACTGTTAAATGCACCAGCCTGGATGCAACTTCTGGCTTAAAAAAGGAAAAAAAAAAAGAAAAAAAAAAAGGTGTGAGTGGGGGAAACCTTAAGCTCCTTGTTGCTGCAAGGCAGAAAGTGATGTCAGTCCATATTTCTTCTGTTTCTTATGCTCTTTCTTTAAGCAGCCTCTACCAACCATTGTCAGACATGATGCTGAGTGACCTTTGGTCTGTTCCAGCATAGCTCCCATTCTGTTCTTAATGACACATCTCTTCGCTCTTTGATACCACGGGTCCCAACTTCTATCTCAGAGATGGTGGACTGGGTTGTGGGAACAAAGTGCCTTGGAGCATGAGGGAGGCTACTTCCTCAGGGCCC
This sequence comes from Tringa tobata, assembly GCA_033628505.1. Taxonomy (NCBI): domain Eukaryota; kingdom Metazoa; phylum Chordata; class Aves; order Charadriiformes; family Scolopacidae; genus Tringa; species Tringa tobata. The sequence continues at coordinate 13,143,047 of JAHREE010000339.1, forward strand.
CCCACCTCTCTTTTACGAAGCTAGAACTCATACCATGCATGAGGCAAGGTTACAAAGGTTACCTCACAGTGAGGTCATTGAAAAGCTGGTTTCTATTTTTGTCCCTGACCCTGCTACAGAATTTTTGCCTGATGCTAGGCAAGCTGCTTAAAACACATTTTTCAGAGTGCTGACTAATGACCTTTCCCATTTCTCTAAGACCTGCCTTTGATACTTGGTGGTAGGAGTTCCCCAAATGGGAAGGCAGCTCGTGCTGATGGACTAGTGTGGAGGCTGCAGACTTTGGGAAATGTAATTCCAGCAGGGTGGAGCAGGCAGAGCATTCAAGTCTGAGTCTTACCAGACAGTGAGCTCCCCATGTCAGTGGTTCTTAATATTGGTGCTTTGCTACCCAGTGTAAAATCAGGATAATATTATGGTCACACTTTATAGGCAGTTGTAAAAGTAAAGGCATTGCTGTTCGTGAAATACAGTCATGGGCACCACAGAGAAGTCTAAACAAATGGCTTCAAAGCGGAGTTTGAATAATGCAGTGCAAACAAGTCCTAAGGCCATGCTTTACAAAAAAAAAGAAGAAGATAAAAAAATTTTTGAACACCTCATTATTTTCCTGAGTGCAATCCATCCTTTCGATCCACCCCCTGAGAAAGGCAGGGGTCATGTGCAAGTATCTGACCAAGTAATAAAAACCCTAGACTGAATTAACACTGCAGAGGTGACTTTTTCTGCAGGTCTGTCATTTGCTTTTATTTTCTGGCACTGAGGGTATTTTATAAGATGGCATATGTGTGCAATATGCTTACAAGCTAATACGAAAATGAGGTTAGCTGTGCTTATAAAACTCTCAATAACTTAAGAAAAATTCAATGACCTTATTTATTTATTTATTCCTTGTTGATTCTATTCAAAGACAAGGCAATTTGTAATTTCAGAGCCAAGTTACTAACAGCTGATTTTAGGAACAACAAATGATATGGTGGCTGCCAGAGGCAATAGGACCCCAGAGTCCCTGGTGCCACCAGCGACCTGTCAAAGAGTTTTGAGGGGGACATTCCATTAGTTTCAGTGCCACCATCAAAGTCAGGGGAGTGTTCTCCCAATATTTTCTATAGATTGCCTGATGTTTTCTAGATAAGTGGCCTCAGAATATGTCTCTAAAGAGAAAATAGGACACCCACGGCAAAACAATTATGCCTTTTCCTCCAAAGAACAGTACTGTACAAAAAAGGAAGCTTCAAGCAGATGAACAAGAAACATGAAAAGAGACCTCAGAGAGAAAAGTGTGATGTAGCTTGTACACAAGATTTAGAATAAATTTCTCAGGTATGTCACCTTGCTGGGCACATTTTTTTTTCAAAATTGAATTGTGTGAACACTATTCATATGGTTTTTTTAATGTGCCTAACACATATTCAAACATTGAAGACTTGGTATTACCCTAAAATAGAGAGCCAGTTAGGGGAGTAAGAAATAGTCTTCACATTTTCAAAGCTGGCTTTTAAAACTTCTACTGGAATTTTTGTCTAGTGTGAGCTAACCAGTTTCCACAGACAAACCACTGAATTTCCCTTGTATGTCACATTGTACATTGCCTATCAGTAAAATGCGAGTAGCAAAGTAGATCCCTACTAAAAGAAGGACAAGGAAAGGAAGGAACAAAAATAATTTAATAGCCATCAGCCACATTTTTCTTCTGCTATCCATTGTGAAAATATCTGGTTCCATCTAAATTTTGTGGATGATTCTAGTCTTTGCTTTTGTGTATTTTTTTTATATTCATGCTTTCTAAGTCCTCATCCTCGTAGAACCTGCCTAATATTTTAAAAAAGAAACAAACAATCCTTTTTATTTTACAGCCTTTGGGAGAAACAGATAGATTCTCTTGGGGTGTAAGGGGTAGGGGTAATTGGATTTACATGTGTGAAGAATTGATGGAAGAAAGCTCAACTGAAAGAAATGAATTTTGTATTTAGTGCTGAAAGCAATAAAGGGTCATTTCTCAGCTAAGCACCTGTGAAAATTCTGTGTCCCATATTCACAAAGCTCCTCTTGCAGCACAGCAAATTTATTGATTCCAGTGAAGAGACATTATTGCTGGGATCTTGTGGTCACAGTGTGAGAGTGTATGTCTGGCAGTTAGATATGATCTCACGGAGGCCTCCAAAGACCAACAGATTGACTTTAAACTGGAAATAGCTGAATTCCAGATGCTGGAATTATATCTTCACAGAAGCAGTGTAAGAAAATTAACTGATGCTGATTAAAGATACTCATACATTTCTTCCTAAGTCTTGTTTTCAGCTGTCTATAACTTTTTTGTGTGCTTTATTTTTCTTTTGAGCTTGAAATTTGATATGTAAGTTCTTAAGACAGAAACTCATACTTTAGATATTAAGGAAGTCTATCTCTTTTCTGAACAAACAGAGAGAAATAAAAGCCACTGCCTTATGCAGCTTTCTTTTCCACTCTCATTTCAAAATGATTCTAGTGGTACCGGTTAGAAATGAAGAGGCTGGAAGAACAAAATCCTCAGGTCTCAGCTGTGGATTCCATCGGTTTGGGGGAAATTTGCTGTGCTTTTTCACATCAAGGGGAGTTTAAAATCAGACTACACACATATATCTTTTTGCTACAATAAACTACTGGTTTTCCATGGTTCCTGATAATGAGGTGCATCAAGGCTCTTTTAAGGCACAAAGCTATAAACTCCAGGCTCTCAGTTCAAAAAGGACAAGGGCCAGTGTGAAGTACATTGAGGCACCAGATTTGAAGAACCTACAGGAACATGTATGGGGACTTGCATCTCACGGACAGTGAGAACATACTCAGAAATATTTGCAAGCAGCATACACAGCATCCATATCCTTTACTTTCTTTAGCTGGCTGTGGTATGAACCATGCAGGAATAACCAGGGAACAGCAGTAGACAGTCCCAACGCCAATAAAAGTGTCTATATTATGGCAACGTGGTTCTGCTTGATACAAATTCTAAGAAGAAACTGCAGATTACAGGTAGATAGTTATTTAAATAACTTGTGGTAGAAAAAAAAGCTTCTGAAACTAACGTTATTATGTACACTGGGAAGTTGTCAGTACTCTTGATAAAGAAGGTATACTTGAAAAACATCACATGTGTACATTCATAACAGTGTGGATACTTCAGAAACAGACTGTTAAAGAGATGTATAGTAGCATATTACTGCAAATTCACATCATTCATTTTAGGTTGTTTTAAATATCTAACTTGAAATGCACAAACTGTGTTTCTCTCTGTTTCTCAGAGATACCTACCTTTTCTCATTGACTGACAGAAGACTTTAACTTCCCTCTTTTGATCTTCTGAATGACACCAACATTCAAGACCAAAATAACTGGGATAAATATTCTTTGTTTTCTTGTATTGGTTACCTAACTGCTTTTTTTTTTTTCTCTTCTTTTTCTGTGTGCAAGTCAAAAAATGAATTTTTTATGTGGCTACTGTACAAATTCAACTAGGAATTTGCTCTTCGTCTCTGTTACGTCATCAACAGTAATAAATATTCTGCAGCTGGAATTCATCTGACAGGTTTGCTGGTGATATATGAGCCAGAGAGCAATCCTGTGCAATCTTTCAGAGCTGTCTTGGTTTTGCAGTGCTAACAGTACAAAATGTTTGGTTTAGTCAGTAAAGTGAGCAGATAGATATACATCAAGTGCAAATGGGGATTAGATCAGTTGCGTAAGAATATGGTATTTCTCATAATATTTTTTCAAGCTGTAACTGTGCTTTAAAGCTTTGAATGCGGTGACACAGCTAGTTTGACAACATGACCACTTTAAGCCTTTTAACATCACTGCAGGATACCTTAATGCACCCAACTTTGCCGTAAAGGAGAGGATCACATTCAAACCCTGAAGTAATAAACCAAGTGTTCCAATAAACATTGTCAGCAACTAACCACCCACCCTCCCCTGGGATAAGCATTTCTAGCCACTGAACTTCAACCCACCTTCTCCTTAATTAAGAAAGAAATACACTACAAAAGGGGGACAGTTTTATATACTAATGGTTCTCTCTCCCAGAATTATTCTTAATTGCATTGTACTTGACTTTCCCAACTTTTTTTTATCGGGGTAACAGGAGCTTACCTAAGGAATTATATAGAGAAAAACTATAAAGATTCCTAAAGATTGCAAAATCCAGCTGTTATCCCCAAGGAGGATTGTGCTATGTTGTATATAACTATGGTTGTCCAGCCTATTCTGGAATCCTACCTCACCCAGGAATGGCATTTTACAACCTTCCCAGGCAATTTATCCCAACGTTTTCCATCCTTCATTATGAAAAGTGTATGTGTGTATATATTTATATTTTAAATATATATAAAGAATCTAATCTAACTTCCTTACTTTAAATAAGACCTGTTATCTTTTCTTTGATCTCTAGTGGTATGAAGAAAGCATTTACTCCATTCTCTTCATCCGTGGACAGAACCAGTATTCCCCTTCGTATTTGTCCATCCTGACTAGTACAAGCCCAGCTCTTCATCAGTGACTGTTTGCTTGGCCTACTGATCTGTCCTCGTGCTGTTCTCTTACTCACACAGACCCCTTCTTTTTGTTATTGGAAAGCTATACTTTATAAATTTATAGCTTTATAAATGGGTTTTCTTTCTAACTTGGCCTGAATAAGAATATTATTTGAAATTATCTCCTCATAGCCAATTTTTATTTTTGTTTTAAAAGACATTGCAACCTTGTAGCGCAGCAACTATGATGTTGCCATTGCTAGTAACAGACCACAGCCTTTGCATGAAGCTCACAGCAAACGCTTCTGTGCTTGTTGAGCTGTATTTGGACTTCTCTCGGCCTTTCTGGATCTGTGTTTTAGCTTGTGTAACTAAAAAGAATTATCTAATGACTGTTTCCTACTTTGTTTAAGCTTTTATACAATTCTATGGAGTATATTTGTTATAAACACAAACACACATATTTTATGTGTAAATATATATATAAAAAAATAACAGGTTGTAATAATGAGTAGGTATCCTGTGTAAATGATCCCGTAATAAAATGCTGCATAGAGAAGTATGAGCATCATTTGGTAAGAGAGGCAACAAGAGAGTATGGGAGACTCAGGGCTGTAAACACCTTAGTTAAAATGATTACTGGTCATCAAAGAAAGGTAACCTTGGGTGCCAGCTAAAGACACTTCAGGGGTAACTAAGGAAATAAAATGAACAAGTATCTAATACCATATTTAGCAAATTTGGATGTAAAGTGGAGCTGCAGACCACTGAAGAAAGAGCATAGTGTAGAATTTATTAGTAAACACATAAAAATTACCCCAAGTGGACCCATATTCCTCCAAGCACAGGCCATTGGACACCACGAACTTAATTAGACTAACAATATAATTACTGAGTATGTTCCTCTTGCCCATAAGAAAATTTTGAGCCCAATAAATTACTGAAATTTAAAGCAACCTCTGTAACTTGGTGCAACAAATCGATAATAATATACATAAGAAGCTAGGTGTTTCCAACTTGTAAGCAGTTTTAAAATTTAATCAAAATGGTAAAATAAATATATTTCTCACCAATATTTTTATATTAGTTTTCATTTGTTAATGAAAGCAAGCAACATTTATTGGCTACTTAAAGCAAGCTAGTGGAAGCAAGCAAAGTTGTTTGAGTATGAGCAACTCTTTCAAAGACCTGAGTCACTTGTCCAGAAGCAGCAAATTAAAGATTAAATCATTGTAAGTATGCAAAATTCTTTATGTTCATATATATAAAGTATTTTATTTCATGGTTCATTATAAATCAAGGCTGTGCCCACACTTACTAATTGCAGTCTTCTCTTGCTGGGCTTGTTTGTAAAGGATGCTGATTGCTTTACTATATACAGGATTCGGATTAATTTATTTCTTGAAGACAGAGCTGAGCAAAATTACCAGTTTTCTTTTTGTGAATAGTTGGTACCTTCCACAGCTATTTTTAACTTTGAGATCACTGTTTCTTATTTATATTTGGGTTTTGGAAGCCTCCCATACTGAAGTAAAAAGGTGTCAGACAAGTAGTGTCACACTCAATTGATTATTTTTGTGTGTGTTTTGTGAATGAAGGAACTATAAGACTACTTCTTGGCTCTGCTGCTAAGGAGTCTGGAAGAGGAAGAAGATGATGCGAGACTGGATGACCAGTAATTAAGTTTTCCTTTCTTGATGTGTATTTCATTGAACACTAGAGTAGAGTCTTTCCCTAGTAAAGCATTACAGTTAACAGTCCTGCTCTGGTTACAACATCTGCTGATTTAACCTGTACCGCTTTATGAGACATACCCCTGTAAGAATTAAAGTACTGAAGGAAAGTTTGGGAGAAAAGGGTGTCATGAACATGGAAGAAGAAGCCTTGTCAGATTTACTTATATATGTGGATGGTCTTGAAAGTCTGTGGTGTGTATATTTCTGATGTTACACTGAGTAGAATCATTTCCACTGATCCAAATACTGAAGCAGTGTGATTACTTGATTCCCTGAAACATGGCATTTGCTAGTTCAAAGCTATACTCTTTAGCTGTACATTTTGTTGGGCTGAATGTGCACTGAAATGTTTTTCAAAGCATACAAAACCAAAAGTGAGACTTTCATGTAATAAACACAATGAAACTCCTCTCTTTAACTTCAGAAATCCTCAGTGTAGATGTTTCGTCGGAGCGACAAATTGAAGATCTCTTTATAATCACTTGAAACAGAGGATATAATTTAAATATTTGCTTTAAGATAGACTATGTATTTGACTATATTGATCACTGACTGATTTTTATTCACTCTAAAGGAAGCTTAAGGTGAATAAATATAGATCTCTGGTTGAATATTCCTACATTATTCAGATAGCCTGTTACAGTCAAAATACTGCATTGACAAAACAGAAACACACCCTATATGCAAACCTAAGAATTTATTGTTAGTGTAATTGAAATTTTAAAAGCTTAATCAAATAATTATTAGCACAGATCTAATTAATACATGGGAAAAAAAGAGAAAGAAAATAAAGAAAAGGATACTATTACAGAAAAAAAGATTCAAAACAATGAATAAAACCAATACTGTTAAAATTATTATACGCACACTCTCTTGTACATATCTGGTTTCTCTGCTGTTATAAGTACTGATCTATAGACCCCTGAGTTCTAAGGTGAGTGGCTTCAGTCTGGCTGGAGGTGGAAGAGGAGATTTACAGGGAGTTGACAGTGGTTTAGAGTCTTCACTAGGAAGACAGTGATTCTGTTGATTTGGCTTCTTCCTCTTTTTTGCCAGAAAAAGTGTGAAATCGATCACACTTGGCATATTTTGGCATATTTTTCCTCATTTTAGGGTCTGTTTGGGACTAACTTTAGATGTTTTCTAACACGTTTTACATTCTGGTCTTTCTTCCTTCATTTGCAAGTCCACATCACACTCGAGTTTTCTCTGTACAGTGTGTTTTAGATAAGTTGAATAATTTTTTGTTGATCTCTTTGTTACCCTTAAATTGGTTTTATCCAATGCTTCTGTGGTTACATTTCTTTATCTGCCCTTTGGTGAACTGTTTCTAGCTCTGGAGTCTTCAAAGTCATCCTGTCTCTTACCATCCTATGCCTGACCTCCCTACACTGCATCTCTTGTCCTCCAGTTTAAGGGTTCTGCTGTCATACCAGACATATTTTCTATACGTGTTTCTGTATATTGCATCACCACACTGCAGTCTGGAATATTCCAGTTTACACAGAATAGCTCTTTGTTACTGCTATGTATATAAAAATTATGGTTACACCATAAAAAGATAAGAAATAAAATAACTTAAGCATAGCCACCAGGTCATTGGAGAAACTGCTGTTGTAGTTAAATAACCAAAACAAAGTTCCAGGCAGGCAAAAAACAAGTTTGGACAAAGCATGCCTGATGGGCCTCAGACCTGAGAACTTTGAGTGTCAGTGACCACAGCAGAACTGTATTAATGGGCCACAAGGCTGCAAGTTCCTCCAGGCAATGCCCATGGTAGCAATGGCAGGACAACCAGGAGTGTTAGCAGCATGACAGCATTTGGCTACTTGGATCACTTGGATTAGTGACTTCTAGAAGAATGGGGATATCAAACTTCTATCTGGGATTTTCCAGAAATGAATTTGCCTACTGTATAAATATTGAGTATAAATAATGAGATGTTACACTACAAAAAACGGATTATTTCTATTTTGTTATCTAGTTGCTAAGACTCTTGCTGCACAGATTGCACAGTATTAGTTCCATTCATCTATGCCACCCTGCAAATGAGACCACATGATTATTTCCAATAGCTTGAACATGAAGGAACTTTTAAAGGTGTAATGAAAAGGTGTGGAAAATGTAGGGGCCAAATTGATAAAGTAATATTAAAACCAGCTGGGATTTAGAAGAGTGTTTTACCTAGTTTAAACATGGGTCTGCCCATCGTATGAATGAAAAAAATCTGATTCCAAGCTCTAAAGAGAAAAATAATACCTTACTGTGGCAGTAGACACAGTAGACACTTATAAAGTGAACTTCAAAAAGGAATCATGTAGAAAGGGAAAAATGAGCTCATTTTCTTCTACTACTAACTGCTGGCCAATAGTATCAGCAGGTTTTTTTGAAATTAGAAATCCAGAATGACTGCAGAAGGGAAAGAGTTAGAGTGATGAAGAAATGGTGTAGTGAGAGGACAGCAAGAGCTATTGAACTGCTGCAGCGTGCAATATAAGTGAAGAAAGGACAGAAGTCCCTTTTAGTGTGTTCCGGGCTTGCTCAGCAGGGATATTGCACAGCACAAGGTGGTGCATTACAACCAGCAGCTGAGGAAGACTGACACACAGCAGCCACTGTAGGATGCTGATGGCTGTTGTTGAGTCCATAGATCCATTTGAAAAGGATGAAATCCAGAGAATGAATCCCAAAATTTCTTTGGTCTGAAACACCTATTTTTTTGGTTTCTTTTTCTCTTAATAATTTGATTCATTCCCAACTAGAAAAAAAATATTGTCTCAAATATTGTCTCCTTACAGGAGACAATTGAAAGAAGGCTCTAGAAAGCCATTAAAAATCTTAAAATTGTGATGCTATAGCAAATTAAATTAAATGTCAAATAGTGTATTTCAACCTTACAGAGAGAAAGCAATATCGAGCTTGGAATTGTGCTATCAGGGCTACCCTTATGTTATTTATCCCTCTTGTGTGTGTTAGAGCTTGTTTCTAGGGCTTTTCTAAAGATCTTGAATGAGTATTTGTAGAGGAATAATTACTAGAAACCGGTACAATCTGGATGTATTAGTTCTATGTTAGAAGAAAAAAAGGAGCAGAGAATAGGGCTGATGCTTCTGCCAGCCACCTATGTAGGCAATTATAATGCAAAGTTCATCTTAAACTATTTAAATCCTTAAATTAAAGTTCTTATCTACTGTCTAGTTAGAACCACCTCAGTAACATTAAATGGCTTTCTCTACCATACTTGATATGGTTTTTACCCCAAATAAAAGTCCACTTTGAGTCATAAAATGATGATGCCCTTTTACACAACTTTATGGATGTTTTTTGTAAGACTTTTTTCCAGTTTAATCACCCCTGTTAATATTTATAAATTATATGAATGACTGAGTGAATGAATGACCAAAATCTGCTTATTAATAAAATAGAAGTCAGCATAATTCTTAACTATTCATTCTACAGACTTGATACAGAAAATAAACATAATTTTACTGATCATTTTCCCCACCTTCATTAGATGTTCATATGTTATTATAAGGAATGTATTCAAAGACTTGTGTGCAGTACTGTCCAATTCTTTTTAAAGACATTTTTTCTAAAAGCAGAAATATATTAAATCATTCTGAAAATGTTTACATATAAAATTTGCCGGATTTACAAATAAATGTGTGACCTGTGCATTTCTTACATTAAAATTTGAGTGCAGCAATGATAAATAAATAAATCCAGGGTTAATGAACTTTGTGAAACATCTCTAAAATGGCAATGCATTGGCTCAGTTACAGTTAAATCTGTGAACAGCCATTATGTTAATGAAATCATTAGAGCTCTGTTCGTTAAATGTTACTTGAAAAGCTGTTTCCTAAAGCTCTTCACATTGTGAGAATGAGACAGAGCCTGAAAATATTCATTCTCAAACATAAAGGGCTGAGAAGGAGATAATACAAGACGCTGATGTCAGAACTCTGTTCACTTCTGAAGGTCTAGATTCAGAGTGGTATTAAGTAGCCAGCAAAAGCATATGGGGTAGTTTCAATGCAAAGTCCTAATTAACCAGAAACACATTTCCAAATTGGGGATTTTTGTTGTTTTTTTTTTTTTTTTTTTAATTTTACATAGTCCAGTGTTTGTTTCCTTACCAATATAATCTAGCGCCAGTACCTTCCAATCTGTCCCTAATTCCTCTCAACTCTCTCAAGAGTTTAATTATTATTTTTTAAAAAAACATCAACTACGTTGCCATTAGAGTATAATGTATATAACCACAATACTCCAACCTGCCACCTCTGTGTACAAAAATAATGACTGCTTGTCTTTAGACAAAAGTTTTCCACGGAAATGCGTGTTCGCTTTTCACACTTCTTGCCACCACACTTCTGAATATTTGACTGCTGTCTGCAATTCCTTCATTGGAAGTGAGTAAGATTGAGAAATCTCCAATTCTGTGGTCCGAGACAGAAGCAGAGTTTCTTCCCACTAAAATAAAGCAAAAATAGTTGAAGACTCGAGATTTTAAAACTTGAAAAGTTACTTAATATTATTTTCACAGTTTCCTTCTCTTTTGCTCACCGTCTTATGGTATATCTCTGTCCTTACTAATTATTCTGGAGTGTTAAACAGCTTCCTCTTATTGGTGATTCAATCTCAGCCAGGCACCAGGGGAGCACCAGAATTGTTCTGTTGAGGGCTCAGGAAAGACGTGATGGTGTATTATGTATATGCTGATGATACCACAGATCAGACTTGATTATTTCCCTTGAACCTCAAAAGTTATTTCAAAGTTAATTCTTATCTGGGCTTGCAAATGTGTACCCTGTTTTTCATAACCGTGAGGCAAATGCAGTTCCCATTCATTTTAATAAGACACCAGAATGCTTACTGAAAAAAGCTGTGGTGAAAGAACACCTAGGAAGAAATATTGATATTTATATGTTCTTAGATGCAGCTGTACAATTCCATAAAAAATTCTGAGGTCCCCTTGGTTTGCCCAGTTGGATGACATAGTGTTGCATTAATCCTAGGCGCTCACAGGAACATTGGATAGTCTGCTATTGGCAGGAATATACCGTATGCAGCTATCATAGCAGTGATGAGTCAGGGCAACAGTCAATCAATACTGTAAATTATTGCTTTTAACATTGTAATCATGTTGCTGCTTACTCTTCTGTACTTCTGTCAATGCTTATCTCGTGCTCCCAAATTCATGAACTTTTCTATTTTACAAAAGTCATAGAATCCAATGAAAAACTTACTGGTATAATTCATTGGATATAAACTCAATATAAAATAAACTATAAGTAATATTCTTGACGGTTTTTTTTTCAAAAAGCCTTTCTGGAGTGGCACAGAAACCGTATAAGGAACAGAACTTCTTCAAATCCTTATGCATATTTAAACTATGAGATCCTCTTTTGCTCTACCGCATTGGACTGGAAAACCAAAAGCCTTGGCATCTTCAACAGATATTTTTTTCACTACATTGTGAAAGGTAGAGGAGAGTTAAGTGCAAAGCTCATGGGGTACAAGGCAGCTCTGTGACATATTGCTCACTGCTATCAGAAAGATGCAATGCCTGCTTCCCATTAGTGCTTATTAATGTGGTTGCAGAACAATGCTGAAATGACTATTTAACTTCCAGTCCTAATGTCAGTTAGTGCGTAGTCAGGTCTATAGCACCTGCAATGTGTCTGATGTTGATGAATCCACTGATATTAAACTTTTGGGGGTCTCTTACTGAAGCAACTCCCCAAGTTTCAAGATTAAGAGCTTCCACTAGACACAGGATGTACCACAGCAGATATTTTTTTTTCTGTTTAGGTACCTCAATTTAATTGATGTATTGACCCACTTCTAAGCCATGGAGAAATTTCAAACAGAATGCTATTAAAGGTGACCCTACATTAGTTATATCTGATATATTATGACTAGTTATTACCTTTTGAGTTCAACAGTGGCCCAATACTTGAATGAGATTTAGATAGATATAGCTCTTGATTATTGCAATATGAGGTCCTATCCCAAAAATTCCACCATGTTACAGGAGAATTGGACACAGAAGTAACAGATTTACTCCTGTTTCATAGCACAAAACACTGATTGGTTTTTCAGAAACTAAATTAGCACAGTGGAAAAACCCTCAGTAAATACATCCCTCTCAACTACTAGTCTGGCTCCTGAGGTTAAGGTGCTGGCCTTGAAGTAAGAAAGCCTGAGCTTAGCTCCTTTTCCTGTTAGCAGTCACTATGATGACCTTCAGTAAATGCCTCTATTCTTTAGTTTTAATGTCTGTTAAGTACAGCTAATGATCTTCACCCTCTTCAGTGGAGTGGATTGATAAATGTATGTGAGAGAATCTACACTGTAGAGTTATAACATTTTATTATTTCAAATATTATTTCAAAAAAGTTATACATCCATGGACAAAAAATGACAACCTCTTCAGTGTCTTTTAGGAAAGAGTTAAAGGGTAAGGAAAAGAAAGCCTTCATTTCCTGGATAGTTGCACAAAGCATCTCTGTATGATCCTGTCCTGTCGAAGTCAAAGGCAAAATTCTCACGGACCACAAGGGAACTAGCATTTATCTCAAGATTTTTAACATAACAGCAGAGTTCACAGACCTGACCTAATACTGAAGTCTAAAGCCCTAGTGAAACAAGAGGAGCAGCCTGCAGCTACCCTTGTTTAAAGAAAAAAGAAAAGAAAAAAAAAGACAAAAGGAGGAGGATGACGAAGAAGGAGGTAAGGAAGTATACTCAGAACAGACAAAAGGAGAGTGCCCCAAAGATCTTGCTCAAAAGATTCAGGCTGTGCAAAATACAGCTATAAATTGCTAAAAGATATGCTTTCTTGTGAGATGTCTTGTACTTCCCACTTCTTACTGAGCTGGAAATACCCTAAGGACAGCCTTTCATCCATTGAAGTATTTTGTCATTTCTGTACCTGGGAGTCAGAGCAGGAAATATACAGCAGCAAAGCAATCATGACAGAGTCCCAGTAATAACAATAACAATAATAATAGTAATAACAAAGAATTCCTGTTAGCAAAACTCCTTTTGGATGACCTGTTCACATTATACTCTGTAACGCCCTAAAGAAACTGCAAACGTTGTAGTACTATTGTCACTGAACTTTGTGTCTCAGAAAGTCCCATGCCATAGGAGAAGGCTGTTAGCTGTAGGCTTGCTTTTTAATATGACATCTTTTTTCTTTAATCTAAATTTTCAAATTCTGCTCAAAGAATGCTTCCAGGGGTGCAGGCAATATAGGTATTGTTTCTCTTTATACAGAGAAAAGATTAATTCTTGGTTTGACGCAAATAATGCAGCCCTCCCAGCAAAGCAGGGTTAGTAATGTGCCTTTCCATCAGTCAACAGAAATAAAAGACAGAAAGACTGGTCATCAACGGCAGATGTAGCAGGGAGCATGCTAGCATTTTCTTCTGGGCTGTTGCACAGGCCTTCAGGCAGCTTTTGTGTATGTGGGAGAGCAGATGGGACCATAGTCCCACATCTTGTCCCAGACCAGGCAATGCACACCCATTGTTTCTCAGTTTAAGGAGAGTAAATGGAAAAAGGTAGCATTACCACCTGCATCTTACAGCAGGGAAGAAACTTGGGAATCTGGTATTTGCTGAGGTCATATGGAAAATTTGAGGGACAGCCGGAAAGATATGAAGTCTCCGTCACCAGGGCAGCTAGCTCACCAGTCTGCATCTGTTTTAGTCTGTCGTCTCATGAACTCATAAAATTCTAGGGTTGAGAGAGGAGCCAATGGACTATTTGTAAGGGATCCATGAAGATACCTAAGTGGCAGTATGGCTTAAATAAACTGTTTCAAGAGAGTGATCTTTGTGTAGCTGGAACAGCTGCATTACTTGAAAGCTGAGTTAAAATTATGTAGCACATTTAAAAAAATTCAGGCCAAATGGGCTTTGCACCACACACTCATGAAGGTGTGTGTTTTATTATAATTCCAAGAATTATAATAAGAATTTCCAACTCATTTGGCACGGCAGTGCATTGAAACTCTGCATAGCATATAAAGCAGGAATACCTAAATGATATTCTGCTTTCACTGTGTGTTTCTGCCTATTAAGAGGTAGTTTTATAAAGAGCAAGTATATAATTTCAGATCATTTCTGACTCCCGAGAACATTACAGACCTCTTGACTAATGCAAGTGACCTTATTTATTTGATTCACAAGTAGGCAGATAATAAACAATGTGATATCACAAGTCATAGAGAATACAAAGGAGATACTTTGTCAATGCATAGAATCTAACCTGAGCCAAGAGATTATTTTTATGCTCAGACTTTTGCTTCAGATCAACCCATTCACTCCCAGACAGGAGAATTTGACCCTGAAGATGAAAACAAAATTATCCGCAAGTTTTTTTTCTATTTCAAATTCTTTCATCTTACTTTCCAACCCACCCTTCTTTCACAGACCTTATTTTTATGCTGGTCAAGTAAGGTCCTTCAAGAGTGGTGCACAATTTTCCTTAATTTTATGCAGTGGAGAAAAAATAAGAGGCTGAGAAATGTCACTGTTTTACTAACACCATTGTACTGACCTCTTTCGCAGGAAGAATTAGTAGCCTGAGAGAAAATAATGCTGGTTTTAGCCAAGTGCTTAAGGATCCTTATTCAATCCATTCTATATTTTTGGTTTTGCTTAGTCAACAACAATTTAATGGTAGCATGGCATGAAGTTAATTTTTAGTGAAATGTATAGTTATATTGTACAACAGTTTACACAATAAAAGGTCCTAGTTTTGAGACCATAGAGTAATTTTCCACTCTTCTTTGTAAGAATAGTTTTCTAATCAGCAATGAGAGGAATGATCAGAACTGAGGGAGTGGGATAGTCATTGTTTGCCTTTTTCTCCACCTCCTCCTATTCTTTTCTTGTCAAGTTGCTCACCTTAGTACATCAGGTTCATTTAACTCCGAACATTTTCCACAGCACAGAGAAAATAGGTCAATTTTTCTCAAGAAGGTCAGTTTCCTGACATAATGATTGTTTTTATAACAATATCAGATTTTGTGTCTATGTATCACAGACTAATCTGTAAAAGATAATGGGTGAGAGGAAAGTTCCAAGAATCCCTATTTCATTATACAGTGGTATAAATGTATTCTTACACCAGTGACAAAAATAGAGTTACAGCATATTCTTTTTAAATGTTTAACATGAAGAGCAATTCAGTAACTCTCATTTGCTTAAAATTTTTGTTCAGAGGAGGCTCATGGAGTAACTTATTCATATGGTACAGTTATGGATTTCAGTTTTGTTTATCCTCTCTTTTAAAGGTTTGCCTTGGTGGTGAAGATCCAGACAGCATCCTTGCTCTACTGCATATCCAGAAGGGACTATGCTGCATTTTGGGCCTTGCATTTTGAGTATATTCAGATAATTTGTGGCCTTAATGTGGGAAACAAAATATAATTTAATGCTCAAATCTACTAGTGTTCACAAAGGTGTTTATAGGTCTCTATCAATCATTAAGCACATGCTTAAATCCTTCTTAAGTCAGTCTGCTTAGGTAAGCATGCCTTACTGAGGAAGGATGGTTAAAGGCAGGAAAAGTGCAAATGTTGACAAATGTCTTTCAGTCCACCAGCTTTTCTTTTTTTCCCTTTCCAGGGAGCACTACTTCATGTAGTTGGAAGGACTTTTTCATCACTGTATTCTTTGGGTCCCCCTCAATGGTATTATCCATTGAGACAACTCCTAATGCAGTATGTCTTGAACAACTTCTAGTTTCACTAAGCAGGTGTACAGAAGTAATTCCCATTTAATAGATTCTAACCTGATACTGATTTTTTTTTAAACTATTAATCATGGATTTGTAAATGTACTTAAAAATACTTCTACAGTAGCCAGATAAGCATGAATCACCTAGTCCATTTGTGATTCAGGAAGGCAGCTCTAAAGCTTTTGCAATCACTCAAGAGCAATACAGTGCTCCTACCACTGTCAATATTTCACACAGTTGGGTCAGGAACTATGGTTACAAAGAGCATTGAATTATGGATCTGTACTTTTCAAGCAACAAGGTCATTTTTTGGAGCTGTTGGCCACATGAGTCCGGAGAAGGATATTTAATCGATTTTGCACAAGTGAGTTAATGGGTGAAGGTCACAACTGTAATGCTAAACTTTCCGAGAGTAGGTAACCCTTTAATGATTCCCATTGTCCATACAAATTTTGACACCTTTGATTCTCAAGAATATGGTCATTCAGAAGGAAAGAGAAAATGAGGTATGTCTTGAAGCAAACACAGAGTATGAAACTACAAAGACAGAAGATGAAATGGAGGGTTAGTATTTGTGAACTGTGATTATTGTTGTGTAAATTATACAATGAAATAAGCAATTCTGCCCTCCCACCCACCAAGGCTTTAACTGGTCAAATGATCATAACTGGGTAAGAATCAGTTTTGGCATGTACCTCCTGATATTAAATGATGTGGAAAATTTTGGTTCTACAGATGAGTTCTCAAATGCTTGACTTGATGAAAAACAGAATAAAAGTAATTAAAAAGTATGATTAATTTTAAAATGCATATTGGGAGAGTATTTGGAGAGGAGCTGCAAAACCACACAGGCCCATGACAGAGTACACTGTGAAACCTGCGATTTAAACCTCAGGAAAAAGAAAGGAAAAAGGAAATTATGTATTTGGGAACATATCCCTTAGACATTTAGCAAAACCCATGAAGGGACATGGCCTTTGTGGGATAAGAAATTTATAGATAGCTATGAAGCAGGTATCTTTGTGTTAGTGAGTCTTTCGTATGGACATGGAAATGTGCTACAAATATAGGGATTTTGTTGGCAAAATCTTGTTAAATCCATGGACACTAACATATCTGTGGTGTTGGTCTTAGGTGTTGGTATATTTGTTGATTATGCCAGGTTGATTGTGTGCTAGTGGCATTAATCTATCCTAAGTTTTGTGTTCCTTTAGGCTGCACTGGAGCACTGGACAGAATTCTGCTTCATTGGGGCAGTATTCCTTTCAGAGTCCCTTGGTGTAAAGGGAAATCTGAAGTGTACCAGGTCCCTTTTGGATTGCAGTACAATTCTTCCTTTCTAGGCAACGCTTACTTAAATTTCAAATTTATTTTTTTCACAGATACTGACAGGAAACTAACTAGCATATCTTAAAATGTTTTGCTAAAGAAATTGCCACAAAATTTCAATAAAATAAAATAATATGAAGAAAATTAAGAAGAGCAGATTTCTTGTAGAAAATAGCAAGAGTTTTGTGAGAAATGTCAAATCAAAAATGGCCGTTTTCTAATCTATCCATCCATCACAGAGAAAGAGAGAGGTACTGGGGAAGACACATAAGAATGTGTGTGTCTCTGCGTTCATAGGTATATTTGTAAATATACACCAGCAACATCAAGAAAATTCTTACATTGATAGCAGGAGTCATTTCATACACTTGTGTAGCCAGATCAGGAAAAAGAGGTTGAGATTAATCCTTTTCTACTTTCCCAATACCAGTGTGTATCAAGATCCAGAACTGCTGCCAGAATAATTTAGACAGTGCAGGTTGCTGTTCTAAGTTCCAGATGCTTTTCCTGGGTTGCCAGTGGGTAGGTCTGCAACCTGCAGCTGTCAAGGGTATTTGGAGCAGACATAGCACTGAGTGCTATCATTTCCCACTGCGCAAAGTGGGCTGGAGCTTGCATGGAAAGACCTTCAGTTCGGCTGTCTCTGGTTGGCCTGTGAGTTTTTTATAGCCCTGGAAAAATATGTGTGAATGTGCAAGTGTGTGTTTATGCAGATGAGCGGGTTGGGAATTTCTTCTCCTACAGAAGTTCTTCTCTGTCTGGTTCATTAATACCATCCACGCTTCATAACAACCCCTCCTCACGGGATCAGGGATTTTCTCCGAGGGGAGCACTGTGGTTTCATTCCCAATGTAGCAATGTAACATGCCTGCTAGAACTGCCTCACTGGCTAAATAACTGCACTTGCCACATGAGTCCTGGGGCAAGAGATGTAATCAAAGTCTGGCCTCTGGTCATCTGCAGCCCAGGGTCACCTGCCAGGATGCACCCCTATGTAGAGCCAGTTTACAGGGCTTAGTCTTCCTACCAGGACAAATGCATCCTGGCACTGTCATGGAGTAGGAAAAAAGTCATTCTGGTACCTAAGCGAAATGTGGTATATTTTTTTCCTCCTCAGATTTCATAACCAAACCACTCTTTCATGTATTTTTCAGTGTCAAAAATAAATGTACTTGGTTATTTTCATGGTTGTTGTCTTCAATTACTGAGAACGAAAATAAATATTAACTTCTAGACTTCCATCAAAATATTTTATTTTATACCTACTTTTTCACAGAAAACAAATGCAAAATTTGTTTAGTTGCTGTATTTTGTTTGTTTTCTACATTTTCTGATCTCACAGTCTAAATGCTGTTAGAGAAAAGTCTGGATACACTTCAAAGTCAAAGAGCATGTAAAATTCATTGTGATAAATTACATGTTTTAGGCACAGTGGAGTTGAATGTGGAGAATACAAATCTGTGGGGCCTTTTCTTTCAGAAATCTTTGTGTATATGTGTGTGTAGGTGTGCAAGCACATTCCTGGTATTTTCCCACTGAAAATTTGCACTCATTAACCTGTGTGTACACATTTTTATTTGGATAATTATCATCAGGATATTAGTTTTATGTCACTCTTCACTCTAGCTAGACTTTGCAACAGACCCTAAGGAAACTTAATCTGCACATTACACTGAAATTCAATGGGATGTGTGCATATACCTGATTTAGGCAACGCTGAAAACACAGCTATCACAAATGTACATTCATATTAACAGCAGAAATTTCAGTGTCAATGAATGAGAAAGTTTATGTCACTTTAGGATGATTTTACAGCACAGAAGACATGCAAGAGAGTTGTATGTAATGTAACCACATTTCCTGTACTATTTTATTAGGGAGGAAAAGTTCACTGCTACAACATCTGAAGAAGACCACAAAGACCCTTTCCTGAAGACTGTAATGTGAACAGGTTACATTTCTATCAAGTTCCACATTCTCATTACAAGCTTTTTAATGAGAAGGGATTAATTTTCTGCCATTTTCCATTCTCATTACTACTCAGTCAAGGGAACGAGGTATCAGGAGTTTAATGCCTAATTTATATTCAATGAATCTTAGTAGTGAGCTGCACTCTTTTGACCTTTTCAATATTTTATACTTTGATTGGGTGGTCACTTGACTCCTGCATTGTTTATAGCCTTATTATAGTAGCATATAGAAGAAAAAGTGGACTGGCTATCCAATCAAAACTGCAAAATAACAGAAAGGTCAATTTAATACCATACATATGTATCAGTTCAAGAATATACACAGCATAATCTTTGGAAATCTTTTTCCTGTCAGAACAACAGGAATTAAAATGACACTTCAGTCCATGTGATCAACCTTGCAACCAGAAGTGGGGACAAGGGTGGCTTTCACTTCCTCCTCACGCAAACCTATGAGCAATAAGATAAAGATTTACAAAAGTATTTTGTCATGTTTTACAGTTCACTTACCAGTACTTTGCACAAAGGCCAATTACTGCAGGAGTAAGATGATCAAGAATCAGGTCCATTGTACTGCCCCTAGTTAACGTTTCTTGAAATGCTCATTAAATATCTATGTGAAATATTTTAACGGATTTTTATAAGACTTGTATAGTAAAAGTGAGGTGATATAAGGTCAGTTGGGAAATTTTAAATCTATGAAAAATTGAAATGTAATACCAGATGATTAAAAAAAAAACACCTAAAAACAAAATTACCAAAACAATACGATGTATTTCTGGTACCTCATTTGAATTGACCTGACTAAGCAACCAAAAATTTGGAATCAAATTTTCTCTGAAGTGCATACCTGTACAAATTCGTACAAGAATGAAACTTCTTATCTGTTGGTTTCTTTCAGATTTATTGTAGCCCAAATATACCAAAACATCCCTACACCTTGCAAAGAACTGTACCCTGAAAATATAATACCCAATTTACCCCTTCTTTAAAGTGGATTGTGTGCAAATTTATGGCTACAAAGGTATTATGACATTATTTAATTTGGAGTCTTTTGCAGAAGTGATGAAATCCAAAATTACCAGCAGAAAACATTCAGAAAAGAATGAGCTAGTTAAAATAAACAATAATCCATTTGATTTTTGTGTGAAGCTTTCCATCTATTTTTTTAATTAACAAAGCCTGTTTACGGAGCTCAGATAATTATTCTTTTAAACCTGACTAAATAATTAACTTATGTCAAACAAATACCACTTCATTACTGGAAAGAAATATAATTGATGTTCTGTAACCCTCTGTATAATAAATATACTATTAATTCCTTAACTATTAATTCTCGAAATCCACATTCAACAGTCAGTTATAATTAATTTGCCATACAATACATGTCTTATTAAATGTAAATTAAATCCAATTTGAGACCCATCGTTTAAAGCATTACTCAGAATGTCATTGCTGGACTTCCCCAAAGAAACGTCATTTAATACAGTTTGTGAGGCCAGAGGGAGAAATAACAGTTTGGGTAATGAGGGCACTATCAGACCTGTGCAATTTTAACTGAAAGAAAAATTAATATATGAGATCCTTGCAAGACAAATTAGAAAGAAGAAAGTGGTAAAAGAAATAATTGAATACTGAAGGGACTCTTCACCTTAAATGAGCCTGGTCAAATGCATTTTTAGCTTCAATGATATCAAACTGAAATGCAAGAAACAAATGATATGTGCTTACTTCAGTAAAGGCAGAAGTCATTACTGCAGAACGTGGTAGAGTAAGTCACCATTCCAAATAATATACAATAATGTCCCTCATGCACAAAGACAATGCACCTTTAGGGATCAGTTATTTCAATTTCCAGAAAATAATTATAAGTACCCAAGTAGTAAAGCAAAAATATTTTGCATTTGTCATTATGAAAGAACTTCAGATGGACAGAGTACAATGGAGCAATTAACAACAAAAATTTGTTGGGCAGGTGGTAAAACAACAGATTATAAAAATAGGTCTGAGTATCACTCAGAACCCGTCTTCTGTTTTGCTACAGCTTGGTAATAAATTTCAAGACAATACAGCTGAATCTCTTGTGAAGTTCTTTGCATTTCCACTATAGAAAATTCTAATCATTAAGCTGAAGTGATGCCTTCAATAGATTAAATGTGGTTACTTCAGGATATAGTACATACCATAAATTAAAAGGAAAAATTCTTAACAGGATCCCTACATATGGTTGCTATGCTAATAATGGAGCAAACTATAGGTATTCTTGCTGTGAAAAATCCTACACATTCAGAACACATTCAGAACATGACAAGAACATACTCTGTTTTTTCTTTTTCTCCTAATCTTGCTGTTGTATCAGCAACTGTATTCTTCTAATCTGATCTCTTTGGTGAGTCTATGAGACAAGTCTGAACAATACATGGTTACTGTATAAGAACAGAGAGTATAGTTGAGAGTATAGTAATATTTTGAGACTTTCTTTTATATAGACAAAATATACAGCAAAAAGTGATGAAGTGACATCTAATTATCTAGTCACTTCTGGGAATATTCTGAAGGGAGGTTACTGTAGGTATGGTATCTATTCAGTCTATTAATCATTATATGCATAATTTCCTGTCACGGATGCATTTGATTTTTGCCTGCTTTACCACTTGTTTTGGTATGTTATGTCATGCTTAGCAGTATCAATAATGTATGTAGACGTAGACATATATTAACACCATGTATAAACACACCATGCTTATAAACCATAGAAACATTTAGGTTGGAAAAGACCTTTACTACCATTGAGTAGATAAATATATGTTGAAATCAATCTTATTTTTTATTAAAAATTAAACACCATGCAGTAATTGTTACGTAAAAAAAAAAAAAAAAAAGAAAAAAAAAGAAAGAAAAAGAAACCAAGCTCTTTCTCTTTATTCTGTTAACTCTCACAACAGTGTTTTGCTAGTTTTCTTCTGATGCTTCCAGTTCTCTGTGATAGTAAAGTTAAAGGCACTTTGGGCCTTGCAAGGCTGAGTCATACCCTATACATTTCCAAAGAGTCTAAGCTATCTAAGAGTCCCAAGTCTCATTTTCAGAAATGAATTAGGCATTTGAGTCAATAACCCTCAGGGTAGTCTTGCAACCACAAATAAGTGAGCCAACTTTAAATTGACTTACTCAGGTATTGGTAGCAATCTAGTTGTGGCAACACTGAGTTTACTGCATCATATATTAAGTCCTATATTCCTTCAAGAATTAAGGCTTACAAACATACTTCACTTTTGGAAATGGAACGGGGGCTTCTAAATCACTTAGGTGTCTCCATTAATTTTATTCTTTATCCCTAGAAACCCTACTTTTTCTGCTGTGTTGTTGTGGGACTTCAACAATACTTTTTCTATGGAGACTTTCTGTTCATAGTATCTTTCGGAGCAATTATATAGCATCATGGGGTGAACACATCTGCTACTTTCTGAGGGAGAAGAATGTAAAAGAATTCACTGAAGACTAGCCAAGGACTCTAGCGAGCTCTACATGAAGACATTTGCAGTTTTGTGTTTTTGTTCCATACTGTGAAAAGTTAGGAAAATAAAATAAACTTCTCCTTTACCTCTCAGCTGGATATTTATCCTCTGGTGCCATTCTACTTTGTACAGTATTTTCTTTTTCTTGTGTAGAGGTCAAAGATGAAAAGTTTCATCTGAGCAAAATTAATTCAGTATTCAATTGGTCTCCAGTGATCAGAAAGTAGCATAAGAAGTGGGAAATAAAATACATTCCTTTGGGTATTCATGGGGAATATACACCTGTCATTGAACTAGCTGATTTGCAGATTTCATTTCTGTTGCACATAAAATCACAGCTTGGTAATTTTATTTTTATTTTATTTTTTGGCAGTAAATAACTTATCTCATATTACAAAGGAAGCTGTAATGCCAGAAGAAGGAATGACAGAACAACAAATTAAAGAACAGCTCTTAAAAGTCTGAAAAACAAAGTTCTGGTGAAGGATGGCTCTTTCTGCTACTGTCAGTTGACCTAGAACTGCACTCACTCTTGCTCCTTAACAATGGCTAAATTTACATGTTCTTTCAGTAGCATGCTATCCATCAAAGCTCTTAGTTCTGTAAGCCCTATATAAAACTATTGGCAGCTTTCAATTACTAACAGAATTTTACAATGCCCTTTGTATCTTTTACCTGTTCCATTTTTAAACCCTCCTCAATGCAGAAAAAAATCGAAATTCAAATTTTTCCTTTACCTATGACCCCTAGGTTAATCTTGACCACCACTCCCATCAAAAAAAAAAAAAAAAAAGCAAGCTGAAAACTCCAACCAATAAACAACCCAGCTCCAGAATCCAGAATGGTAAACTTGGGATTCATTAACATTAATCATATAAAAACTTCTCTTATATTTATCTTTTCTTTTGCTGGACTTTTGCCCATTCCTTCTGCCAACTTTTTTTTTTCATACATTTTTCAGCACTTGGTGCTTTTCATAAACTCTGTCTTCTGGAATAAACAGATTGCCTGAATCTCAGCTTTAGACTTTTAAAAGTAAATTTCTCTCTTTTATATTTGTTTTGGAGAGCAACTCAAGAACATGAGCTAGTGATTCAAAAAAACAAATAACAGAAATCTGATGATAATTCCTGCTTTAAAAAAATAATTCTTTTTTTCCTTCACCCAACTCACAAATTTTGACTGTGTAATTTGTTGGAAAATGAAATTTATTATTTTTTAACTCTTTTTGTATTGGGTTTACCCTTTCTTTGTCCACTTGTCCATCTTGCCCGTTATGGCTTTTAGAGTGATGTGCTGACTTGTCAAGCCACATATCATTTGTCTCTCTCCCCCATCATTTTCATCAACCTTTCAAATTGGTTGACATCTAAAGTGGTAGGAGATTCATCAAAAGGTAGACTTAGCAGGTAGATCAGTTGTTATGTTCGGTAAACTGTATTTTCTCTATCTCAGTTCAGCTGAATCATGTTCTGTTAGTGCATTACTTTTAATGAAGCTTTCATCTTTCTAGCCAATGAATCTTTCTGCTCTTGCATTTCTCCTAAGTATTACTGTATGTACTCCTTATCTTCCTCTTCTGTCCTGAGAAATGAACACTGGTCAGTACGCAATGGCTATGGTACTATTTGCAATGTCTCATGGAAATTTAGTTCCGGAACTCCTCTGATCCAATATTGTCTCTGAAGCACTGTTTTCTAGGTACATTGCACCTCTTAAAGTGCTCTAAAGTTTCCTGTTTGCTTTTGATCTCCATGATGAATCATTTTATGACTTAAGAGGAAGAAAAAAGTCAAGCTTACACAAACTGAAAAAGTTTTGTTTTCTTTCAAAGCTGTCCTTGGAAAGAAACAGATACAGAATGAGACAATGGATTGCCTTCATCAAATAGTCACTTGAGTTTAAATTATTTCTGCCAATTAGCTATTTTTTCCAACCAGTTGCATCTTATTGAAAGTTAGATGAGTGCATTACATCCAGAGAAGTAACTCCTGAACACATTCTTCAAACAAATAGAGAATAAGAAATCTCATATGATGAGTGAACAATCCTCTTGCAACAGGCTTTTGTAATGACAGCAACAAGATATTCAAGATTTGCTACACTGAAAATTATTAATTTGAATTGGTCCCTTAGTGTTGTGTGGTTTGAAAATGTATATGCTAAATCAATTATCTTCATATGCATACAAAGTTAAATTTACACAAACCATCTAGTCATACACACATACAATAATAAGCCTCTGTCTTTGATACTTACACTTAACTTTCAGTGCTGTAAGATTTCCTTTTTCTGTCCTCAGTCCCAATGCTGATACTGCTGTGCATGGAAACTAGCATTAGAGATGCAGATAAGCCTTTGAATAAGCTCTATGTTATTTGTATGTGATGGGATCCCAGTGCAAAGGCTGGACTTTTGATATATCCAAATGGAGTAGGGAAGGGAGTATTAATTCCGACATACAAGGTAAAATAGAAGCAATGTGGGGCAAAGCATGCTAAAGATTACAGTTCCTATTTTACTGCAGCTGTTGGGTGTAGAAGCAATTTTGAATCTCCCTTCCTTCTTAGAGGTCACTAGTAATTGCTACAAGACCATCATAGTTTTTGTGCCTTTGTGTCTGGTCACCTGGACAAAGAGAGCTATGCACTTTGTGCAAATTAAGCAGTGCTTGGCTATTACCCTAAGAGTTGTTGCCCTGGGAAAGTGTTTGAAGCATTTAGGATCAGTGCACTGTGGTGCTCCTAATGCTTCTTTTCCACAGGAGCATTAAGTAATCTCCTGTCCTCATCACCATGCCCCATCAATTTCACAATATATTCAAAGGATGGTCTTGCCTTTGACTGCCAACAAAGAGAAATATGCCAGTTGGAAAACAAACAACAAACAGTAAAATTTCCCAGAGGACAGTAATTCCATTTTCCACCCAGCTGTGGCATCTTCTGAAGTAAGCTGTCTTTTGAGCATGCTATGGTTGGTTCATGTAACATCTTCCTTACCTGAAATAACATTTGTTGAAGGTGAGATTCTTCCTAGATTTAACTTTCTTCTTTCCCATATTTAAAATTATTCCTTGCTATAAAATCATGTGATTTTCAGTGTCTGAATAACGCCCAGATTCACCATCACAAGAATAATGACTCTGAAAGAGTCATGGCCTAGCTTCGGAAGGATTGGGTAAAGGAAGAGAGAGGATTAATGTGGAAATGCAAGGAGAATGAAGAATTGGGAATACATGGCATGCAAAAAGCAGACAGTAGAGATGGGAAAAAAGGACATTAAGAATTTAAGATGCACAGAGGTGAGGGAGACATCCAGCAGAAAGAGTGTATCTTACTGACTCCATTTAACTATACTTGAAGGCTACTTGGCTCTTCAAGGAGCCCAAAGCACCCTGAGTCTGAACTATATAAGAAGATCCAGAGGCCAGCTTGTCTGGACCTGAAGCTGATTATTCACCTATTAATTTTCATTTAAAAATGTGACTGCAAATGTTCATAGAAAATGAATATAAGTAAGTGTCATGGTTTTGGCTGGACTGACCAATCAGAATGACGGATGGGCCCTCCCTCCCCCCGTCTAGAAAAGAAAGGAGAGGAAGAGCTAAAGAGATTTATGAGTTTCGTTAGTTAGAAGAGGCCCAACTAAAAAGTAAAATTACAAAACAGAAAATTGCTTTTACCTCAAACCAGGACAGTAAGCTAGTCATGTATTTATGCTTGGGGCTGTTTGAAGAATTAAAGTTCTTACTTGCTCCTAAGTTTACTTAAGCTCTGGATAAAGCAAGACCACCAGAAAAGCAGAATGGCTGAGGGCAGGAAAAGGCATCTATGGAATCCAGTGGAAACAATTTATTTATTTTAAATAACAATTGGTGTGCGCACATGCACATCTTTTGTACTCAAAGACCATTACTGACATTTGACTGGAAGGAGCACATGAAGGGTCAGTATATTGCTCAGTAACTCCCATTCCACTTGTATTATTACAGATCTTACAGTGGAAAAATATCCAGACAGAACTGACAAGAGTTCAAACTGAATAGAAAACCCACTAGGATATGTTCAAAGCAAATCATTCAATAATGTCTTCATATTTAAAGAGAGGTCACTTTCCGCTGTAAGTCCTAGGAAAAGAAGTCTGCATTTCAGCAGGAAAAGGTGTCGTAGGATTTTGTGATGACATAGTTTTTGTCATCATATCAGCAAAGATTGATTGGATAGAAACACTGAGAAAGTAGCACTTTGATCCAAACATCTTAGAACACTGAAAAAGTTTTTCCTGGATCTGATTACAGTTGGGGCTTGTAATTGACATTAGAACTCTTGTAGAAGCATCTTTCTACTTTTTAAGTGACACATTAGGTTTTGTAGGAATCTTCGGTTCAATTAATCACCTGATGCAGCTGAGTGAAAGAGGCATTGAAGTGCTCTTTGTGACCTATGACTCTAAAGTATTTTAAACCAAATATATATTTAGGTACACATTACAGCAGCCATAAAGATACCTTAAGCTGAAGGAGCTGTCACATCTCAAGGACAAAGAGCACCATCTCTATTTGATTCCTACAGTATCATTTAAATATCATGAAAGAGTGACATAGCAATTGATTCTGCATTTTAAGACAGCTTTTTTTTAATATTTAGGAACATAGATCTTCATGTCACTTTGCCCCAGCACACAGATCAAGGCAAGGTCAGGACCATTAGAAAAAAATTCCCATTGTTTTTTTGAACTGTTTACAAAATAACACAAACATAAAGCAAGATCTGAATCTCATAAAGTATATATAATTAATGGTTTTCTCTGTTGTAGGCTTTGATAGCTCCAGGAAAATGTGATATATTAATTGTAAGTATCTAAATATTATGGAAGAAACCTCTGCAACTGCATTCTACTGAATTTTAAGAAACTTCCAATCTGGATCTGGATCTGTGTCTGGATCTGGGTGCATTTTAACCCTCTCACCACCCCACCGTGTGTAGTGTTAACTGCTTCTAGTGTTAGATCAGTAAACAGACATTATCTGCTACAGAATGCCATCCAGTAATGAGAAGATGTTAGCTGGTTTGATTCTAAACTTTGAGGTGATGACAAATAAGCTTTCCGAAACTATTGACAACTGTATAGATTCTCCATTTACATTACCTGTGTTTTAAAAGCTGTGTCACCAAGTTCATCAAATTCATTCCTAGCTGCAAGACGATGCTGCATTGACAGTACCTGGTGAGCTTCCCAGTCTGCGTTTCTGAAAGATACAAGTCTTCTCAAGAGAATAAAATGCAGGCACTCCTGAAGAAAGAAGCAGAATAAATCAGTCAAATGATGCCGTGCTTCTCTTTTGTATTTCAGGGAATACTGAATTAAGCTTCTATGCTCTTTAAATTGCAGTTTTCACAAAGACAGGTTGGAATCAGTAAATATCTAAATGCCAGAACTAGCTTATTCAAGTTTCCTTGTGGGTATTCACCTCAATATCATCCACATTATGCATTTAGAAGTGAGCCTGATTGCTGCATTCTTTTGCTGCAAACTCTGAGCTGTTTCTTTTTTCTGTGCCTTCACAGATTTTGTTCTCTGCAATGCTAGGATACAGAGGAAAATGCAAAGTGTATGGTTTTGTTCAATCGGAACTCAGATATCATCTGTTTCTGACCTGAATGCTCCCCTTCATGTCTGCTGGTGACATTTAGTAGAGATGGAAACCTGACTAAGAAACAATGGCTAATCACAATAAGAGTAATATTCCTCAACTCTTGTACAGATTGCTATCTTACTTTTTCATTAACTACTATTCATAGAAGCAAAGATGGATCATCTTAAGTCACAGAAAGACTTTCATTGACCCTACAGATTCAAGAGACCACGGCAAGAAAAAATTGTCTGCAGCAACAGAGATGAGGTTCCAACAGGAATGAATGTACTGCTTTGCATGGCTAATAGATTTCCTGATGTATAATATCACTCCATCTCCCACATTCTGCCCTACACACGTTTTCTTCCAGCAAAAGAGACATGAACAAGTGTGATTACATCCCCTTTTCGCACCATAAGTAATAGGACTTCTGACTGGAGGAAAGAAGAAGAAGGAAAAGGAAAAGGGCCAGTCAAGGAGCAGTCCAGCACTCCATAGAGGGGTATGGGACAAATCAGGATGGTGGTTGGTGGATGAACCCAGATTTCTAATAGGGGAGCTTTAGTCTTTCTGAGCAGTCAGGATACTGATCTCAGCTGACTTGCATCAGGTAACTGATCAAAACTAACTTGTCTTACATGGAGAGACTGCATGACTGCAAGGGGAGACAGTGGTTTAGAGGATGTCTGATTCCTGGATAGTGAGGCAATTTGGAAAGCTGCTTTTGCTGGGAATGCAACTATATCCTGTGAATTTGCCTTGCCATGGCATTTCCTTTGGATCCATTGACCACTATCAGGTTCTTTTCTTCTCTGTCCCCTCAGATCTGGAGAAGAAGAAAACTGTTCCTATTTCTATCATTTGCCAAACCTATAAACGTAGGCAGCTCCTGTTGTGTAAGAAGTGCTCAGACAATTGTATTAAGTGGGAAGTTCATGAAATGTGATCTTGGATTAGTTAAATAGGAGACTCCACAGTCCCTCTCCACTGAAGATCTGGGTACCACTGTTTCACATTAAACTATTAATTTAAATGGTCTTTGGCCATCTTCAAAACCAAAGAAAATTAAAGACAGCTTTCCTATTTCCCTGTACTGGAGCTATGCAGAAAACAAATTCTGAACCGCTACAAATTGCTGATTCAGTCTAGCATTAGAATTAATATCTATTTTTGAGAAGGTCATGCTCTGTAAATAGAAGCTGAATAATAATTAGTAGACCTCCTTTTTTTTTAAACTTCTTGGTACCTTCTGGAAAATTATCATTGCCTTTTCAAAGTTAATGTTACTGTATTAAGGAAAGATATCAATGGTAGTGAAATAAAAACAAAGTTTAGGGACAGAAAAATATAAACCTATTTTCTACATGCCACAAAGTAATATTTATATTGTTTAGTTCTTAATGCTATAGGAGAAAATGGAACAAAGACATTTGTAAAGAGGCATAGGCTGTAGGATTATATGCAAAACAAACATTGTCATACACACTGGCAAAAAAGTTCCACAGTGATGTGGAAATCTGTGGTGCTATAGCATAATATATATTCTGCACTCTATCCAGCCACATTTGACCAGGTCTACCTGTGTTTGAACATCCTCAGAAAAACTTGGACTTCTTGAGAGGCCAGGTTCATTAGCAAAAAGGCAATCATTAAAGGTATGGAAGTAATATTCAAGGTTTTCAAGTGACCAGTAAACTTGGTGGTTCCTTTTGAGAGTATTTTAATGCCAATTCAGAAAAAAAAATTTAAAGGGCTCAGCAACATTTTTGGACTCAGGGACTAGGTCTGTACAAGGAAAGTAAATGGTGCCTGGGGACATTGTGGACCCTGAAAGCTGTGGTCTATCCTGTAGGAATGTTACCCAATGCATCAGGAGCTGGTGTTGACTTGGAAGTTCACAGACAATTCTTGTTTATGTTTCTCAGACACCAGCAGGCAGTTTGTGTGCCACTGTTCTCTTCTGCATGACCCTATGTTTTAGCAGCATGTGTTAATCAATCTTGCTAATGATGGACTAGGTTTTTGAAGGGCTCTATGGGAGCAAAGTTTTTGAGGAATGTTAAAGCATCTTTACAAAACATCGGTCTAAGAGGGTATTTTGCTAAACTGCTGGAAAATATTTCCTTCAACCCATACTAATTTATGGCCTCCAATTTTTAATGTAGACAGAAAATCTTAAGCTGATTTTATCTGATAGAATTTTCTTCAGTCATAATTCTAGGGCCAAAGAGTAGTTCCTCTCTATATTTTTGTTGAGAGGTAGGTGAGTCCCCAGCTGGTGTGGTTCAGTTGAACAAAATTTGTGTTTTAGCTTAAATGAAGTTTTGTGGGGGAATTTTCTCTCTCAGCTGGAAGTGCAAATGGGTATTGGCCATGGGTTGGTCCTGCTGTCAATGATAATGGGAAAATTGATGGTAGATGACAGGAACAATTTGTTAAGAGTACCAGCTAACTCCTCTCACAGTTTAAAAATGTCTAATGTGATTGGTTGCTAGATGAACTGGCTGTTCTGCAGAACAGATGGGACTGCAAAATCAGGGCTTGGTAAAGTATGCCAGAGGTGGGGCTAGATCTTGTTTTAAGCCTCTGTTAATGAGTGTGGGAGGGGATTGTTTGCCCAGTCTGGAATGGTTTACAGCAATGTGAAATTTCTATGCATAAACAGCTAACTCTCATCCCCCCACCTGCAGTATGCCCATGATTTCTCTAGGAACATGTGTCATCGCATACAATATGATCACTAATATAGTGGGAGGTGGTATTAGATAACAGTTTGCTAGCATATTCTTGTATGTCAGCAAAATACATTTAAGTCACATGGGAATTTTTGCTTAGTTTTGAAGTACTGTAAGACATTACATGCTAATAATTAGGATAGCAGAGAGAGGCTGACTTAAATCTATCACAAGACCCAAATTAAGTTTTTAAGCCTGGCCTTTTCAACAGGAGCCAAGAGGTAGACACTGAAATATGTTGCAAGCCAATTAAGAGACCAAGTGAGTGCCCCAGCAGAATCAACAAATATTTGGTTAGTAGTTTGAATCTCACCCGTCTAGTAGTCATAAACCATAGTAGATGCCAATTAACTTCAGTGTTTTTAACAAGCTCTCTGACTTTGTACTGAAGTGGACTAGGAGCTGCAATATGATTATTGTAGCCCAGATGTTGGGGTTAACCTTTAGGGAAAGGGTGGTAATGAACAGCTGGAAGGCAGCTAACAAGGTCTGTGGTTTCCTAAGTACTCTTACAAAACCTTCCATCTAAATATTAAACCAAATCAATTAGGTCTCGTCATAAAAGTGGATCACAAATAAAAGAAGTTATCAAACCATTTCATAAAAAAGTTAAGTATTAGAAGTATAGGGATCATTGTTATTAGAAATTCAAGAATATGAACTGTAAATCACCTTTGTCTTTGTCATAGTCATAGTGTCATAGTGTTGTCCAGGCCGGAAGGGACCTCCAAAGGTCATCTAGTCCGACCTCCCCGCAGTCAGCAGGGACACCCCCAACTAGACCAGGTTGCCCAGGGCCTTGTCGAGCCTCGCCTTGAATATCTCCAGGGAAGGGGACTCAACCACCTCCCTGGGCAACCTGTTCCAGTGCTCCACCACCCTCACGGTGAAGAACCCTCTCCTAATCTCCAGTCTTTGTGAGAGCTTTTATTTTGATGTAGACACTTTGGAAGGTTTCCCCTTGCAATAAATCCAGGGCATCATTAAGCCTATCTGCACCTATATTTTGACTAGTTTCTGAAGCTGCTCTGGTCCCTGCATCATTGCTTATATGTGTTTAGACATCAGGACCAAACAGGGTTGTGAATACAGAGCAGAAAATTGACTGGCTTGTGGAAACCCAAGGTTTTAGTAGGACTTTAAAATCCACTGTTTTAAATAGTATCAGAATTTTATCCACAGTCATAATATAGATAAATACTCATTAGAGCAAGGACTGAGTGGAAATATCCAGTTTTCCAGGTAAGCTCCCTACCTACCAAATTCTCACATTATTCTTGCCCTTTCTCTTTATTTCAATAAAGATTTAAATATTTCAACATGGAGGAACAGCATCAGCAGGAGAGTTGGAGAGCATCCCTCTTCAAAAATATCTCGTGGCAATAAGTATAGCATTCTCTCTTGAAAGTAGATCCCTCACAACTGGAGAAACTTCTGATGCATTCTCACATCTCATGACTGTTGAGGTGTTCAATGAAAGCAAATCACTATCTGCCTCCTGATTTTGCAAAACATCTGAATCTACCACTTTATTTCCATTGCTTTTTTTGGGGTCAAAATTATCCCAAATGGAGCTGAAGGAATTTTTGTTAAAAGTGGTATAAATGGCTCTTTTTTTTTTCCTTTTTTTTTTTTTTTTTTTTTCTTTTGAAACCAGCACTTCTTACTTTGTTTATTTTTATGTAGAGTAACAGAGAGGAAAACCTTTTCTTTTATACTCGTCCAACTAGTCTGGTTCTTCTTCACCTCTAATTTGTTTGCCTGGATGGGTAAATGAGAAATCAGCCTATATAGAACAGAAAAGAACAGAACAGAAAAGAATGAAACACAACAGAACAGTTCAGTTCAGTTAGAAGTGACTTATAATGATCACCCAGTGCAACTGCCTAACCACTTCAGGACTGATCAAAAGTTACAGCATGTTATTAAGGGAACTGCCCAAATACCTCTTAAAACACCTCTCAAGGAAGCCTGTTCCACTGTTTGACCACACTCTTGTGGCTACCACCCAAGTCAGGCTAAAGTTGAAAATACACGTTTTCACAAGATGCTTCTGTTGTGATGTTGTATGATGGTTAACAAGCAAGTATCAAGACATTTAACATGGTGCCATATTAGCTGTTGTGCTTTCTTTTGTAGCATTACATAGTGGATCTCACTCTAGGTTTTTCCTTCATCAGGAAACAGTTGTTTGTGTTGTCTTTGCTTCTGCTGTAACATAGAGATTCTGTTGCACTGAATACATCTTGCCCATCAAACAAGCTGTTTATCTATCCTGCTGCACTGTTTCTCTTGGTGACTAATTAACCTGTATGACCTCTATGTTAACTAACCTGTTTGACCTCTATGTTGCTCAAAACTTTTTAACACTTAGCATAATCTTCTTCCCTGGCTCATACACATTATTGGTAATTGCACACAGTTCATATACAATTTTGCCTTTCTGTATTTCAGATAAGTGTTACTAGCTATTTCTTCAACATTTTTCCCGCATTATTTTGTCTTTCAGGGGCTACAGCATACTACCTGGACCTACTGCATGCTTTTTAGAGTGTGACTATCTATATAGGATAAGAAGTGAGTTAATTTAAAGGCCAGTCCAGCCTAAACCACAAAAAATGCCTGGCTAGGATGTGGAGTGATAACTCCATGAACTTTTCGTTCTTGTGCAAGGGAAAAGATGTACAACTTTTAGTTTTTAGTATAAAACTACAGTATTTATTAGTCTACAGGCGATCCTGCAGAATTTGGCTTTTAATTTTCAGCACAAAGATGGCTATATTGAAGAACAGAGATAGCAACCCCTCTATGGCTTATCGAAGTCAATCATTTTTAGAAAAAGAGATCCTAAGGATCATAATATCCCCCAAAATAAAGTCTTACACTTTCAAAGAAAGTACCTGCAAAGTTTAGGCTGGCATTAATATCTGAATGAGCCTGATATAGCCCTAGAAGCATAGGCAATCAAACTTTTATTATTCCAGAAGAGGCATACTTCGGGACAAGAAAAAACAAGAGTCATAAATGCAAACACAGTTTAAAATCCCAGCCTGTAAAGCCCAGAATATTTAAGCAAATTTGAGAGAAAAAATATTAATATATACTTTGGATTTGTGGGGAAATAAAAATAAAAATCTGTACTGACTACTAAGTGCTTCTCTGATTATTTAGTCCCTTGAATGCTGTCATTCTTGAACTTACATTTCCCAAAAATTTGGTGTTATTTTAAATTTCAAAACCAATATTGAGTTAATCTTTTTTTCCTTTAATTTTGCACCATTTTTCAATTTATGTCTCAATTTATGTTAGGAATTCTTCAGCACTCTTTCTGAATGAGAATTCTGATGAAAAATTAGATTAGTTTCCCATTTTGGCATGAAATTCTGCTATCAAGAGAGAAAACATTTAACTCAGATCATCTGAAAAATACATAAATACAAATCTGGAAATATAAAAACTGACCAAGTAGTTATTAGGATTGTCTCTTTTTTCCCCCTTAAACAAAAATGTAAATTAAAAATGGATACAGACCTGATAAAGCAATGCAAATTAATAAATAAACCCTTGTGAAATTAACTGGCACTCTGTGGATGTGACAGTCTGACTGGAAGATCAAGCTGAAATATTACAAAAGGATTCTTCTAGAACAGAAGACAGCAGCTTCTATACGGAAAATGGGAGATAAAATAATTTGTTAAAACCCCATCACTGCAAATTAAAAAACTAATGTACCTTGCAGGCACAGAAGTGTAAGGTTTGTAATGGTAAGATTAATAAGGTAAGATTATTGATGAGATAGATGAAAATTAAATTAGAGAAAATAATTTTCTACATTGCCTAGGAGCCCTACACTTGGAGCTTTTGTATAGCAGATGTCTCTTCTGAACAGAACAAAACCCAAACAAATTAAAACCCCCTCATATTCACTTAAAAACTACCTTATAGAAAGAAGTAATTGAGGGAACCCACATTGTGGCTGGGATCTGATTGGTCATAGATAGTTAAGTTTTACAGACTCATAGAATTGTAGAATGGTTTGGGTTGGAAAAGATCTTTAAAGATCACCTAGTTGAACTCCTCTGCAAAGAGCAAGGACATCTTCAACTAGATCAAGTTGCTCAGAGCCCTTTCCATCTTCACTCTGAATTTCCAGCGTTGGGATATCTATGACATATCTAGGAAACATCTTATTTAGAAATCAAAGTAATATATTGGTATTGTGTGCGTTGTAGTATCCTTTTTTTTATCCCATGTTTCAAACTTTTATCCTATATTTCTAATATAGGGGAAATATTATTTCCTGTAGTCTCACCCCCATAAGATTACAAGTAAAACCTGTTGATAACTTCTGCCCCAAATGGTCTCTCTCTTTTTTTTGGTGACGAGTGATTTTGTTAAACTTTTTGCTGTGCACTGTCATATCACATTTGCACTCAATTTTCCTGTTTATCTCAATTCTTATGTATCGTATTGATTCTATAAAATGGCTTCTGGCTACATAATGAAATATCTTCTTTTACTCATGATGAATTTGTTCACAGTTCATTTATGAGATGCTCCCACAGTTTTTATTTTCAGAACAGGTTGAAATGTTCTTTTCTTACTTAACTGCTCATTTTTTACTGAATAATTCATATTATTCTTTTTCCCCCTAAACTACATATGTGGGGGCTTTAGATTCTTCTATAAATAGTTCTGATAGCTCATTTCCCCTATAGCTAGAATAATCAGATGAAATTAAAACCCTCCATTTGAATGTCTGCTTCCAAAACTTTATCTTTCTGAGTTTAGGCTCATACTCAGTTTTGTTCTTTTGTTATTATAATTTTTTTTATATAGAATGGTCAAAAAAATTTTGGTCCAAAAATCTGAGACAGAAGTGTTTGAGAAAACTTCAGAGTTCTAACTAGTCTGCTTGCTGATTGAATTGCTAAACTATTGTTAGATATTAGCTGTGTCAGGGAACAGGACAGAGAGTTTGGACAGTGCAAAGTACCTTGGAAGACCAAGATTTTCTGGTGTAAGTGGAGCTTCTATAGGTTTACATCAATAGAAGATTGTTTGGGGAGGTGATATTTTTGATGGAGAGCTTTGCTTGGACTAGTTTTTATTGTTTGCATCCTTCACTTTTTATGCAACCACATCACTGTGTACTTCACATAAATTTTTCTCTTACTTTTTGTAGATTTTCTCCTATCTGACCCTATAAGATCAGTGGCACTGATGGTCTCTCTGAGATTGCAATATCACCTGCAAATAATACAATCATCTACTTATGACATTTAGCAGAAAACAACAATTTAACTGAAAAAAATATTTTTTGAAAAAATATATTTCTCTTTTTTTCGTATGCAGGATTTAATTTCTTTCCTATTATTTTAGCCCTTCAGGCCTATGCAGAAAATACATATTGAGAATTCTTCTTATTTTTGTATATTATCCATGGAAGTAATTTTGGTATATATTTTTACTTATTCTGCAAAGTTTCATGAGCATATGCCAAGACTTGGTGAACTGTCCAGGTTAAACTTGATGCCTAATTTGAAAATTAGGCACATTTGATCCAGGAATCATTGAGAGGGAAAGCTCCAAGGCAGCATTTTCACAGTCCCTTATCAAAGCAAAATGCACTTTAAGTAGTGCAATCTAACTCTGGTTTTGAAAAAGAATTGCTTGTAAACCTGCCAATGAGAGCATGAAAGGATAGTATCAATTCTTTAGTATTCTAACTTATTGCACCAGCAGTTTATATTGCTTGTGTGTCTTTCACTTAACCATGGCAAAATACAGACTAGATGGAAAATTGCTAACCTGATTCCTGTATTACACCTGGAGCTGGCAACTGTGTTGGTATAGATATTTCCTACTGTAGGGTTCTTTTCAGATGGTTATGGTTTTGCAAAACCCTAATGTCTTGCAAGGGATTGCCCATAGTGGTTGGATACCTTAGGATGAATACTTTGGCAGTCATATTTCTACTACGGTCCATACTCCATTCCAGGAATCATTTCTGATGCTTGTGTGTTGTATTCAAATCTCAACTAGATACAAGTAAGCTTCAGTGTTTGTGGTTGAACAGCTCACTGTAGGTCACTGCTAGTAGAAATTACTTATAGTTTTCACAGTTGAATTTGCACTCTAAGGATCTTTAAAATGTTTTAACTTGTTTCTTTTCATGATTTGAGAAATATTAGAATTTCCAATTCTGTTTGGGGAAGGGCTGAGTGGCCATCAGTACAAAGACCAGTTATCTTTGGCTGACCATAAAAACTTATGGATAAAAGTAATTTTTCAATCCATATACATATGTGTGTTGTTCTGGCACTATGAAACAACAAAACCAGACCACCAGACAACACAGAGTTTCACTTTTCACTTATTTTGCTGGTCAAATTACTTTATTTTGATTTGACCTCAAGAAATCCTAAATCATATATGTCAAGGCAGGCAATGAAGTAGGAAAGGAATTATGTTTGAGAGAGATTGCATCTCCAGAAATTTAACATAAGAAGAGCATTTGGGGTAGTGGGTTTTTTTTTTGTTTTTGTTTGCTTGTTTGGTCAGTCTAATTGGTTTGGGGCTTTTTTGAGAATTTATCAGTCTTAGATACTGTTCGTGAGTTTGAATGGGGTGCCAATACTGATCGTAAAAGAATATCTTATTTTACTGGTTGTTGTAAAATAGCTGGGTATATGTTCTGGGAAGTGTTTGACTTCTGAAAACAGGACACAGACATATTAGTGAGTTTAATATCTCTAAAGTGTTTCCTACTCCAGCTTTGACATACTGATAAATAACACCTTACAAACAGAATGCTTGTAGAGTTAGAATATGCCCAACTGTCTATAGGAATTTCCAGTATAAGGCAGAAGTCATCAGAAATCTTAGCCCTAAGAATGCCATACTGTTCCAGTATCTGAGAGATGTGAAGTACCTGAAGTTTAAGAAAAGAGCTACAGGGTTGTGTTGTTTTATTTTGGTTTGGATTTTTTTTTTAATAACAGCACTATTACTACTAATTCTACTGCTGCTACTGTTATTACTAGAATTTTCTGTTCCTTGACCTATAAATAGTACCTCTTCTCTGTGAATCTGGGATTCCATTGAAAGAAAAGATCCATGTGAGGAATTAAGTGTATGCATCAGAATGGAGAATATGGCATAAGTAGAAAATGTTTCTGACTGGGCATATTTGCAATGCTAATGTATTATAAAGAAGCTGTAACATTACTGTAAACCTCCTTTTACTTTGTGCCTCAAGTCACCTTTGCAAATGGCAGAGTTCCTGTCAACCATACATTTTGTGTCATGGGCTTTTGAATAAATGAATCATCACCAAACAGAATGTTTGATTGCTTCCTTCTCTTTATTTTAAGCTCTGAAAACTCCCCAGACTCACAAAACTAAACTGCTTAAAATAACAAATAAGGAAGCTGTGTGCATTTGCTCCAAATCCATAATTGCCTGGTTTTCTTTTTAGAGTATCAGAAAATAATTAGGAGACTACACAAATGGCTAGATGCTTGCACAAAATCCACATCCATTCTCAGCTCAGCAAACTCACACTAACAGAATAATGAGTTGCTGTCATGTACAAGGATTAAAAGAGAAAAAAATCCACATGGAAGACTGCATTTCGGGTCTCTCTGAAATTAATTATTATTATTTTTTACCTAATATATGTGTAATCATTCTCTTCAGAACTGTCACAGCTTAAGCTGAAATAATCACTATGAGGCAAAAACCTCTCATTTATGCTGATAAAATGCAACTCATGGCAACTTCAATCCTGTGGTTTTGATGTGACTCAGAATAAAACATCTGCAATAAACAAATGTGTTAAAAGATGCTAAGAACCAGTAGAAGTACCCTTTATTTCAGTTCTGGACCAATTTAGTTTGTATGAAGGAAAATAATACTCACAGGATTTTCTTACAGAAAATAGAGCAATCTCCTCTTGTAGAAGTTTAATTCAGAGTCTGGGAACATTAAGAACTTCTGGTGGGTTAAGAGGTTTTACTACACTGAGGAGTATGCAAAAACTCTTCTGAACTTGTGACAGGGAGAATTTTTATTTGCTGGCGACTTATCAACTCAGAGAAAAAAGAACCCAACAGTTACAGTAGTGGTATTAGCTTGGTGAGCAGTGAAATGCGGTTGTGAAATACATGTTCCAGGTGGACATGTAAAAGTGGACAATATTGTATTCATAGGGCTGCATTAAATTGTGACCATGTTAGTAGCTCAGAATTAGCTTCTCAGCTTCTCAGAATTATGGTTATGTCTATAATGGCATTCACTGTGTGAAAAAGCAGCGTCTCACTGAAAATTGAAGGCTAATAATCTCTTAAAATCTGACGTTGAAAGTGACTATTCAAATTTGATGGGCCTAATTTTTCCCTTATATACACTATTTTTATGATGATCTAACTCCATTCACTTCAATAAAGCAGTTGTGCCTGATTTACAAGGACTGTGTGAGAAGTGGTGCCAAAAAGTGTTGTATAATGTTCATAAAAATTTCCAGCATTAAACACCTTCTCTGACAACACGGTTCTTAGGTTAAATGCCTGACTGCCCAAAAGTATATCATTGAAGCCAAATTCTGTCCTCAGGTCCACTCCAAAGAAACATGACTTTGGTTTGTAATACACAACAAAAAACACTGAAAAAGACCTATCTGTCCAGCCCTATGTCTCTAAATTAAACCACATATATTAAACAGTGCGTTAACTGAACTTACAAGCAAACAAAAAAAAGCAATACATTTTGATTTTATTTACAAAAAATCTCAGTATAGAATCAACTTCAGCAGCTTTCTCAGAGTGATGCCCTCATTATGCAGAGCAACTTGTAAAATCCATACAGTTGAAGAAGAGTTATAGGCAATGTGCTGAGCATGAACATATTGGAATATCTCAATATGAGTTTCCATTATGTTTGTAAAAAGAAGGCATGAGACACGGAACTTTATTAATAAATACAATTTTGTTAATCTATGGCATCTCCATGCTAAAAGCTAGACTCTTCTGTGGCAAATGTCATTTCTGAGGGTGCTTCTGGAAGAACTGATTAGTATAGCCAAGAAATAGGAAATATTTAATGATGTTACAAAGCAGCAAGCAAGTGAAACAACAGATGAACTAGAGCAAAGCCCTTTAGCACTGAACAATGCCCCTCTCCCCTTCAATCCAACAGTGGTGGTCCACAAACACTTGCGAGACCTCTGCCAAGTCATACATCAAGCCTCAGCCAATTAGCCATGAAAAAGAAGGTGCCATAGCTAGGGTTTATCACTGAAAGTTGCATTTGTCTCCCTGCCTACTCATCTGAATCCTGCTGGTTTAGCTGTATGGTGACCCTGAGACCCCAGGTTACCAAAGTGATCGTTGGCAGACTGGAAATTATATTGGCCAGCAGGGTCAGAGAGTGAGAGAGGGCCAGCACTGCTGACCTGCAAATGCATGAGGTAAAGCTTTGGAGGAGCACAGGGTGGCAGTCAGTTGTATGGTTCTCCTGAATAATGCACCAGCCTCGGCGCCCTCAGCCAAACCCTACCTACTGACTGAGGGCTAGGAAGCAGACCACAGAGAGCTTACTTCACTTCTGTAGAGTTGTCTCTTCTAGAATCAGCCTCACTATTGCTCCTGTCACTCTTGCTGTTTTAAGGATGCATAGTAAATACATTTACTGTTTGTTTGTTTTGATTTAGCCCCAAATATTTACATTCACTGGGAAAATGTAGTAGCTAACTGAAGAGTGTGTTCTTGCATTGACAACTAGCCTTTTAAAATAAATGAACATTTATTAACCTGAAAGTGTGACAGACCTAGAGCGCTCGGATTAGTCAGGCTTCATCAGGCATGAAAAGCAGTTGTGTGGTACACCACCATAAAAATGTCGATTTCAGCTGCTGAACATACATTAAAAAATACTGACATATCTTGATGTTGTGCTGTATTGTCAGTATTCAAAATAAGTGTGCATATATAAATATAAACTCTTTGCTTCACAGAGTAGAGTTTCTAGAATAACAACAGAGGAGAGTTTATCATAAGCTGTGACCATGTTTATATTGCATATAACCTTTCAAGGCTTATTGCCTTGTTCTTTGTATATATAATGTAGAGATCTGACCCATGACTAAGATCACACAGCCATAACAGAAATAGTAAATAATATTAAGTCAAAACTTTGAGTTGTGAGTATGAGAAGCTGATGATTTGTCAGATACCTTTGATGCATTCTTTCTGGCATTGTTTTTATTTGGTTTTGTTGGTATGTTTTGGGGATTTTAGTTTTTGTTTCTTGTTTGTTTGTTTTGGTTTGGTTTTTGTAAGGTTTTGCTTTAGTTTGGGGTTTTATTTTTGTTGTTGTTGTTGTTGTTTTTTTCCTAATTAAATACTATTTCCTTGAGTGCGAGGACAAACAAATGACCAAAGAAAGCTTGTCTCATGACACTCAGACTTAAAGTTCTCATTTCTAATTTAGGATTTTCCAGAGCCAAGTTCTCTGTGTTTCTATGGCTGAGTTTGGTACTACTTCTACAATGTTTCTCTCCAGATCTGCAGTATTGGTCTATATTTCTCCATATATTGTCTCTGAGAATTTATGCTTTACAACTTCAGAGCATTGGTTTCAAGTATTTGCTAATTCTTACTGTATTAATCTTCCTTGAATATGTTCACTCTCTCCTTAAACTCCTTAAAATGCTAAATTTTAGCATCCCGTCTCCTAAACCATGACACATCCTGTGGCATCTTCAGCTGCAACAGATCTGAAAGAGGAAACTTATGGAAAGTATTTTTCAGTATGTAAAAGTGTACTGTGGAAGATGTTTGTCACAAATACCATTTTTCAAAGTTTTAATGACTCGTGTCACTTTTGGTGCTGAAATTCTCTGAGGAAGTGCCAGGGAAGATCTTGGTGTCAGTTTTTCTCTGACACACCTACTTCTCCCTTAGCCTTTCTGCTTGTTTTTTTCACACAAAGTCAAGAGCTTCTCACCATAATCTGTAAGACCTGGATGGTGACACACAGATGGTTGTTTCTTCTAGTCATATATGATATCTCTCAATCTTGTGGGAAAGCTGAGCTTTGAAAGTTGATGTCATCTTATGAAACTCCTTTCCTTTTCTATTCTTGTTTTCTTTAAAACCTTTGTCTTATCTATTCAGGTTGTAAAATTTTCAGGGCAACTTTTTTTTTCTGCAAATACAATATATTAAGACACAACCTTCCTCTTTCATTACCTACCTTCAAAAGGGAGTTTACTATAATAGGGTTTGAGGGGGCAACAGTTTCCCAAGGAAGTACGGTTCATTGTAAGGACCAGTTCTTTGGGAGGAACAGAAAACAAAGTACTATCAGGCACCAGGTCTTGGTGAATGGTTAAAAAGAGAAAGTAAACATTAGCCTGTGTGTTGAATGGTGGTAATTTTTAAAAGGCTTAACTTTTTTTGCCACATATTTGTTATCTCAAAGATGAGATATTTATTAGACATGTCTATTAAAGTACAGCTTCCATTCAAAATGCAAAGACAGTCATATATGTCCTACTTCAATGAAGGACAGGTGTTTTTCAGAGTTTACTGTGTAGCTTTTCTGAGGTAACTGTTGACAGTAGTAGACACGGAATTTTCTATTGATCTTTCCTTCTCATCTTATGAAAATTCTTTTCCAATGATCTTTCACTATCCTAAACAGATTCTCTTCTTCTACCTAACTCCTCAGCTTTTCCAAGTACAACCAAAAAGCGGTGTTGTGTTCTCGTCTGCAATTTCCAATTTCACTGTCCAAGTCCTTTCATTTCATACATATTTCAAGAGATGTATTTTGGGAAGGTATTTGTTTCCCCTTTTCTTTCCCATTTTTCCTTGTGCTGTTCAGAATACTTTTTATCATCCCTCTTCACTTTTTTTTTCCATATTAACAACTGAACCCTTGTTAAGCTGCAGACTTGCAAGCAGAAACTAGGAATGATCACAAAAGCTTCTGTGTCTTTCATAATCATTATTCTAGATCAGTCTGAACATCCTGCCCTTTGAGATAGCACTTCTACAAAACTCACATGTTTGGTATCGATTCTCTTTTGTATTGATTGCCTCTCTCAAACAGCCTTCTCATATGTGTCCCTGTACTCCACCCTCTTTGTTGGAGTGTGTTTGTTTCAGAGATCTCATCAAATGTGTCATACAGATGCAAGTATTGTCATCTGTAAATTAAGCCCTGAGATGGTTTTAGGATCAGACCTTTGCTGAAAGAAAGAAAGGCCCAGAGGTAGGAAAAAAAACAACCCCAAAAACCCAAACCGAATCATAAATGGCATATTAATAAATACACAAAAGTAAGAAATATTTATATTTTCAGTAATTATATGTTTTAACACTAGGTATCCATTTCTTTTGTAATTGTGTGGTTTCTTTCTTATGGAGGATTTAGTTTCTATGCTGGGAAGGACAATGTTGTACTTAATAAAAACACAGTATTGATTTTACTTAGAAATATATTATACTAATCCATGTGTAAAATATTAAACATTGTTTGTTTCACTACGCAGCATGTCAAAACCAAATTATTTTAGATAATATTGATATTTCTGTGGTTATTTGTTTAATTAGTATACTACAGCTCTGTAACAGTTGGCCTCTCTTTACTACCTTAGCAGCTAACAAATATCTTTTGAGTTTAAAATAATCTTCCACTGTAATTAGAACATGGCCTTACATTGCTATATGCTTTATCACTGCATTGCTTCATTTTTACAGTAGTGTATATTCACTGATGAA
Organism: Tringa tobata; assembly: GCA_033628505.1. Lineage (NCBI taxonomy): Eukaryota > Metazoa > Chordata > Aves > Charadriiformes > Scolopacidae > Tringa > Tringa tobata. The sequence continues at coordinate 13,187,019 of JAHREE010000339.1, forward strand.
GAACTTTTCATCAATAGAGTAACAAGGTCGAAAAATAAGGTTGTTGATTTTGATCATGTACTCAGGGTAGATGTCAGAGGGCTGAGGTTTACAGACTTCTTGAGGTTGGAAGACACCTTTGAAGATCATCTGGTCCAATCTCATTGCTCAGCAGGGTCTCCTAAAGCAGATTGCTCAGGACTATGCCCAGTTGGGTTTTCAGTATCTCCAAGGATATAGACTCCACAACCTTTCTGGGCAACCCGTTCTAGTGTTCAGTCACCCTTAAATTATTTTTTTCACTTTTAAATGGGATTTCTTGTATTTTGATTTGTGGCCATTTTCTCTTGTACTGTCAGTACAAGAGACAGTACTGTCTGTACTGTCAGTACAAGAGTGGTCACTACTGATAAGAGTCTGAGTCCCTCTTCTTCATTCACTCTGTCAGGTATTTATTCATATTTGTAAGATTCCCCCTGAAATTTTTTTTCTCCAGCCTGAGCAGTCCCAGCTCATTCAGCCTCAGGTACAGTACCTTAATCATCCTCATGGCTCTTTCCTGGAAGTGCTCCAGTGCTTCCCTTCGTGTACTGGAGAGACACAGTACTCCAGTTAAGAACAGGAGCACATCCATCCATCCATTTGATGTATTGACTACTTCTACCACATCCATTTGATGCATTGAGACTACTTCTTCAAATTTTATATCATCTGCAAACCTCTGTAGGGTGCACTCTGTTCTATCATCAGGATCATTAATGAAGATATTAAACAGTACTGGCCCCAGTATCGACCCACTAGGGACTGGCCTCCAGCTGGACTTTGTGCCTCCACTCACGAGCTTGTCTTCTACAGATGAATCTGCCATGGCCTAGACCCTGATTTGAAGAATTTGTTTCATGTTTCATGTTTAGATTCACAACACCTGAAAAAGAAAGCATCTCTTCTTAAGCTTTCAATACAAATCGCTATGTAAGAGCTAGACATTATTTTTAGTCAGGTATTTTAGCCTCTTTTATCAGTTATGAGTTACAAATTGCATTTTTCTGTTCAAAAGGTTGCAATATATATTTTTATCACAGAAGGAGACAACTTCCTTGTTCCAAGTCTTTTTCTTAGCAGATCTTGGGAAAAACTTTGCAGATTTACTTAGACTTAATTTCATCAGCAACAGCTATTCAACTTCAAAGAAACCATATTTTCAATTATTTTTATATTATTAAAAAAGAGTCTGGATTAAAAGATAGAAATAAATTCAATTTATAAACAGTGTTGTATAGGTTAAAAAGGGATTCCTTTTTTGTATAGGAAGAGTAGGTTTTTAAACTAATTTAATAAGATTTTAGACGATGTAACATCAACCTAATAACTCCTAGAGGTACTATAATTTGGTTTTAAGCACACTTATAAATTATCTAATCTTGCACGTCCTTTATTTTGTTAAAAATACAGTGTAATATAGAATAAGCCTTTTCTGCATAGAGCAAATTGAGACATGGCAAAGAGTTAAGTATTCTATAAATGCTTCTGGCACCCTATAAATCATCAGCTAAAGAAAATGCTGACAAATATCAACATCAATGGAGTATTGATCTACCAAATGCACTTCAGCCTCTCACTAAATAGTTTTCCTTAAGCATACAAATTAAATGAACGAGAATGGAAAATCAGATCTTTGGCACTACTAACACCTTCAACAGATTTGCAGGGAGTTTTGTAATTATTCTCTCCTGGTCTTCTACTGTTCTCAAATGACTTCATTTGAGATGACAGAGATTTTTGTAATGTCACATTTCGTGTGCGTCGTTATATGAAATATAAAAATAAGCATTTAGTAGCATGCCCCTTTATGTGCAATAAATGTGTACTGTAAGTTAGATTAGCAATTAAGAACAGTGGAAGATGTAATACAAAGAAAATGTCATACTAGACTTGTATATGGAATTACGTCATCTGGATTCTAATATAGCTTTATATCAGTTTGGTAATACGGTTGATTTCACCTGGGTTCCGTATTGAAATACGGCCTCTTGAGAGTGGGTAGTATTATCAGAATGTTCTAGCAAGTGGCCTTTTAAAAAGAATATTGGAAGGCATTGTCATAAGCCAATATTTATTTTTTACCTAATAAACTAGGGCTAGATGTTAAATGCAGACAATAATATTTTATTAATAGTATCAGGGATTCCAAAGAGAGGTTATGAGGCAAACACGTAACTGTTTTTCTACCCTTCCATATGTGTTGTAAAAATTAATTGCTACTAGGAGTCAGGTTATTTCCATTTATTTTCTCCTATTTGATGGACCCCTTCGTTAATGTAATGATTTAGGGGTGCTCAACTTCTACAATTCAGGTCCTGAAATTTTTCATTAAGACAAAACAAAATCAAGCATGTAATCTTCTAATTCTTGGGAAGAGTGGTTTAATGATGAAAATCTTAAAAGCCCACTTCTTTCCATTACTCTGTTTTTTTTATTTCAGTGGCATGCTTCTGGTTTAAGCTAAACAAAGGCAGCAATGAAACATGCTCAGTTGGATGTTAATTTTTTGCACCATTTTATGAAGAATTCTATAAATGGAGGAAAAGTGGTGAGTCAACATAAGAGTAGGAAATAGCACTCACCATTTTAACTGCAGATTTGTCATTCAACCAGCCAAGTAATCTCCATCTAATAACAATTGGTATCAACAGCATTTGCATTCATACTTGAAAATGTAGCCTTTATAATGATTTTATCTTATTAATATACTTTCTGTGATATATATGTTTATGTATATGTGTCTGTGTATGCATCTTTTCTAAGTAATCAATTAAACCAGAGCCTTCAAACTCTTTATCTGCCAACAGCATGCTCCATCCCAGCAATCAGTTATACCACATCATTCGTGAGTTGTCAGCGACCATGTTTTTCTCAAAGGTGTCCCCCCCTGCTCTGTAGAAACTCTTTCTTCCTGCTGCTACTGAACTGGCAACACAAGCTGCAGCTTCCACAAGGATATGCATGACATGCCTCGCTGATGTGCTGTTGATGATGGCAAACTCAAAAACTTGTGGAAATTTGCATCTTCTAGCTCAAACGAGTGTGAATCTGACTGTATAAAAGTGGAACAAATTAGCATGGGGCTAATGACCTCAGGTACAGAACAACAAAGGACATTATGTATTCTCAGGCTGAGTGGAAGGAACGACTCAGGAGAAATATTGCAGGCATTTGTTATATAAATAGATGAGTCTTGTTTAAAGGTTGGCAAGTTCCTCCCTCTAGTTCATTTTCATTTATGTTTTACAAGTCATATTATGTATTAATTATTGTATTTTGATCACGTAGCTTGTTAGATAATGCATGATCATCTCCTCTCAGATCTCTGTTGAAATGTTAAATGCACAGTGAAGCACATGTCTACAGAGCAGTTCCTTAGAGTATGCTTTTAAAATTAAACACCAGTGAACAACTTCTTAGAAGTCTAAGACTGCAGATAATAACGTTTTTGTTTTTATAAAATGGACTCACATACATAGTGAACCTGTAATCTACAGGGTAACTCTCCCTCCCTCCTTTTATTTTTACAGCAAGGGGCTAAATATTAACTGATTATACAAATTAAATTAGTTTATCTTGTGGGTCACTAGTTATTAGCCAGTGACTTTCTAGACAAAGTTATTGTTTAACACATTAAAAAACTTGTAGCTTCCCATCAACTGAAAAAGCTGACTAGAAACTTATACTTAGGCAGAAATATTGTAGACACAGAATACAGAAATACAGAAAACAAAATCATTTCTGTTCTGAAGTGATGGAGTTAGCCACATACCTACAGTATTGTATTCATGTTGATTCTGCATTTTAGCTTTACATCAGCTCAATTATTTCCCCAGATTTTAATGAGAGGCCCAGCTGAATGCCTCTTTTTAATAGAGCTCTTCAACACTCCTATTAAAAATCCAGGGAGAAATTTCCAAGATTTAAGTGTGAATTGGTCACACAGCTTAACTGACTACCAGAGTTGTCTTGAACCTTGCCATGAAATTACCTAAAGGAACCTAGAAGCTTATGTTCCTCTTCACATCACCGTAGAGATCTGGAGAAATTTAGGATAATCCATGGTTACAAATGAGAAAAAAATATGGTGGCTAGGCAGTAGCGTCCAACAGAATCATAGAATCAGAAAGGTTTGGGTTGGAAGGGACCTTAAAGATCATTGTTTTCCAACCCACCTGCCATGGGCAGGGACACCTCCCACTAGACCAGGTTGCTCAAAGCCCCATCCAGCCTGGCCTTGAACACCTCCAGGGATGGGGCACCCACAACTTCTCTGGGCAGCCTTTCCAGTGTCTCACCACCCTCACAGTAAAGAATTTCTTCCTGATATCTTATTGAAATCTCCCCTCCACAATACAGCACTGTGCATATTTTTTAACTTTTTAAAACTAAGTTTGTTTATGCTGAATTTATTCAAGATTGCCACATGTTTGCAATTGAAAGGTAAGGAAGGGAAACCATTGGTCGGAAATCTTGAAGTGGTGTAGGTAGACCAATATTAGGAAAGAAGTAAAACTGTAAGTTAAGAACAGGAAAACCTTGCAATTGACATGGCTGTGTAGAAGGCCATTTCATATAGGAAGATAGTTTTTTAGAGGTAGCACTTTTCCAAGAGAAAGACTAATTAGGCAAAGGATTTGTGCAAAGATCACAATACAATGTTGGCTGCTTCGGTTTTCTTCTGTTATTATAATTAGGATATTAATTTAGGATAATCAGTACTCTAGCCTTTTACTTACTGCATTCACACATAACAATAAGATGATCCTAGCCTAACAAAAACCCTTACAATTTAGGTAGATGATAAGGAAGCAAAACTAGAGGAAAAAGAAAGTAACTGAGAGATTATCAAAGCTGGGAAATATAAAAATTTAGTGGCACTGATGGCAGCACTTCACTTGCTTGACCACTGTCAAGTGGCCCAAAGATGTAGGTGAGAGCTAAAGACAGATCTGAAGAAATATACTGTGGCAGCTCATTAACAGAGAACCCCTCCCTTTGTAGTATTCACTGTCTTCATAGACCAAAGACTAAAAGACAGTCTCTTTCCTGCATTAAATCTCTGAGAGAGTAGGGGCTGACCTTATCATTTGCTACAATATTCTTACACTGAAAGAAAGCACCATGAGATTATTTAGAGGAAATGAATCCGTATTAAAAATAAAACACACAAACAAAATACAATTAAAAAAATAATCCTGTAACTGCCTCATATCCTCATTAAAAAACCCTTAGCAATTGCACAAAGCTCTGTGTGGAGGGTAGGAATCCATCCTGACACCTGCAGATAATCAATTTATATCCTAAAGCATGATATTTCGTTTAGTCTTGTTATTTATTTTGGTATGCGTAGCTACAAATGTTGTTAGTGTTCATAAAATTAACCCACTTCTTTTTAACATTCAACCAGGGTATTTCACTTGATGTCTTCCTGTGAGGGTTAATTTCACAGGTTGATTATGTGCTGCGTAAAGGAGCATTTGCTTTTATTGGTTCTAAATTTACTGCTTTTAATGGCAGAGAAGAAAACTGGATAGTAAAAAGCCATTTTATTGGCAAAATCTGTTAGATTGCCCCAATGAAAACTAACTAGCACATTGTTATTGCAAAAGGGAAGAACAAAATCCCAGAGAATCCTAGATATGATGGGTTTATAGTATGTACCTGTGGGTAGGAGTGGAGAATGAAGAATTAAATCCACAAAGCTCCAGGAGAAATATGGAATGACAGGGACATTAAAAAGATCTAAAATGCAGCAGAAGGGAATACTGAAATGATACCTCTGAGTACTTTGGATAGAATAGGGTGGTGACCTATGTGGCATATTGTGAAGAAAACTTAGTTAAAAACAGTACAGGTTCACTTTAAAGGAAAGAACAGGTGTCAAAAATGCCAAATGGGATTATCATGATATTGACCACCATTACATTAGCAATAGGACCGAAACAAGATTAAATAGAATTTACATATTCTATTTAATGTCTATGAAGTCTATGAAGACTTTACATATAGTAGGAAGAAAATAAGGGAAGGTACAAAAAGCTTTGAATTAAAAATTAATAGAATTGAGTCACAAAGAGGAAGTACCCTAACACATGTCCAATGGTAATGCAATGGTAGTGGCATACTTTAAAAATTTTTATATCTACTGTAATGAAAACAGACCAACACAATGAGCAAAAAGAAATACCAAAAAAAAAAGAAGTGGAAAAAAAAAGATTTGTGAAAGCTGAATAAGTAAGTTAAGCTGAATAACTCAAGCTCAAACTCTGAAGACAGAAAAAGGAAAGGAAAGGAAAGGAAAGGAAAGGAAAGGAAAGGAAAGGAAAGGAAAGGAAAGGAAATTAATTTATTCAATAACTGAACATTTGTTTGTCTGATAACATTTCCTGTATGTAGCAAAGAGTACCTTGCCAAAATAATTTGAAATCTAACTGACTCTCCCAACCCAAGGAATTTTTCGGCTTACCTCATTTTAGGTAGCTACAGAATAGATTTATCTCTAAGCCACCTGCTTAAAATTTGTGTTTTAATAAATGGGAGAAACAGTTCTTATAGACTCACCTGACCTATTTTAGATAGCTGCCTTACCATACAGCAAACTGTACTGGAGAACTGCTTTTTTTTCTTCCCTTACCAAATAATAACTCTGGATGAAGAGACCAGTGTTAGGTAGACCTCTCATGGCAAACACAGATTTGATAAATCTCTCCTAAAGTCATCTCCAGAGCTCCATCAGATCACTTTAGTACATTTGAAAATATAAGGAAAATGGATTTTGCACAAATACTGTGCCAGGTGGCAACTATGTGGAGGACTGCGCACAGTTCATCAGCCATAGAACAAGCCATCCGCACATTTTGTCTTTCAATTATGTCTCCTCCTGCATAGGTAGCAGTGCACTAAAAGGAAGCCTAACAATGTAATAGATGGATTGCAAATGTTTTTTAATACTGTCCTGGATAGGCTGAGAGATGAGCAAGACCCTTTGGACACCAAAGCCCTTATGAAAAGTGCAAAGATGTTGCAACTAATTAACTTCTCAGAAGGACTTATTTCTATGAGCAAAACTCTGTGCCAGCATGGTTATCCATCCACCTTCTGAATGAATTTAGCTCAGGTAGTTCCAATCCACAGCAAAGACAGAGTTTGATCACGTAGATATGCCCTAACTAAGCAGAAATAGCTGTCACAACAGGAGCGCTTTGTTGCTTGAAGGAACTACAGGTCACCAAATACTAATAGACCAGAAAAAACCACAGGGTCAGAATAGAAATGCTGTGGAAATTACTCTTTATTTGAGAAAACTAGAAGATACTGAAAGGCTGCTGAATAAATTACAGACTTTAGAAGTAGCTTAAAAAAATAAGTGAAAACAGGGAAAGCCATAGAAATGACTGCTGTATGCAGAATGTGCGCCAAGATCTGAAAGAGGTCCCCGTGTTCATATCAGTGTCTTGCAAGTGATAGACTTCCACAACAACCTTATGAAGATTCAACAGTCTTTGGTGAGCAATGGTCTATTATACGACTTCTGTGTCATTAACCCTATAGGAAATACTGACCCACCTTTGTAAGTGCCTGTACAGATGTAGCAACAGTTCCCCCACCCCTCCCTCCAAGAGGTCTTGTGAGGATAGAAGGGACTGGATGAGATGCAAGTACAGTACAGTAATGATAGCCATGCATGTGGGAAACCAACTCTTAGTAAGGAGAAGTATGGAAGCATCAGACTTGGACTTTGTGCAGGGACATTTTCCTTGTTTATCAGATAAAATGTTTACACCTGTTGGAGTCAAAACAGAGGTTAAAATCTTTCAGCCCATATGAAAGACTTAAAATAAAAATTCCTGAGTTTGTCAATAGGCAAAAACAAGGGAGAAAACATACAGGCTGGGTGCAAGGGGAGAACATTACCCCAGTTTTAATGTGGGGTTGTACAGTCATTTAATGACAATAATAGTTCTTAATGTAAGGAAGAAGGTACGCTCCTAGCTGGGGTGGTATCCACAGCTATGCATATGACACTTTTGTTTCTTTTCCTTTCAGCTTTAGGAGGAAATAAATCATCATCCCTGAAATACCTGTGGTCGGTAATGGACATTTACATAACACAGTATTGTTTTTGTCATCTCTATAAAAGATTCTGGAACACCATGTGGTGGCCTTTATCAGAATTTCACAAGTACTTCAGAGACAGAAAAGGAGAAAATATGTATGTTCACAGAAAAAAAAAAGAGGATAAAAGAATAATGAATATTGTTGACACAAAAATGTAGTTTCTCAAGATGAATATTAACATTTTCTTCAGCTTTCCATGTGACTTTGAAAAACATTAGTACCACAAAGCAGTCTATAACATCTATCTATTTATAGAGAAAGTGGATTTTTTAAAATTTTTTAAGCAAAACACTGAAAGTAGCAAAAATGTGAAGGCATGTATGACAAAACAGTTCTTTGTGAAATCCAATAAAACTCCCTATTTCTTTAGTGGCATTGGGACTTTATTATTTATCTTATTGATAAACATATAAAGATTTGGGCAGCCACCTGGTCTCAAGAAGGTCCCTAGAGTGTAAGGGAGTTTGTGTTACATTCTTGTTAAACAATAACTGATGCTAAAAAATCAGCCTAATACAAGAAGATATTTCCCATTGTTCTCATAATTATTAATTTATTTTTCAAGTTCAAAGTTTTTCTCTTTACTTCCAAGTGATTCTCAGTCTTGGTTAATAATGATGTTTTCCTCATCTTCTCCAGATTCCCCACTGTTAATGTTTTACTTCTCATGTAGATATGACAGACAGCAACTCTCTTCTTTGGAGGTCTCCTGCTCTGCTTGCTTTGGATTGTACAGGAAGAACTACCCAGCAACACAAACTCTTAAAGTAATTTTGCCAACTTTGTGCAATCTATTTAAGCTAGGAATAATAATGATTCAGTACCACTTGAAGGCACATCTCCTACCTCTTTGATTCCTGAATATATTGCAAAGCCTGATCTGTTTAAATGCATGGAGGATGTTTTTTTCTAGCTAAACAGGAACACTTGGTAACAGTGAAGACTAGCTGGCTCAGTAAAAAGCACTTTTAAAATAAAATCTGTATTTATTAAAAAAACCCCACCTAAATATTTTAGCCTGATTTCCCTGTTTATGCAGTAGTAAATCATAGTAAATGGGCAAAATACCAAGACAAATTGAGTAATGTTACAGAGTATCAGAAGAATACCCCACCTGGGTGACAAATATAAACCAGAACAGGTAGTGTAGACTAAAATTAAAGACAATATTCTAAGGTTGTGCTGCTTTATTCAGTATTCAAAAGTATGTGTCTGAATGCTATTTTTTCAGTGTTTAACTATATCTTCTTTTACTTACCTTCTTCTGCCCATCACTTCACACCTCTTTAGGCTGCATATAATGTAGTGGATTCAGCCTATGTTACAAACTTTAATGCTCTGCTACACAGCAGTAACAACATATCTTTCTTCATCAGAAATTGCTCTTCTCTCTGTCCATTCATAAGGCCTTTCCCTCACTTCTGCATAGGATAGTGACTTAAAGAGAAAACTAGGAGGAAACAGGAGAAAAAATGTTTGAGTGATTTTGATTGCAGAGATTTTAAACGCATCACACTTGCTGGTTTGGACAAGTTTGTAAAAGAAAATTGTAACAAAAGTGTAACAAAAAACTTGGGAAGACATTAACTTTTGGGGGAGTAGGAGGGGTTTGGTGTCTTCCTCCACTCTACTTTCTTCTTATTTTTTTTTTTCTTTTCTCATTTGCCATCAAGAAAGAATAAGCAATGATGGAAAAACAGTGACTGAAGAAACACTTCCAAAACAAATAGGGACTTTTCTTTCATTTTGTTGTGATTTTCAGCAAAAAACTATTGCAAAAGATATTTTTTGGCAACCAAAATTCAAACTGAAAATCTGGCAGACCAGCTTTAATATGCCTTTACGTTAGCATGCCTTTACTTTAGCAAATTATTGTGTATATAATATTTCCAGGGTTTGTTTTGTTTTGTTTTGTTTTGTTTCGTTTTTCATTTTTACTCACAATGTATAGCAATTACTGTTCACTTACGTTATGGTGCCATGTGATTCTTTTTAAGTTTGTATTCGTGGAATTTTCTCTTTTTAATGATCCCTACTGCTATTACAACTCTAGATGTGACCAACCTGGTAACAGACAGATTAGCTAATCAGAAAGAAATGGTTTAGATGGTACTGATTTGAGCCCTTGTAATGTCTTTCAGAGTGAAGGAATAATTACATCCTGTTCTTCCAGAAATCATTATGTGTAATTCCAGATGCTTTCTTTTCTGAAAATGTGAACTAGCAAAAACTTACTAACTATGCAAGTACTTTCCTCTTTCCTGTGTATAGAGGATAAATTTGAACCCCTGGAATTAGAAGTAAAATAGACTGGAAAAAAAGTACAGTGTCCTTCACCTAATAATATACAGTATCTAGTAAAGTTAACTCCAAACTACTAAGTATGCAAAAAGTGTAAATATCAACTCCCTTCCTGAAGATTCGTGCAGAGTTGTCTCATAGAAGAGAGTGCAATAATTCTTCAGATGAAAACAAAATATTTTCATTTGTTTACATCTAAATTGTAACAATGCATTTACACATTCCGTATCTCCTAGACAGCAGTTCCCAGCATGAACATTTTTCTTTCCCATCCAAAAGAAAACACTATATTTTTATCCCAGAGGTTAAATAAATGGGTGGTAGCATGACACAGAGATAATACAAATCAACAGTGTATATTGTTTATTTCATTAATTGACGTATTTGACCAACAAATCGAGATCTCCTGAAGTGAGATGGTAATGTGAAATATACAAGCATGATCAGCAGGATTTCCTAAATTGCCAGCTCCAAAGAGTTGATTGCAGGCACCAAATAGTGATAGACATTTAGATAACTTAGGAAAACTAGTTATGTGATATTAAAATACATAATAAACATTTTGAACTAATATACATGCCATGTGCCAATGTATTTTAAGACACAGATATATGTTAGTGTGTCATATGCAAAGAGCTTTGAAGATTTTAAAAGTGTAGATGTGGATTTCTCTAAAATAATAATAAAATTGATTAGAAAAGTCTTTTTTTATTCTACAGAAAAAAAAATTATAAAAATATATTAAAAGTGAAAATAAGCTTTATGTTTTCCCCTTATTAGAAAACAAAACCACATTGTCATTTTTATTGAAATACCTATAGGCAGAACATATGAATATGCTGTTAGTGAACTGTGTAAAATTAAAATTGTACTTTTCTCTCTGTAAATTGTGCTCCTTCCTGCAATAAATCATCAGCACAGCACCAATTTAATTTCCTTTCCAAGTACATCCTAATGGGAAAATTGAAGACTAAAAAGAATGGTCTGAGGGTTCCCCCCGCCCAGCTTCACATATCGGTTGAGTGCACATTTGCAAAACAAAAGCTACAGACAGCTTAATTACACATTATGAGGCAGCAGGTAGGAGGTGCAAATACAATGGGCCAAACTCTGCCTTCAGGTTGCCCAGTTCCCTGATACGAATAGCTCCAAATCTGGAAAATGGTGTATAAGCAGGTAGGTATTGCATCCAGTGAGCTTTTGGGAGGTGAGGGTGCAGCCTCTTTTTATGAATTTGTTACAGATTCCCAATATACGTGGCTGCAGCCCATTCAACTAAAAAAGAAACATAGTAAGTAATTAATTTTGCAGTGCATAATACAAATCAACTTAGAGATGGATTTAATTGCACATTCATTTCAAGCCAAATAATCTCTGCATTAAATAATTAATGAATCAAGCCATTTAAATAGACAGAATGAAATCTAAATAGTAACTTCTGTATTTCATTTAATAGAATATTCTGACCAAAGCAATTCAAAATAAATATATATAACTCACCTTTGCCAGCTGAATTACTTTCTCAGGATTAATTTGGTTATATGTTCATGAATTCACTATGATTTCCCTCTTGTTTGGTTTTTTTTTTATTATTTTTTTATTTAACTTTTCAAATGATTTAACATTGCAAAGAAAGAGGTTGATGAACCAATACAAGAGATCGGGTAGTTGGGTCCAGATGATTTACTACTGAGTGCTTATAAAGTGCTGGAAGAAGTAAAGATGAACTGTAGTGGTTCCCAAAGCAAAAATAACTTTTATGAAGGTGAGCATGAGTCATAGGATTTGGAAGAGAAGCAAACAGAATTATGTGCCCCCACCTACTGCAAGTAATTTAACCAATTTTCAACACTTAGTACAACATTTCTGCAAGCATATTTTTAGAGGATTTTCTCCTGAGACACCTGTCTAAGCTTTCCCCGTTGCAAAGCTGAACCAGAATCGTTAAGCCACTGTAACATTCCTCTTACAGAAAATGTGTCAGGAAAGGAACATTTAACCTTTAAGCAAAACCTGCCTTTACAAGAGCACAAGGATTTCTTACAGGAGTATATGAGGTTCCATAACAGTGGACCAAGATAGGCAAAGTGAGCAACCTTATTTTCCTTTACGCCTATATAACAGGGTAACTGTTGTAAACTGAACAGAACATTCAATTGCTGAATTCTAGTAAGAATACTCATCCAATATAAACTGAGTATAGGTCAAGCACTGTGACTTAGTATCCTGCAGTAAATAATTAAAGCCCAAGAAAAGAGACAAAGGAGCAACAAATGGTGGGTGAGTTGAACCTCATTATAATACACACAAGCATCAAAAGCTGTGAAGAGTCCATTGGTGTTGAAAACGGGAACAGTCTTACACTGGTTAATATCAGAGTGAAAACACAGTCAGGGTTGTGTGCAAAGAAAAAGTCTACTGAAATAGCCTTTGGAATACAAGTTTGTCCAGTTCTAAGGAAATGAGGATACATTTCAGATACCTTTGCCCCTGCTTTGAGTAAAGATTACAACCCAATAGCAAAAGAGGACACAGTATATTACACATATTTTCTCATTTTGTTATTTTACTACTCTTCTTTTATAGCAAAATAATTTCACTAGTAATTTCACCAGTCCTCCTACATAGTCATTCCTTTTTTTTTCCCCTAAATGAGAAGTTATTAAATAGGAAACTGTAAGTGGAATCACATTGCCCTTCTGCATTATCTGACAAGGACTACGACATAGATGTCATGAGATCAGTATTTATAGGGAAAGTGAGTGAATTATTTTTGTGCTTCTTACTCTTTTGAGGAAAAGAGTCCACATTTCTGTCTGGATTAGAAACTTGTTGTGATAAATGTAAATTATTTGGTAAAATATTTAACAAGCTCTTGCAGATGAGATACAATAAATGAAAACCTCCAGCAGATCTGGATACTGGGGTTTATTTAAGACCGAACAAGATTAGTGCTTTTACCCTGCTTGATTATGCCACACACTTGCTCCCTTGTTCCTTTATTGTCGTTTGTGTTGTTTTGCCAGATACAGTGTAACAAACTTACTTCTGGCTATCAGAGATAATTTGTCGTTAAGGCATAAGATAGACAAATGTGTACTTAAGCTTGAGAGTTACTTACACTCACTCCTTATGTCTAGGGATACTCAGAAATCTATCAAGGAATAACCTGGTGCTGCAACTAGTAAGGTATAAGTTAAGCCATTGTACTGTAACTAATGTACACCTTGTAGTTCCTCCTTGTGCAATTTTGCACCCATTTAGACTTCAGCTGAGTGGTTACATATGTTCTGTGTGGAAACATAGCTAAGCTTGTTGCCACAAGAAATCTGGATCATTATAAAAGCTAGACATTGCAAAGTCTACAAACTGATTCAAAAGTAATCTCATCTTTGAAATTAATGTGGGTGGGGATGCTTATGTTCAAGTATCATGTCAAATTTTCATGAGTTAACAAGTTTAACCGGTTAACTGGTACCACGCACCTGAGCAATATGCCTTACATAATTACTCCATAAAATTAACCAAAGATCAGTTTTACTGTCTTGTCTTTATTTACCTTGATGTTGTTTGCAAATTAAGAAAGTCCCACAATGTTTATATATAGCACTGCAGATTCTTATAAGAGGTCATAGAAGATATACAGTCAATAATTATGACTTTGGAAACACCAGGAGGGCTAATGGTCAGAAAACTTACATGTTTAGGGCTTTTGCTGGGATGAGAGGCCGATAACACAAACTGTAAAGGTTACAATGTCCTGAGGCTGCTCTGTCCCTAGCCCTACATAGTTTATCCTAACTTTCAATTTCTGGATCTATACCTCAAAACTTAATCAGGTTTTCCCATCAAATATTCTGACTACTTAAGGAGATTGTTTTACATAGGCATCTCACAGGATCACACTCCTAAACAGAAAAATAAGCACACTTTTTCCTCAACATTTCATTACCTGTGCAATATAACTCCTTCCCAGAATACATACACATATTTGCTTTTTCTTATCTACATGTTGATGGAAAAAATATATATCTTTGCTCGTAAGATTTAAGAGATCTTTCTTTCATCTTCAGGAAAGAAATACGTGACTGTTGGTATGATAATGACTTCTCTCAATGTGATTGCATAAGTAACAAAGTATCAAATGGGGAAACAATGTACTTTTCTTACTAATTGTTGCTCACCAATCCTCTTTATGTTCATTGCTACATCCTCATTGCATCCACCACCTGCTGCCAAGAGAGTTTTCTTTCAGTCTACCAGGCTATATAAAGTTATACAACTGTTTGCTTGTTTGATTGCTTTCTTTGCACACTATTGAAGGGAATGGAAGCATTGTTCTGACAAATAATTTGGTTAAACAGTTTGCATTTCTGCGATTTAGATTACTCAACAGTAAAGAGGAGCAAGGAAATTGCATCTACCTCTTTCTGTGTACTTTTGCCTTAAAATCTTCTGAATATGCTAGAATCAAAGATATCTACCTACCAGATTTTATTTTTTAACTAAACAAGGCTACTTTCATTTAGCAAAGAAATGCTTAATGATTTTACCAAACAGGACCTCTAAATCATTTAACAGAAAGGAAGGAAATACTTTAAAAGAGCATTAAGGTTCTGTCATAAAACAAAAGCATGGAAAGGTATTGTTGACAGGTGAAATGTGCCATGTATCTGCTGGTTCTTGGCTATAATAGAGAAACAATAGGATTATAATCAAGAGGGGATATTGATAGCATTTTTTTCTGTTATTGAGATTTAGCATTCATAGTTACAGAGAGTCATAGAAAGCTAAAAGTTTTCTGCCTGAGCACTGTTGAGGTTTTGTGGTCTTGATTTATAGTGCAGAAACAAGCTCTTATCACTTTGGAATTTGTACTCAAGTTTTTCCTTGTTTTTCTCTAATGGTTTGGCTCAAAAAAAGCAAGAGGTATTTTATACTAATATAAAATGTGCCTCTATTTCATATTAACTATTGTGAATACTTTCTATCAGGAATGAATGCACAAAATAAAATTTTAAATAAAAAATCAACACCTTTATCACATTCCTGTATATAATATGAACTCTTTCTTAGGAAAAAGAGATATTTCCTTGTAACCACTTCAGTGACACAGACATGAATTCAGCTAAACAGTAGATATAATACTGCTGTATGTTATATCCCAAGTCTGCATTGGTGTTGAGGAAATCCATTTTATATATACTTCTGTATTTATTTGTTTAAAAAATTCAATATTCCTTTTTAATTTTTTCCTTATTCTTGGATTAAAGCTTCTTGAGTTACATATTCTCTGTAAATAGAGAATATTTTCTCTATTTATTCATCAGTTCAGCATACATTAACATTGCAGACATGACAAAATATTGTCCTGAGAGGAACTTTGAAAAGAATTGATTCTTCACCAGATAAACTAACTCAGAAAACCAGTTTTGGACTGTACCAAATAATGGTTACTGTCATTTTTCTCCTTAAAGCAAGATGATATTTCACGTGTTATTCTACTTTAAGCATATAATTAAAAAGCACAGCACTGTATATTATGTAATCTGTATCTGTAATTGACATATATTTGTAATGCATCTTCTCTGAAGTCACTTTTGTGAATGGAGTGCAATGACACCTGAACTAGGTTTAAAATGGTAGCAATGCAGATGTTCAGGATATTATCCATACAAAGAAACAAGTGTTAAATCCTTTCTACCCGAATCACAACTGCTTTGGGATTCCTTAGGTCGAGAGTTCATTGTTCAGATATCTTCACTAGTTTAACTGCTTTCATTTTCTTAAATACAAAGATACCACCTCTGGGTTTGGAAGTCCCTGAGCTATGAACCCTTGGAGGCTGGCACATTAGAATGGAGGAATATTGCTACAAGTTTGTCCTATTCTGCTTTTCCCTAGACATGTGCTATCAGCCCCTGCTGGAGACATTGACCTAAATGGATTTTTATTTTTATTTAGCACAGCCATTCTTCCATTGTTTTTTATTCCTGCATGTTCATAACCCCCTTGGCACTCCACCTCTACATTCTTACTACTGGTTTTAATCTATATAAGAAACAACTTGGAGTAACTGTCTCTGGAGCCTGGACAGGTAGAAACTCACATAGTGGCATACAGTTAAATCCCTTTTTCTTGGCAGAAAAGATGTCCCCAGTGCAATGATGAGGGCAGATAGTGGAGTTGTAGACTTAGGTTTTATTTTTAAAAATCTGATTTGTCCGGCAACCGCTGCTTCAGTTTCTGTGTTTTTCACCAGATGACAGTCAACTCCACATTAAATCTATAGTTTTGCTCATTACAACGTGTCTCATCATTGGCAGTTCATGCAAATTTGTATAGTTAATGATAGTGCAAGATGTTACCATTTTTACCTTGCTTGCATTGTCTTTTGATAGCCTGACATTCGCTCTCTTCAAATACACGAACTATGAACCTGTCTTGACACTGTGCTACTTCAGCTTATACCAGAAAAAATCAAGTTTGATACTTATAATGCACTTGAAAGGTGCTTTCTTTTTTTATCATCTTCCTATGTGTTATCTTTTCATGAGTATTATAGAACTCATGTTTTCCAAATGACTATTAGTAGTTTTTTGTGTCCTTTGCATTATTTCTAGTTCAGTTTTGTTGTTCTACAGCCATTCATAGTTGCAGAACTCAAGGACAGCCCCAAAGGAAAGCATATACTTCTGATCTCACATTAGCCAAATTCATGCATGGGAAGCAGTGTAAATGAGAAGGGAGAAAAAATGTGCCATAAATTTTCAGCCTGCCGCCCAATCTTTTATTTATTTCTGTAATATCATATGAGAATGGCATATGATGTATTTGAGTATGAAACACTTCTGATCTCAGATTGAGGCATGTAATTCCATTATGTTTGCTGCTTCAGTAGTAATACTGTAGTTACATGTAGTTGGTAATTTCTCATCAATCAAAACTTCTGGTTTGTTTGTCTATTTGTAGAAACACATCAATTTTGACAAGAAATGCCACTGGAAAAGAGTGTTCAATACTAGGCTGAATTTTTTGGTTGTAACTGTAAAAACAAATATTCCTGGAGGATGGTGGTTCTTCATCTCTCTTTTTTTCTCTTGGTATCTTTTGTTGGTAGATTTTTGCTTATTTTGAGAAATAGGTCACTGAAATATTAAAAATATCCTTATCTTATCCCATTGTGAACTAGAATTGCTGGTATTCTTTTATGTTTCATGGGATATGCAAACTAATTCTTTGGAAGTTACCAAATTCCAGTTACAGAATTGGCTATTGTTGTGCCAAGGTTCTGTAAAAAATGGCACAAGAAGCCTCAAAGTTAAATACATTAATGGATGCTTAATTATTGTTACATCTCACATTGGGTTACAATAAATGTCTTTGGTTAAAAAGAGAAAAAGAAGGAAAGATTCAACTAATTGTACTTGAGAGAATTCAGACAGAAATGCACTAATGAGCACTGATATTCCTCAATATCTTGAACAATCATGATTGTATTGTTCATGTCACTATTATATAAACCACAATCTTAAATAATTAACATTCACATTTGCTCACCTTAGTTTTTCCCTCAGTTCTTCATGAGTGAACAAGAATTTTGCAAATTCAAAATGTTTTAGCACTAGAGAAATTCACTCCATATATTATCACAAATTCTTTTTTGTATTTGTCGTATGGTAGGGAATTAGGTGAAACCACCAAAGCACATTCCTAATAAAAGTCTTTTGTGGTCTTTCCCCACACGCCAGTGTGAAAAAAAGTCCAGTTGTTGTTTTGTTTGCTCCACCACATACATATTTCTCCTGATCATTCCTTACGTATGCTGATTAAAAGAGAACATGGCAGAACATGTGATCAAGAAGTAAACAGCAAATTACTAATTTAGAAGAATGTAGGTCTAAGTTCAGTTATACCTGTTAAGACTATCTTTAGAAATTTTAATTCTCAGTATTTGTATCACTGATGTAATTTTAAAACAAAATAACTGCAGTATTTTGAACACAAATGCACAAAGAATGTGGAAAACATCAGCTTGAATTGCAAAGTATTTGTTGCAAACACACATACCAGGTTGGAGTCACAACCCAGTAATTATCATTTAAAAATACAGTTTTAAAAGGCAGGCATTGCTTTGAAAAACATATATACTTCAGCAGTAAATTTAGACCCCAATTTATAAAGCCACTTCAGCATTCCAACCTTGCAAAATGATTTTAATCTGTTCAGGAAGAACTACTCAAGTGTTTAAAACTATTCATGTGTTTAACTCTCCTGTTGAATTGGAGCATACGCTGTAAATTTGAAATACCAATAATTTGGTTAGTAATAGTTTAGAATTTGTAGAAGATCGCTAGATGTTTTAACCATAAAGCCAGGTATATAGTTTTTGCCATGTCAAGTAAAAAGATAACTGGATTTCAAAATTTATTTGTAACGTACTGTAACAGTATCAGAAAACATGAATCACCTCCTCAGGATCCTTTAGGATCATGAAGCCATTTTGAGAAATTTCACAAGAAGCTCAGAATGTAACTGATCCAGAAGGTAATTTGGGTGCTTCTCATTGGCTTCTTCTTGGTGTACACCAATATTTAGTGAGGGCAAAATTGAAAGGTGCTTGAATACTAATATTTGTAGAAATATTATCATGAAAGTCTTCTTCTGGGAATGGTACCCGTAAAGAGCTATTTCAGTAAAATGACAGAAAATAATAACATTTCATTCACTTTTATGGTAACCTTCATGAGGAAAAGATGAAGAGAAGATAAGATTAAGATAATTTTATCATATGTCCTGAAAAATAAGATAGTATTTTTATTTGAATTGTCTCTAGTTGTGGTGGAGGACTAATGAAAAACAGGAAAGGCAGGAAATATTTTTCATCTGGCTAAAGTCCGGAGTTGCAAATATGAAAGACGTCTTAGAGAAATGCTAGGGAGACAGATCAAGGTGACTTGTGAAGTCCCCAAGAAATTGGGTGATTTGTGACAGGAGATTTAAAGCTGATGTGATTGATTTAAAAATAATTGGGATGGTAGATTTAAAACTGATGTGAGTGATTTAGAAATAATTAGGAGGATAGTCATAATCAAATGATCTATATGACTAGTGTGATCAGAAGACTGTAGCTATCAGCCTTAATTTTGCTTCTCCATCCATTCTGTATCAGGGTAAAACCTATTCAAGTTTGAAGGTTTTACATCCTTCTGATGGCTTCAGAGCACTGTCCAAATATAAATAAAGACTTATAATCAGCTACATCATATTATTTTTAAATGGTTTATTTTGTAGTCAGTTGCAGGGCAAAGTCAGATTTTGCCTATGGACAGCAACAGCTAATGTTGCTTCAAATAGACATTCCATCCTGATTAAAAAATCAGGCCCTTCACTCTTTACAGGAAAATCATTAAAAATCTGCAATCATATTTTCACTCGAATATCTATGTTAAAAGGACTGTGATACAGTATTATTCACAAACCAGCTTTTGAAAAGGTTCTTGTTGGCTTCAGCCTCCGTGGGAATTTTTGCAGTACACACAAATCCTTCTTTCCCACACCATGGCTAAAAAACTGACTTAAATTTACAATAACTCGCACTAATCTAGATTCTAATAACTTCAGCCTCTTGTGTTTTCTGATTCTATGTACTACCATAGCAACAAGTAATTCTTCCTTTATGAGGCCGAAAAATGATTTCACTCAAGCGGCAGTGTACATATAAGTGCCTGGCAGTAAGTACATTTGTGCAAATGACCACACACATTATCTCCCCAACAGGCATTGTTCATTACCAGCTGAACAGCAACACTGCAATTGATATTTTGCTTTTCCATCTTTCTGTAAATGATTTCTAAATGACAGCACTGTGCAGTGGCCTAGCTCTGCTGCTCACCACCTCAGCAACCACAAGCCACAGTAGAGAAGTCCCAGAGCTGAAGAAGATCATGTGTTAGACCTTTTCTCCGTCAACCAACAATGTGGTGGGGAGGTGGGTGTGTTGTACTGCCATGATGTGTGTTGTGTGTGATTACTCCCTGTTGCTCCATTACGGCTGTGTATACTAACATCACGAGAGAAACCACAGGAGTGCAATGCACAGGAAAGTGCGTAATACTGCAAAGCAATGCAGCACTGCCATATGGCTCACAATGACAGTGATTCACTTCCTGTATTAAATGCAATATTATTTGTATCAGCATCAATGAAACCAAGCAAATGTGCATGTCGCAAAACATAGGAAACCATCACTGTGTAGTGGTCAGAGAAATTTGGTTCCCTCAGGCCCACTGTGTCTCATTCTGGCTGTGTTGTAATGCACACGTGTGCTTAATTTAAGGCCATCTGACAAATCAAAGCAGTCATGGTAGCGTTAGGTTCTTTCTATCAAGAAAAAGATTTTGTGCAACATAACTCAAGGCACTTGTATCTGCTTCAGTTTTGCCAAGCTCCTTCCCCAGTCTCTTCCATAGTGAGAGTGAATGGAGAAGGAGATAACTGACCTCCTTATATCAGCAAAGATTTCTAATGCAAAGGATTCCCCTCTCCACCTCTTCAGAGAACAAGCATCCCTGTCAGACTGGGATCCTTCTCACTAATTAAAGCTCTTGGAGACTGGGAGAGATAGATGTTGGAGTGGGATTCGGTCCCGGAGTAACGACACGATCTCAATATGAGTATGATCGTTCTCCTTTATTTCAGGTTTCTACAAGGGTTATATAGACAACAGAGAGGTACACGCGGCAGAAGCATATAGCTGATTGGGGTTTAGCAGTTGTTCACGCGCCTCAAACTGCCACAGGATTGGTAGGGGGTTGCTGTTCATGCAGAGGGTGTCATTAACACTAGCCAGACTTAGTCCCCCTCACATTCCTTCAGGCCCCTCTTATCTTGCTTACCACATTCCTTCAAGTTCCTCTTATCTTGTCCTCGGGGCCTACACCAGCTAACAAGACTGGGTTGCTCATACTAATAAGATCATGTCCTTCCTCAGTTAACCATTCCTCCACAGATAGAGATCATTGTCCACTGCTTAGTTACTTCAGCTGGTGATGGGCAATACAATTACACATGAAAAAAACATTTTTCACTTACTGTACTCTGTAATAGTCATAACAGTGAACAATTTGGGGATGGAACTGAATAACAAGAATTTTTTCTCCCTTCCAAATGTTTCAAATATTTGAAAGCATAAAGGTTTCAAAGATCTTCCTCTTGTGCACCAGGTCCGCTCTAAGGCTTTTTACCATGGCCAAGTCAGTTTCCTTGTGTGGCAAACTGCAATGTGTGAGCTTAAAGCTATTTCTTTAGTGGTTGCCAGCCAAAAACATGTCTGAATTTCTTTTACACCCTGGGCCAAAGCCATCAAAACTGTCACGTTCTAATGGGGAAAAAAGAAAATTATTTCTTCAAAATTGACCTTTTCTGTTAAGAAATGTCAAAAGCATTTGCACTGGAATGTTTTATCTAGTTCTGGTTTCCAGTACTATATTTTTGTTTATAAAATATGATATAAAAGTGTATGATAGTATTGTCTTTATATTAGCAAGTTTGAGTTTTAATTCTCTAGGCTTGTCAAGGGGGCTGATTTAGTTTTTCATTTCATACAGTTCTGTGTGAGTGAGTCTCATTAAATGAAATAGCTGTTCTGCATGCAAATCAGAGAAAAACAGATCTGTTAGTTTTGGTGAACTGTTCTAGCTTAGTTTAAGTTGAATAAACAACCATGCTTGTTAAACACTATTGTCTGTGCAAGGAGTGCAAATGTTCATTTTGCATGTCTTTTGCTGCATTTTTTTCTGAAATGTCACCTAATCTTATCCATCATTTTGACCAAATTACAACATGCCTATCACTCTCTGCTTGTTTTTGCACAGGAATAATATAAGTAATTCCTGTGTGGTTTCTGTGAGCTAAAAGCCTAATATCTTAAAATGACTCTCTTAGCAAGCGAGTCAAGATCTCAGAAGATCTTTGCCAACCTTTCAGTAACATCAGGAAATACTACTGTCCAGAAAAAAATTTCTTTTTAGTTCCTTTCACAGTTTTGATATCCTTTAAAAATGAGATCTTATTCAACCAAACCTGCAGCATATCATTGTGAATATGCAAATGCAGGAGGGGTGGTCTTCCTGAGAATTTAGCCTGAAGGAGATTGTCAGTTGCAAGAACAGTGGGGTAGGTAAGTTTGACTCAATAAATCATTTCTATTCCAAAGCTAGACAGTTTGGGAGGACCTTTGCACTCACCAGTGAAAAAGGGATATCAGTCACCTAGCCTGATCAGCGGTAAGGCTTGCTGTTTGCTCAGTATGCCATCCTGTTCCTTGTGTGTACATTCCTGAGGTGAAAAGGTACAGCCATACATCTGCAGCTGCTGTGTGCTTGAAGTTATCCCCTTTGAAAAGTTCTGAAAAGGGTCATCTTCCGAAGGGTTTGATGCACACACAGCTTTACTTCATTTTATAGAACTGTTCTTACTTAGAGATCATATGAAATAACATATTAAAAATGCCTAACAAACAAGCAGAAGAAATCTGAAATGTCTTGAAATTGTTTTCCATTGTGATATCATATTGCCTCTCCCACAATTACAGTGATCAAGTTGCTTCCACTCTGCTAGTGAAGGATGTGCTTTCTTTTACTATTGTTTAAATCATTTTGGGAGGCCTTTATAATTACAATACAAAATGACTGATCTGTGTCACAGCTCCTGAAACCTTGAGACTCAGTGGGACTTGCTTTGTTGTAATATTCGGGGTACTATTTCATGATCCTGCACTCAACAAACTGTCAATCATTGTAAGCAATATATAATTATGTATTGCTTAAGAGAAAAAATGTTTTTTAACCTCAAGGTAACGCAAAATACTTAAAAGTAATTGCTAGGGGGATGACATTTTAAGTAGAGATGCTGTCTCAGATGCAAACACTTCAACTGTAAAATAAGTAAGAGATAATAATAAAAACAATGTAAAAGCAAAACTAAGTACCATGGTGCTGCCTGACAGAGATAAAAAATATTGCATAATTAAAAAAACATAATTAATGAGAGTCTGTGCCGTGTCATAATTCTGGAGTCTATACTTTGATGACACATCTGATAGAAACTTTGGAGGGCTTAGCTGCGAATCATCCTTAAATATCACAAAAGAATATGTTTAATACCATTACAAGCAGAGTGTCATGAGGTGAACAAAGAGAAGCAGAGTGCATTTATCACTTTCCCCATAGGAACAAGAATAAGGTAGGAAGTTGACATTGCACTGCTTTTATATTGTAGATGATACAACTCTTTCTGTCACTCTAGTGGTGGAAATGAGACATGAATTATTCCAGCAAAACATCCATGTGAAGTTGGGATGTGGTTATTGCATAGTTGCATGTTTCCTGCTCTGACATAGGCCCTGACCCTGACAGAGGAGGCACTTTGTTATGAGCCAGAGCTGAAGAGGAGTTTCAAGAGACAGCAGTGCCCAATATCACACCTCTCCTGTGGAAATGTTGCTGCCCACAGAAGTCTATTTAAGTCATAAAAGTTCAAAGAAACCCTGAGGGTGTTAAAGAAAGAGGTTTAAGGATGTTTTCCTCACAGTTGGAGCTGGCTATAGAAAGTGTAATTGTGCTTACATCACCTTCAATCTAAACAAAGTGTTGAAAAACAATGAAAGAGTACCCAGGTTTGATTTTGTAATATGAAGAGCCCTGTTAGGAAGAACACAACTTTTTGTGAGGCATTTCCAGTTGGTCATTTTGGGTACCATTTGTCTCAATTTTAATTGGCTAAAGTACAGACATAAATCAGCTTAGGCTGGTTCCACAGCCTGTAGAGAGAGCAAAGCCCACTGTGAGGGTGCTGTCTATTCGAACAATGTAGATTTCTGCATTAGGATGAGATGAAGTGTGCTCTAGGCACCACTGACTGGGTCTCAGTGCTGCAAAAGGGGCTTGGGTGACTTGATAAAATGCAGAGAACGGTAATCCAGACATCTTCATTCAGTAAGATGAACGGCACTCTTGGCAACTGGTTACCATATAGGTGGAGGGAGAGGGGGACCGAAGTAATCTTACTCCAAGATCTTTTTACAGTTATATTGTGTCACTTTCTGCAATAGCCCTATCCTTTCCCTCCCGATGGAAGGCTAATTTACCTCCCTCTGGTTCACTGTAAGTGCAAGGTTCTGGCCCCTTGCTTTGCTCTCATTATGCTGTGTTTGTCTCTCAGCCTCTCATGCTCCCCTGGGCCATATTTCCAGCTTTTGAAGTTCTGTCCTCAGTCATTTTTCTGTTTATTGTTCACCCTCACATAGCACAGACCTACTATGTCAGTGGAGTAAAAATCCATTTCTACAATAAGTTGACCCTCTAACATAAAACCCGTTAAGAGTGGCAGGTATGATTAGGTATGCAGAATAAACAAACACTTACACTCTCTGTCTTCCAGAAATAACAACATTAAAGTCTACACAAATGTCTCACCTAGCAGTTAAGCTCTTTTCTCATTGTCTGTAAGCCAACACAAAAAGAAATGCTAACTTGGATGAATGTCCTAACTCACAGTTAGCAATCCTAAATAAGAAAGACTGAATCCTAAAGGATACACTCATAGAGGCAAAATTAATATATCCAACTGATGCCGAGCTCTGCCAAAGAAGGCATCCTCATGTTCAATTCAACATGCCATTTAGGGAAAGAAACAAGGCAGCTTGTAAGGTGCGGACCTTATCCTTGCTATCTAATATTTTGCTTTCCTCCATACCCTAGGAAAAGAGTGGATCTTGAAACATGCTGATATGAATACAGAAGTAAAAGTGTTGTTTGAACTTGGCCATTGGTAAATTGGTTTTGTGAGGAGAATTACACATTTATGTCTACTGTATTGCCCAGAAATATAAAAATACCTCAGTATTTTGCCTGAAAAAAAAAAACAAAAAACAACTTTATTTTTTTTTAATTAATTTTAACTTTTTCTATTTTGTAAGGTTGTGTTTTATTTGTTTGTTTTGGTCTTATTGAAGCAGTCCATTAGGGAAAGCAAAAAAAAATAACTATACAAGTTAATACCCAATCCCACAAAATCTGGAACTACATATGTGCCAATATTTTATTGAATCTTATACGTGCTAGATTTCCTTGCTTTCCTTTCTCTTACTTTCTTCCCACTCCTGCCTCAGTCCTACTTCTACTTGAGTTATAGTGGCTGAGGGATATAACCTTACGAGAAGGGAATAGCAATAAAGTTAGAATTGTGAACTGTGTTTGAAGGCTATGAAAAACACTGCCAAACTATTCTTCCTGACTGAAAGCCATTATGAGTTTACCACCATTTCTTTTATAGAGAAGAATTTGTGAACTGTTCCTCTTTTTCATCAGATAAACCCACAGCTGATGTCAACAGAAACTAAGTTAAAAGTAATTGGCCTCTCTAGTCGTCAAGTCTTCAGTGAATAATTCAGATAAATAATTCTGAAATCTGAAGTCACTCAAACTATTCACCTGCCTATGCTCTTTCTTCTAATTTGGGAAGTGGGCCTGCATATCTAAGTTTAAAGATGTTACATCTATTCTGCTATTAGAGATCAGAGAGAGTTTTAAGGAAACAATGAATATAGAAGTACACTAGAATTCATGGCATATTAATGAATACCTGTTCCTTTTCTCCACTCAGCATCTGTTTTCAAACCTACAGCTTCTTGAAACAGTGTGAAAAACCCTGCTACTGCCCTGAAAACTCACATCTTTGTGTATCCAAATACGGATTCACTTCCATTTTTGCCCAACAGACTCGTCCACCCTTCTCCTTCTGACTTTCTTTCATAAAAACATTGCAACAAAGATCTAAAATACTATTTTAATTTCAAATCATATTTTTAATGACATGTCCTAGAAAAATGATAGTTTAGCTTTCCCCCTCCCTCTTGTGGTTTGACCGTCAGATAGCTAGAAGGAAAACTGAGAGCTTTTTGATAACATTAGAACTCTTTCTGAAATGCAGAAAAATACCTCCAATATTTACCAATAATCTTGGTTTGACTCTAAGTGGTAATCAGCTTCTGCTGATGAGCTCTAAACTGTTTCTTGTTCATTCTTCTTGGAGGTGGCAGTCAGGCCACACTGCTCTAAGAGATGGTTTAGTTCATGAGGAATTCTTCTAAGCAGAATGGAAGTTTTGATATTGATTCATGATATTGCCTAGAAGGGCTACAGCAATGGTTGATAGCTGTGCAGATGCAAAACAGAAAAGAAGTGGCCTGGGACAATCTAGCCAAGGAAGAAGAGGCCATTCCTCAGTATAATTAAATTTATATGAAATTTTCCTGCAGGAAGAAAAGAATTCCCTGGAAATACTTCACAATTGCTCTTCCTGAACTTTCTGTATTTGGAAAGGAACTTTGAAGCTGGAGAGAACAGGTAGGGGAAAAGAAAAGAAGAAAGCAATGAAAATGGGGGGAAAAAAGGAGAAAGCAGACAAGATGGAAGTTTGGAAGTGAATAATGATTTTCATTGAGTAAGAAGAGACTAATATTTTGTAAGCCAGGTGAAGATGAGTGAGGAACAGTGGGTAAGCAGGGATTACAGTATCTTTCTTGCAGCCTGGGGAAACACCTGTTTTCTCTGCATCAAACACATGCTGTCTG
This sequence comes from Tringa tobata, assembly GCA_033628505.1. Classification (NCBI taxonomy): domain Eukaryota; kingdom Metazoa; phylum Chordata; class Aves; order Charadriiformes; family Scolopacidae; genus Tringa; species Tringa tobata. The sequence continues at coordinate 13,214,098 of JAHREE010000339.1, forward strand.
CAAGCTGCCAGACTTTCAGCCGTCATATATCCTGGGCTGTAGATACTGCCTTGGTCCTCCTCATGCAATCACTTGAAATGATCATTCCTGGCAGAAGTGTTTTTTTTCCCCATCCCTCCATTCACCCTGCAGGAGCAGTGGCAGCACACACCAATGGCTCATGTGGCTGTCACCCACACCGATGGTGCCGGGGACAAGGCATCAGAGTCACACCAGAGCCCCATTAGCTGCAGAGGATGCAATGAGGAGTTCCTCGAGTTTGACATTACCAAGTCACAGCTGGTAGTTTACTGGTCTGAATGCCAGCCAGAAACTGAGCCCCTGGGAGTTCTGGTTGTTGCTTACTGGTGAGCCGTTCCTGCAACTTACACTTCTCTCAGCTCACAGAAAGGACTGTGTGTCAGCTACATGAGGATTTCAGCCTGTGGGGCAATCTTATAAATTTTTAGTAGGGTGAAGGAAGCAGTAAAAATAGCAAAAGTGCCTTTCCAATATCCTACATTTTTATATTTATCTAAATCAGCAGTTCCTATGCACGCATACGACATGTTCTGTAATGCTAACAAGCACTTAAATATACCACAAAACAGACAATAAACATTAACACAGTCGTGTTTATAGTTGCTGTGCAACATAACATAAAACTTGAATTAATTCTGCCACATTTCTGTTTTTTCTTTAAAGATTGGTTAATAGATTGCAGTAAAAAACCTCAGTGTTCTGGTGTTTGCTGATATAACAACTACAGTCAGCTGAAAAGTTCTGGTTTTTCTCTCCTTCAATTAAAGGCAAAATGAAATGAAATCTGAAAAAAAAAATCATCGCTCTCTCAGATTAAACCAACACTCAGATGTCAAAGGCAAAGCACTTAAAAATTATTTAGGATAAGCAGAGACTCTGCTGTGAGTCTGTGGCTGTCTCCAGGGGAAAAAGAAGCAACAAATACTTTAAAAAGTCAGACCGACACATTACTTCACCTGCAAGAATCTTATTATGATTACATTAAAGATTGCTTGATTCTTCACTTATGTCAATCAAAGGTCAACCCAAAGCAAGTTATTTTCCTGCTTCAGACTAAGTTTCAATGGCTTGCCTGACTTACCAGCCTAATAAGCTCCCTGCTTTCAGGCCAGAAAAAAGACAATCATCTTCACTATTTTGTAATTATAAAAATCTATTTCAGAACACCAGTATTTAAGTATAGTTATAGAGAAGGAAGGAAGGAAGCAGGGCATCAGAGGAGACTTGCCACAGTACATGCAAGGCAAATATACAAAACGAACTCTTTAAAAGAAGAGGACAAAGAGCAGCAATCAATTCAGGAGTCATCTTCTAAGAATGGTTAAGAAAACATAGCAATAATACAAAACATAACAATATAAAACAGAAAGCTAAGTTTAAATAAAGGGAATTATAATGTGTATAGTATGAAAAACAAATATTATTTTGTCCAAGCACAGAATTCATAATACTGTGTTTTCTTTCATATAAAAACCCAATTCTTTCATTACTCAAAGGGGAATTATATTTTAAAAATTATCTCCATATCTACTCAATCTTATTTTTTGGCAAAAATTGTTGACTGAGAGATCCAAAGTCAAATTTCTAGCCACGCTGAAGTTAATTAAATGTGTTTATTGTTTTTAACATTGTTATTATTCCATTTTCCCTTGTTCCACAGAAAAAAAAACAAACTTTGCACCAATAGCTAATTTTGTTCAGTACAAAATGAGACAGAACTTGAGGGACAGAGTAAGCAAGGCAGAATTGTCATCTTTAAAGTGCTGCATGGTGTAGAAACCATTTCATGCTAAATTATATTGCGTCAGAAATTCAGTATATAGATTTGTGTGTTAGCATATATTCTTACAGAAGTCAGTAAGTATTGAGTAATCAACACTTCTCAGTAGATACTCAGTAAGTTTGAAGATTAAGAGTATTATTCCCATGCCACATGAGTGTAGCGCAAGTCTAGGTCACATTCAAAGTCATTAGCTATTGTAGCTTAATCCCTAGTTGTTGGGATTTGCGCTGTTCCAGATAGCTACTGGTATCGGTGTATTTTTTGATGACTACAGAGTTTCCATTATGAGTGCCATCTTCAAAGCAGCATTTTGAAATTGTGGGGTATTTTGTCTCCATACATAGTTGTAGTGAGCTATCAAGCAGCGAAGGAGATGGATGCAGTGATTTACTTGTGATCCAACCTGCTCTGCACCTGGGATCAAACCCAAGCTAGGCCTGCCATCAGGCAGGCCATCCCCTGACGCCAGGGGAGTCAGTTGGGCGTACCCATAAACCTTCACGGCTTTCCATCAGATTGACTGTAGGAGGAAGTTCCAGGATAGTTGCAGGAAAGAATGCTCCCTGGAGCAGAGACATTCATGAGTGAATCCAATACTCACATTTATGAGGGAAAAAATGGTTTCTACCAAAATTATGTCCCTTTTTTGAGACATAAGTATGTCTCAAATCTCTGCCCAAAAATGCTCTTTTCCTGGAGTGTGAACAGGGATTTTGGTGCTATATTTGACTCCTAGCAGGGCTACAGAGCTGCACTTGTACCCACTGGCAGTGAGAATCAGATGGGTACTTTATCTGGTATACCTGCATGGTGGTATGAGTGGCGCCATACATGTCTGGCTGAAGAGAGCACTGCTGTCACTCCTTGCACAGTCCCCTGGAGGAGTGGATGCTTTTTCCTTGGGTCAGCCATGGAGTCACCCTTGCTTGCAGCATATTGCATCCATTCACACACAAAAAGTGGTGGAGGTGGAGGCCACAAGCAGGGCTTCTTCCATGGTGATGTGTCTCTGCACTGCTTTCTGGCAAAGGTAGTAGCTCATGAGATTCTGGGCCACACAGTTTGTATTCAGTACCTGAGAAGGTAAAAGCTTCTTTATTTCCCTCAGTCAGGGGCCTGAATACCCTACAGTTGCTTTTACATGGGGAAGGGGAAACCCAAATTGTAACTGCTCAACAGTGGTAATTTGTGACCAAGGAATGGTCTGACATAGAGGGCAAGACAGCCCACTTGCAAAAGGGGTTAAGCTGGCTGGAAGCAGGGACGTCAGAAACAGAAGGACTCCTTGCAAGAGAGTGAAGTTTCCCTTGGCATGAGGTAAGAAACAGCCTCAGCACTGAATGGGAGCATTCAGGGGGGCCCAAGTTTAAAGGCCAGCTTTGGACAGCAGAGCTGGGCTGGGGGACGAGCTTTCAGAAGCTGTTTGTTCCTCAAACATATTACTTTATAGAATATTTAACAATTAGGAAAAGTACTTTTGAAAAAAACCCAGACCTGAATTTGCAAAGTTGATCAAATACGAAATGATGCAGCTTCCAAAAGAGCTGAAATAAGAAGAGCTGCAAAAATAACAAGAAAATGATTCATATCCAGGGGAATGAGGGGTTAGTGGTTTTTTGTTTGATTGTTTGTTCTTTGTTTTGTTTGGGGGTTTTTTTCACCTTTTTTTTGACAAAGGTACAAGTGGGAATTGCAGCCAGCACTTCACGCTTCTGTTCCAGCTCTGCTGCAGACTTTCCTGTGATACTGAGACAGCCTCTTAAGAGCGCAGTTAGTCAAAAATGTTTGCAGAACAAGGTACTTCTGGCAACATGATGCAACTGAAAAACTGAGTTAGTTTTATTTTTTCTGAAGCAAAGGTGTGTGGGGGTTGACATGCAAAGAAAACGTTGAAAACTTTTAGTTTTCTGAAGGTGTAGTTGGTATTTTTATTTTTTTTTTTTAAATTTTGGTTGCAGAGTGTAGCTAATAATTTGACAGATATTTCAACAAAACTGAAAAAAAGAAAAATCTTTGAGAGTTTGATGCTGAGCTTTATGAGGGACTGCCAATGTGTTAAAAAGAGTACTTTACCCTCGAGGATGAAACAAGTTAGGCAGCATGCTATGAAGCATAGAAAGTGTAATGCTTACTTTGGGGAATTTCAATTTAAGCCCAGTGACTATGAATTACAACTTTTTTATTTAAGGACTTTTTGTTATTTCTCTCCATCTGAAGAGCCCCAACCGAAGACCGAGATCTCAGTTTCCTTTGACACTGTGTAAACGCAGTAAAGCTGTGATTGGCATAATTCAGCCCAGTTCAACTGCACGGGCTATTGAAATCACATCCATTTCTCAAGCTCTCTTCATAACATGCCTGTCCTCCATGGCACGGATATCACTGGGCCAAGACACCTCTGAAACACATACAGTACCACTCATTCCCCTTTGCAGCCCAGGGCCTCTTGTCCACCCAGCACCACCAAGGCAGCGCTGGGATGGCGTAAGGTCACTTTAGTCACCATGACCAGCAGGAATGCTGCTGGCATGGTCGCGGCCCATCTCTGCCACTTAACACCTAATAGACAGTACGGAGATAAGCTGGATGTGGGTGCCAGAGCACTTTAATCACAGACACGTGCAATGGTGTTCATGTGTGTATGCTACAGCCAGACAGGTCCAGTGCTTGCCAACAATCACACACACCTGTTACTAGGTGTTTCTTAGGCATCCAGAAGATGTGTAGGAAGAGTTTTAGGGAAGGAATTGAAGAAAGAGTGTAAAGTATTTTTCTTTTCCCTAAATATATCATAGGAACGTAAAAAATCACTTGATGTGGCATGTTCACAAATCTTCCTGTGGCTTTACCAGCCCTCTGTCACTAACAGAGACTGTCACAGATCCTGAATAGCAGGAGTGGAAATCAGCCACTTGACTCTCTTTAAAACTGGGAACATACACACACACTTCATTCAGTTTGGTAGAAAACAGCTCAGTAACAAGAATAGTCTTTGATTTATCATTTACTCAGTGGCTTTCCTCTGACCATGTTTTAAGTCTGACCAGCATATTAGGGAGAAATGCACCCCACTCTGGAGAGTGGCAGCACTAGATTAAATCTTACTCCAGCATTACTGAAGTCCACAGAGCAGCTTTAATATGGCTAGCCTCTACAAACAGAATACCATTTTATTAGGATTATTAATTGGATAGCAAGAGTAGATAACATGCAGGTCTGGTTTATGTGTGGGTTTATTGCGTTCTGCATAAACAGGAATGAATGCTGGCCTAAACTGGGATTACTAGGTGCTGGAAGTTACTACGGAGTAGCTGCTACTTTGGACCTCCAGAACACAATGCCTGCTGGCTTACAACATTGTTAGAATCTTTTGGGGTGTTTGGCAAAGGACTTTTCAAACTTATTATAACCCCATGAAAGGAGAATAGAAAAAAAAAAAAATATACAGACTAAAACACTTTTAGGTGATGCCGAAATTCTTTTCCAAAGAGTTTTTAATTTCTTTCTTCAAAGATTTAATCATGCATTTCTCCTTCTCTAGGCTCTATTGAACTTTGCTTGTCAAACTCCCGTTGTCTTTCACTAATCTTAGACATCTGTCTTACCTGCCATTAATTCTTGGAAGGCTGAAGCAGTGTGTGTATTCATCTAGAGCTATTTCACGCCCACTATTTTACAACGAACATTGATCTGCTCCTTCTCCATCCATGTGCCTGTAGAAAGCCCAGTCCTTTGCCCTTTCAAGTCACTGTTTTATCTGGCCTGCTGGTTTTTATTTCCAACTTTCTTCACTGAGGTGCCTGGCTCTGTCATGTCACGTAATACTTTTGTCTGTATACATAAAGTAAATATTGTAATCAGTAAACAGGGGAATAAGTAATCCAAAGCATATTACTGGTTAAAGACTAGCATATTTTCAGCAATCCTGGAGGTAACACTTAATACTATAATAAAACATCAATGTTTCGAAATTAAAGGCTTTCCTCTTCCCTAGTCTTAATTTTACTTATTTAATAAAACTTGTATTCCAAACTGCTCCATCTTAAAATCACATTTAAGGAGTACTATACTTTTTTTTGTGAGGTGATTTAGCATGTCTTCTAGCCAATTTCACCAGTGTCAAATATATTCTCAGAAGAGATTCCACCCCACTAAAAAATCTGGCTGTGCATTTAGTGAACTGATTTTACCCTTGTAAAAGGAAAAAAAAAAAGTTTATTGTTCTACAAGAAAAGCAGTTTGGTTCACTTTCTGTATAACAATTGATGCTGTGATTTACAAATCAATTTAATAAATTAGTGATAAACCATTAATAAAGTAATTAATATTTCCATCTTTCTACTGCATGGTTCTACACAGAGTTGCTTCAATGGCCTGTGACAAAAAGGAGATAATGGCAGGTGGCCCTGCTTTGCAATTATCTCAGAAGTTTCATGGTTTGAACCTAGGAGCTATATTCTTCCTTATATCTTTTTTAATATATTTTCCTTGAAAATAATGGTTTAGATTCTCGGCCTTTGCTATTCTATGAGCCTAAAGATTTTTTCATTCTTTCTGTGCAGGCATAAAATGACAGTTCCTTTAATAAGGAAGATTATAAATTGGATTTTGTTGTGTTTTGTTTTGACAACAAGACATAACGTATCCTGTTGTTTCAATTTTAATCTTCTTTTTGCCCATGGGTGATTAAGCTCTTTTCAGAAGTTTGTTTTTTAAATACATATTTAGCTAATTTAGAAATGAGTGGTGGAAATTAATTATATTAACATATTATGTATTATTTACCAGAGACATCTATTATCCTATAAATATGTTTTTACTAAACACAAATTGTTTCCTCAATAATAGTAATTCTCTGGACAAACTGTAGACAGAATTCATTTCCTCATCTGAGGATCTCAGGTTGTCTTTTGTATGAAGAGGCATATGAAGTCTGTTAAAATAATTTGAAACATGCTTGTTACTGAGAATGCATAGTTCATTTTTCATTTGACTCAATTGTTAAAAAAACTCTTTTTTTTTTTTCTTCAAAAATAGACAAATATGTTTACAGTGTGATGAAACCATGGCCAGATCCCACGACTTGCTCCTGTCTTCTCTGAAAGGGAGAGGTCAAGTGTGGCTCCTCTTATGTGTCAAGTATTTGACCATGCTGATTTTTCTTAGCACAGCAAGGTGACAATTCCTCTGAGTTTTCTCTATGTTTAGTCACTAAGATTCAAGTAATTGAGTCACTTACAGGAAAAGTCACTTAGTCAAAATTTGTTGAAAGATACTGTGACTAAACTGACTTGAGAATAATAGTCACGCACATGTATTCTGTGGTATTTTCATTGCTTTTTTTCCATCCTCATTGCCTTCTTTCTATCCCACCCTTTTGCTTTTTTCTTCCACAGATTTTGTCACTGAAGAGATACCTCTAAAACCTAAAATGTTATTTTTTTTTATTGTAGGTGGTACAAATCATTAATAAGGTCAGTGATTGATTATATATTCTTTTATCCTGGGAAGTTATATAAATTATTTTCTTTATTATTAGAATTATCCTTATTGTTTCTTATGTTAGGAAATATCTCAATTACCACATGACCACAAGAAAACAACATAATATACATAAAAAAACTGTCTCTTTAGTCATATTGCTGGATCAGTATTTTATATACATTTGAACCTAACGATACCAGCAATTTAACAAATAAATAAAATTTATTTGTGAATAAGTTTCAGTAAACATTATGATGATCTAAATCCTCCAGAATACATAGATATTGTTTTTCCTGGCATCTGAATGTTTCATCAAAAACCATTTTTTCTGTATTCTAATGAGGTGTGAGAACTACATCAAATGACCCATGACCCTGGCCTATGTAAATTGTAATTCTGAATTTTTTTTTCTACATCCCTCAGTGAAATTCTTGACAGCAACAAAGGAATAGAGTTTTAGGGTACTGTATAAGGCATTTAAAAATCACCCGGAATGTCTCATGGAAAGAATGCTGAATAAGATATGATGCACAGGTGTGCCAGAAGTCTCAGTCTTGGTTTCAGATTAAGCCCACATGCAATAGGAAACTCAATAGGTTGTTGGAGAAAATATACAATTTTAGATGGAAAACATCTGATTTAAATCTTTGTCAGAATTACCCACTTGCCTAGGCAAGTGAAAAATTTTGCAAGTAAACTGCAAGAAATTATGATAGTCTTTGAAAATAGGATTCCCTTTTCCGCACACCAGTTGTACACAGATGCCATTTACCTGACTCTACAGAGTTACTCCAGGTAACAGCACTCTTCCGAGCTTCTCTTAGAGGATTTTCAGTGCTCCATGGCCAGATACATAGGGATAGCTGGAAGGTAAGAGAGAAGTATAAAATCTACAAATGGAAGAAAGGGGCTTTCAAGAATAATTTAAGTGAAAAAGAAAGGTGTGTTGTAGAAATTCTGGGTTCAGGTGTCCTTCTGCATGCAGATGTGAGCTGGTACCTGCCCGCACTGTAAGCTGATCAGATGTGAGCTACCTCTGACTGGCACCTGAGCTTTATAAATGGTTCTTTTCATCTTGGACAGAGTTTATGTCCATCCAGGCCAGATTAATCAGGCAGATTAAGTTCACATCCATCTGCAAAGGAGCATTGAGCTAGAAAAATTGAGAGAATATGGCTGCAAAGAAGGTAAGAAGAAGAAAATGGCAATGACTTTGGGTTTGCTGCAGATATATCTGACAGATGACTTATTGAATAGTATTAAATTTATCAAATTAGCTTTCTGGATATGGTTTCCAAAGCAACACTCTGAAGGGATACATTGGGAGCTGGATTGGGCCCATAACCTTATTAAAATAAAGTGAAAAAAAGAGCTTTTGTGCATATTACACCTGAAGCTATCATTCAAAGTGACTATAAAAATTAGCATTTTGAAAACAAAACTCAAAAAACAACACAAGAAATGAAGCTATTCCTTACAGTAGTAAGCTTACTGGTTGATTAGAGTATTCAGTTGTTAATTATATCTGTCTCCCAGGAATGGGTCCATTGAGATAGATACTTTCTTCAAGATATCCTGGGGCTAACAAGACACAAGGCACACATTTTTCCATCAGAGCATTCATCAATATATTTTCTTAACAAAATGAAAAGACACATTTCCTGGAGCATTATGAACCTCTAGGGGCAAAAGAAATCCTTGTAGAAGAATAACCAAAGCTAAATTACACATCAAATATAATGATCACTCTTTGTGCAGTAACTTTAATGCCAAAACAATATTAGTTCTGGTTTATATGTATTGTTAGACTTCTCAACATTGTCTGAAATAGATGGAGCCAGCAAATCACAGAGGTTTAATGGGTAAAAGACATTCCCCCAGCTTTAATGAATCCCACCACAGCCTTTAGAAAAGTTCACAGTATTGAGTTATTTTGTCATTATTAGTTACACAGCTAATGAAAACTTGCACACTGCTGAAGTTTGAGTTAGAAAGAAGGCAGATCCTGCAACAGTTGGAACTATTCTGCCTATCTGTTTCTTTGAGATCCTCATTAATACAGCTTTTAAAACTCAAAACTTTTAAGTAAGGAGTAAATTTAAGCAAGGAGTAAATTCCAAGACATTCCTTGGTACTTCCATATTCTCACAGTGTCCTTGTCCCTTTCTAGTCATGCTTCATTATCATGAGTGCAGAAGATATCTGCTGTTGGAGGAGGTTCTACCACTTCAATCTGAAGAAATTTCATTTTTGTCAATGTTATTCTCCATTGACTGTTTCTAGCTACTATAAAAGAGCAATTTTGTTCTCACATCATGGACTGGAGAAAGTGAACATATAGGTAAAGGAAGAATTCTTAGTGTTATATTCTTTACTCTACTACATTCCTGCAACTTACCCATTTCAATTAGATTACTGGATGTAAATAAGGTCACGGTTTCCTACTGGATACCTTAAAATTTTACTTATACTGCTACCAAAACTTTATATTGTAAAAATAATTGAGACATCCTGCTTGAACTATATTTTAACTTCCTCATTTTGTGGGCTGTATGGTAATGCAGAACATAGGCTAAGAGCACATCCTCAGCTAATTTAATTATATTTGGCCTTGTTGATTTCATTTTAGGTCATCTGGTCATATGGCTACTATGCTTATTTTCTTCAACAGATTCTCTAATGGGATGAATTTTTAACCTAATGAATCACAGAATAGTAGGGGTTGGAAGGGACCATCAGAGATCATGTAGCCCAACTCCTTTACCAAACCAGGTTCACCTAAAGCAGGCTGGACATATTCAGGCAGGTTTTGAATATCTCCAGAGAAGGAGACTCCACAACCTCTCTGGGCAGCCTATTCCAGTGCTGTTACCCTTAAAGTTTTTCTTCATGTTGAGATGGAATTTCCTGTGTTCCAGTTTGTGCCCATTGCCCCTTGTCCTGTTGCTGGGCACCAATGAAAAGAGTCTGGCACCATCCTCTTGACACTCACCCTTTAGACATTTATAAGCATTGATGAGGTCCCCTCTCAGTCTTCTCTACTCAAGGCTAAACAGACCCGGGTATCTTAGCCTTTCCTCATAAGAGATGTGCTCCATTCCCTTGATCATCTTTGTAGCCCTTCACTAGACTCTTTCCAGTAGTTCCCTGTCTGTCTTGAACTGTGAAGAACATTCTTTTTCTTTTTCTAAAATTCAGATCCACACTTATGACAGAAAAAGGTAAAACTAATCTTATTGATTAGTAACTGATGTTTATTGTCTTTAAACAACATCCAGATAAAAGTCAATAGCAGTTACACTGTCATCTACTTTATTTCCTTTTATTAATTTTCCTGAAATTATTCCTAAAGGATCAGGTACTTAGACACTGGTGATATTTTTCCATTTCTATCACAGAAAATGTATAGGTTCTCTTTATCCCCCTTTAAATCAAATTTTGTACAAATAAAGTTGCTATAAACACTATCACATAGCAAAATATAACTTTTTTATTCTATTAAAAATTCCCATTTATGCCATACTCTTGTAAAATGTTAAACAAAAATGTAATTTCCTACTAATTGATAGAATTTTATCCATGTGCTGTACTTAGAAAAATGTGGTTCGTTTTGTGGAATACAATTAAGAACAGATCGAAGTCTAAATTTCATTTTCAGATCTTTATGTGAAGCCTCCAGTGTCCAGTTCCCTAAAACTGAGGGCAGAGGACTTTCTAACAGTAGAAATAAGAACACACAAAAAACCACTGACATTTTTATCCTGCTGTCTTTTGTAAGGAGACATTACTTATAGTGAAACTCTGTTTTCATTGTGTATTTATGGTGACAGATTGGTTGCTTTTGCTTTTCTCACACCATTGTAACAGTCATCTTTTTTAAATCTAGGTGAAACATCACAATATTCTCAGTTTTTCTATTAACATGCCAATGTATTAGTACAGCAGCAGTGTACCAATCCATCTAGTCATATGGAAACATACAAAAAGAAGGTTTCTGTGCAAATTGATAATTGTGGGGGGATGACCCAGCACAATTACACTAGTCTTCACAAGACCACTTGGTATTAGCATCTTAGAATTCAGTTTTAGTATTAAAAAATGCCCAACATTTTGGCCTATTTATGACATTAGGTGCCTATAATTTCACAGGAAGGAATGAGAATGCCTGTCAGTCCTGCATCTGCTCAAACATCCCTCATTCACTAATTCCCAATATTATTCTGATGTTATGCTACAACATGCCTTGTATAAAATCTACATTCCAAAAATCCCAAACAGTCCATGAGTAACAGAGGCTGAGTTTCCCAAACACACTATTTTGCTAACTCTAAAGCATCCTGACCCAAAGGTCATTGAAATCAAGGTCACAGATCTCACTAAATACAAGGGATACTGAGCAAACCTTTCTTAGACAGTGTCCCTTAAATGCTACTGGTTCATTTACCATCTTTGGAGAAAAATGTGATGATGGATGAGGCATCAAGGTGATGTGCCAGCCCTGTATCCGTAAAGTCATGAGAGTGTTGCTAGATGGTCCATTTCCAGCCTTAAGAGCCAGTCCAGACAAAGAAAAGCAAAATATATGCCTCATCTTTCAGACCAAAGTCCAGGGAGAGGGACGAAACTATAACTTTTTGAAATTCTATAAATCACTGCAAATTATTACATAAGTCAGAAGCAAAATCTACATGAAAGTATAAATGCCATCTTTTTGTCTTAACCCTGAAATAATTTTTCCTTCCCTCTTTCTCAGGATTTATCTAACTAAAATGGGAAGAAGAAGAAAATTCGGAAATGCAGTTTTTTAGTTTTAGTTTTTATTTTACCAACCACAAAATAGAGTTCTTTGAGGAGAAAGAAAGCCTCACTAATTCGAATGTAAATATTCCTATCCTTTGTATTCAACTTACTGAATTGAATTATGCAGCTTATTGAAACACTGACAAATGTTTTTACCAAAAAGCTACTCCGGTGAATGTGCCAGGAGTGGATGGGTTGCAAAGTATTTTATTTAAGGCATTGGGGTGCAGCATCACAACTGCTTTGCACAGACAGGTTTAATGTCTAAAATTCTGACTGGTTTTGGTTTTTTTTAACCATTCCTATCTATTTACAACTTTGAAAGTCATTTCACCAAGACACTCAAGTCCAGATTCCAGAATGAATCCCAGAGGATACTGTGTTGATGATGCCAATAGATACATGACAACTTTAAAGTCACCACCATACTTCACTTATTCTTTTGCAACAGCCTTTGCAGCCTGAGGACAATCTGACTTTTTTTTTCTGTGCTATCTGGTGGCCGCATCTACAACTAAACTTTCATTTCAACCTAGGGCAGATCCTGCCACAGTCCTGGTTCATGGGATGCACTACCTCGTCTTTGTTCTGTATCAAAGTATGCATTTTCTGCAATTTCCTTTGGAAGAAAACTAAGTGGCAAATGGAACCTACCTAATGGAGTAGGTGACTATCAAATCATGAGTATTAAGCACACTGGCCTTGCACTGAAGAAACAGTCCAAAAGCTCCTAGCAAACATTGAAAATAGCAACAGGCTTCCTGCTTCTCTATAGTACACTAAAGAAAAGACCTAATGAATGTGTTAGCATGTAAATCTAATTTTAGACTTGGTCATATTAACACATGAAAACATTATATGTTCCCAGATGTTAAGCAGGAGCAGCAGACATGTCTGAAATAAGTGCAAGTAGGACTTGTTGGAAAGCCCTAATGATGCTTCACTGAAACTAAAATCTTGCAGAAAATGTAATCAATTTTCCATGCTAGTAGTTAGAATTACATCACCAATGGAAAATTCTTTTAAATATTGAGAAAGTCCCACACTAAGAATTTGAAAATAAATTTTTCTGCTTGATATCTGTTTTTCATTTTTTGGTTTTGTGGTTAGTTTTGAGATATCTTGTCATTTTCAAAATTAACCTGCCAAAAATAATGAAAGACAAAACAAAGAACACAATTTAACTAACCTTAAATGATTCACATTTTATGTTTGTAATCAGATTTTTTTTTAATTAAAAAAAAAATGCTTTTCATCCTCATTCAGGGAAGTTTATTCAAAGTTTCAACATATTTTTACTGAACCAAAAGTCTGCTTTACATTCACCTCTAGGACAATTCTACCCTTTCTTTGGAAGTTATTGTTTCTAACACCTAAATTAGAATTATTCTAAATACACTAAAATCAGAGAGCCTGTAGAAAGTTTAAGGAATGTCACATGAAATGCTTCTCCTTTCAGAGAAACCTCTTTTCAAAACATTGAAGCTAAAAATCAACCAGGAGATTTAATACTTGCTAAAGAAAGAGAGGATATAAACAGCTAATGGATCAAAAGTGGAAAGAAATAGTGCACAAAGTTCACATAAATAAAAACAAAAAATAAAAACAATGATTAAATATAAACTCATGCATCTATGCAACTGAAGAAAATCAAGCTGGCCATTGCTGAATTTCTTTGAGTATTAAATAGTGTGTAATTAAGAAAGAAAAAAATACATGAGGAAATTGCATTTTAATGCCTTTCTGTGTTAATAAATAATACATATCACAGTCAGAGTAACTATGGAGCTCAGACACATGGAAAAATGAAAGACGATGACAGGAATGAAGCTGCGATGCCCTCATTATTAGCAGTGATTGTGCATATTAGCATGAGTGTGTGGGAAAGCTATATATTCTTTTTCTTTCAGAAGTGCACTTTAAAAAAAGTGACTGTGATTAGTGATTTTGTTTTAAAGTGCAATGAAAAAGATTGAAAAGTCTTCCTGATTCTTTTTCCCCATTAAGAGAAGTCTTATATATTTACAGCTGTGGAACACGGGATTCCAGGAGCTAATAGGTTGAAGGGAGGTTTTCATAGTGTCTAACTTCAGGCACCTCACTTGGGCACTTACATTAGCATGACAAGATTCCTAGATTCCCTGTGTAATTAATGGAGATAGAAGGGCTCCTCCAGAGGGTAATTCAGAGCAAGAACCTAACTGAGGTGACCTGAATTGTTCTCTCCGGGAGTATCTTTCTCTGACTACAGAGGGCGTTCAGGTCATTTGCCAGTCAACTTCTCTGGATCGTTAAGGTGCCTAAAGTTAAGATTCTTGAATCTCCCCCTCCCCACCCCAGATAACCAGACATTGCACTGTAGGACACAGAGGAGCAGCACGCACCTATCTGCAAACACATGAAAAGGAGCAAGAGGGCAAGATTAGGGAAGGGATTGTAGCAAAATTTTCTACACGGAGGCAAGTGAATTCCCGGAATAAATTCTGTGTTCTTTTGATTTTATCTTCATCTAGGAAGGAACAATTCAGAAAGATTTATTGAGGGCTGCCTTGAGATTCCTGCAGTCAGGGGGCAAGGGGAGAGGGACTGTGTTGGAAGTCGGATGGTCTACAGGGATGCCTGGGATTCTTGGAGATGGATGGTGTCTGGAGACCCAGCTCCATGCTGCCACCTTGCTGTGCCAAACCATCTGCAAAAGAGAGATTCCTACCAAAAAAATCTCTTCCTTTGGTCCATTAAATAAAATTTATGTCCCAGACAAGCGTCTCTGGGACTGTAGAATCTATTTGCTTGTGTACCCATTTAAAACACACGTTTCTCATATTTATAACCAAGAGCGAGGACATTTCATTTGGTGAATAAGCTTAGACTAGATGCATTCTCTAAAAGTGTTTACAATTTGTTTCTGTAACTATTCTCACACCATGTTTAACTTAAGGCATTTTTAAATGCAAGTGAAGACATCCTAAAAGGACCTGGGGATTTTCTTCCCTGGGAAGTATTTAGAATTTACCTGCCAAGTGCTGCAATCAGCAGCATTTGCTTTGCTCATATATTGCTATGAAACACAGGCATAAACCAGCTCTGGCAGGGATGATGGAGCATTCTCTAGAGAAGGCATAAAATAGAAAAAACTGCTCAAATCTCACCCACCATTCCCTTTCAGTTCAATTTCAGAAGCTCCTTAGAGCACTGTAGACCAATTCTATACTGCTATTTCAGCATCAGTGCCAAGTTCAGATCCAGCTTTGCCAGCTAAACAGCTTGAGGCAGTTGCATCTGCATTGCCTTAGCCTCTCTGGCTCTTGTTAGCTGTGCCCCCTCTGTGCTTCAGTTAGAGCAACTTGACCTCTCCAGATATCCTACAATCTGTGTCCTCTACCTGTCTGACAGGCTCTCCTAGCAGATATACGTTCCAATCTGATTTGTCCTATGACTCTTGCCTGCCTCAGCCTATTAGGATCCACACCAAATATGCTGCTCAGGAAGCCTGATATTTGAAGAAATGTGGAGCAGGTCCATGATAGTTGTTTTAGAGCACCTGGTTGCTTCTGTGCTCAGGTCTGACACACTAGGAGTGTCAAGTGTTCAAGATCCCTTACCTCTTTCTCTGCTTGTGCTACCAAGAACCACTGTAGTGTTCCTGGGTGGGAGATATTGTACTTAAACCAGTGACAAGCCTTTAGGAAATTGCCCTGTATGACCAAATTACAGCTAGAGTCTTCTCTTAGCAGTCAGAAGAGACTGCCTTCTGCAGTCTGATCCAGTTTCTGCTACCGGCAAGGCACCAGCTTGGAGACAGGAAAGCCGCTGTCAATGTCACAGTGACAGAAGGAGGCAATCAGTCATGTGCTCTTCCTATACAGAGAACATAAAATGTATTGTGATTTGTTCAGTGTGTTTGGCCCGAGGGTTGCTGCAACATGACAGAGCTGTTTGGATAAGGGAAGAGTGTGCTGAAGGGATTCTAAGGGATCCTGACCATCTGGTAGCTTTGTAGGCCTTTGCTAGAAATCTTCTCTCACCAACAGACTCAGTGAAATCTCCTGATATGTTAATGATCCACAGAGAAAGTCTGGCTTGAAGTCTCATAAGGACACAGGTTTTTGAAAACCATCTTCAGAACAATATTCCAGCCCTCCTGCCCCACCCTTGGGGCACAAAGTAGATGCTGTCTTCAAAACCTGAAGGTTTAGAACCTGAGGCACTAGTGCTTCCACCATCCATGGAAGAGACTAAATTAGTTGGCTAAGTAAATGAGTGTTTATAATACAATAACACCTGAAGGTCTCAATTAATTATCTCTATTGTGTTATGTACTGTATGAACAAACTGTAAAACACAGTTCCTGTCCTAAATACCTTAAAGGAGGACTCTGAAGCCTCTTTTCTGCTGTCTTATTTTTTCTTCCACTCAAGCTGGAAGGCATAGAAGTAATCCAAAATTAAATTCTGAAAATCTGCCCCTTTGTCTTCTTTAATAAAAATTAAAAAAAAGGAAAAATTATCAAAATTGTCAGAAATCCTCATGTCCCTTCTCCCAGTACTGATACTGTAGCGATCAACTCAGAGTAGGGTATTTCACAATAAAAAAAGTGGTATGAATACTTTGTAGGCAGAGATTTCCTGAGAAGGCTTTTCAAAGGCATCTTCATTTGATACAGTATTTAGCTTTCCCAGATAAAAAGAAATTTACATTACAGAAGCATTGTAATGAATTACAAAGATACTTGATCACTAGAAGAGACTGTTTAGCAATGTCCAAGAGGGATGGGAACTAGATACGAGATATAGAATTGATCCTAACTGACTGCTTCATATAGTGACAGGTTTTGTTCAAGAGATACCTAGAAACCCCTGAAAGCAATGCTGCATCTCCTGTCAGTGAAACAATCAAACCCACTGAAACCAAAGCAAGTTGCCTACAGGAAAAAAATAAATGTGAAATACATGAATGCATAATGAAATATATGGCAAGAACTACCTGACTATCTAAAGATGAAGAAAGAAAAAGTATTCACAGCTGCAGATTCTGACAAATCTAGTCAAAACAAATTCAATTCACTGTTGTCTGTAGTGGACTCATCGCTAGCCTCAAATTAAGCCTTTTATTATCCCAGTTTCTGTGTAAACTCATTTATAAAACCTGGTATATTCTGACACTTTCCCCATACTAAACCAGTAGCCTAGTATGCCTGTAGCCCTTGCTGTAAGATGCCTCCCCTGCCAGGGACTTGGCAGTCCTGAGCTCCAAGAAAGTCTTTCAGGAGCAGCATAAAGGGAAGATGGATCATTTCAGCACAGCTGCTGGTGGCTGCTGATGATACCAAGAAATCTCAGGAGTGCTGAACAATTTTCTAGTTCTCGGAGTACAGGATTTTCTTCATAGTCAAGAGATTTTCTCTGCATGGTGAGTCCCAGGCTGGAGACAGGAAAAAAATTTGACCTTTTGTTGGGAAGTGATGCAAGAGAAACTTTTCACATTTTAAGGCACTTTAATTTTAACCAAAAGAAAAAGAAGGGGGAAACGGCCATCTGTGTCTACTACATTATGTAGAATGCCATTTTCAGAGAGGCTTCTTAAGGAGCTCACCCTCCCATCGGAAATTTGACTCCAAGGTTAAATAATATTCTAATTTTAAAAGGTGTTTAATATCTTACTAAGACAGGTAGCCTTTCCTACCCTATGTTTTTGAGCCGTATAGCCCTTAGTGGCTTCAGAGAGAACTCTTCCATTAGTTTTCAGCTCTGAAATATTCCAACTAGATCTGAAAGTTAGGCAAAAAGTAAAAGAAATAATGCTTCTCCCCTTGCAGATAACCTCTGCTTAAGATCCTCTGATAAGAATATTAACTTGGAATTCCTGATAATTACCAATTTTTTTTAATTTTTTTTTTTATTTTTACAAAAGGGCTGCAACACATCTCTGTCAGCTCCCTATCTGCTTACAGCAAGCATTTTACTTTTTCTTAACCAAAAATAAAAAAAAAACAGGGAGAGCTGGACCACATTCTCAAAGACAGGGCCTATAATTTGCCACAAATACAGATGATTTATGTCTATGCCTGTACCAAGCATGTACATTTTAAAGCAGATTGTGAGCTTAAGTCCAAAGATGGAAGCCCAGGCGAGCAACTATTATTCACAGGGGAAAAAAAAAAACAACAACAAAAAATCAAACAAACAAACAAAAAAAAACCAACAAAAAAACCACCAAATCCTGAAAATCAAGTAGAAAAGCTAAAAATCAAGTAGAGAAGGTTGGTCATTATGTAGAATCTTTAGAGGAGATATGAATATGAGAATACGAGAAGAGCAATTAACACACTCCACACATGAATTACTCCACAAGGTAACTCAATATAATACAGTTGATTTCAGCAGTTATGCTAGGTTATGACAGCTGCAGAGTCAGCCCTGAAGGCTGGCTTACCAACTCAGTGCAAATGATAACCTTATCAGAAATATAATAATGCATTTAGGGAGATATAATAGTCGTTTAGAGACATGGACCTTCTCTCCTCCAGTGAAGGAAATCCAAGTCCCAGGAGCTTTCTTATGCAAGGATGTTGTGGGGGAAGCGGCAGAGTCAGCGCAGTGGAAAGCAGCGAGATGGCACTGGTAACATTATGGCATTAGCATGTTATGTTAGCTTACAGTCATGAAACCATTATCAGTCGATGTGTAAAGGCTTGGGCAGACAGCTCAGAATTGTACCTTTATATCATCCAGTGCATTTGTCAGGTAGCAAGTGTCCAAGATCTTTTGGGAATAATTGGAAACATAACAATGGGTAAATGGGACAATATGACAGCATGGATATGGTATGTTAGAGCTTTATTTTGATGTACTTACTCATCTTCTGTCTTTGGCATATTACTGGAAACAAGCAAGACAGCGATACATATCATGGTATCATAGCAGCACACCTGCAGAGAGTTCACTGCAGGTTGCAGATTGATGATTGAGGAAAGGGAGAACAAATGTGTAGCACACACAACTGACAGAGAAGAAGTGCAGACCTTAGCCAAAACATGAAGGCAAGACCAAGTACATCAGTCAGTATAGTGCAATCTGAGCACAGCATATGCTAATGTCCTCTGGATTTTTCGGAGCTGTCAGATGTCTTTTGGCTATGTTAAGCAAATATCACTAGGGCAACAAGAAAGGACTTGGAAAAAGGCAAAATTTAGTTATGTTTTATTGCCTATGCACTATGTCTTTGTTTTACAGCTTTTCTTCTGCACCTCAGTATTCCTTCATATTTTCCTTTGTGTGCCATAACAAATACCCCATGTGCTTCAAAATGCTTAGGTTTCCTCATCCATATGGTTTATTTTGTGATGTAAAGTGATGAAGAAGCATTAAAGTATCACTGATGCATGCAATCTTTCAATGATAAAAAAATGATAAATTAGAAAAATGACAAAATCACTGCTTCAGATAAAAAAAACATTCAGCAATATAAAACTACTAAGGCTAGAAGAATCTACTTGAAGTTCATGGCTACATATATTCTGTAAGACATCATCTTCACTCTAAGATCAAGTAATCAATGGTGCCTGGAGCAGCACTGCTACTCCCATGTAGTCATAAATGATGTTCCCTTACTAAAAAATCCCTTCCCATCCCCTATAAGTCATCTGCACATCCTTAAAAAGGGACGAGAATGCATACTACAGCACTGTTATATGGGATTTAGAACCTCTTATTGGTGAAATGCATGAACTATGATTCTTACAGTTATGACAGAGAATAGAAACTTTATGACTAAAAGGGTAAATTAACCAAAGGCTACTACAGACTCACTGCAAATAAGCTGCAACATATTCTATTCCATCTTGTTTTGAAAACTTGACCAGGGTTTCTACCAAAGAAACAGAATGCATACAGGACATCTGACTGTTCAAGTCTGGAGAGTCTTTTCTATGAGGAAAAGAAACTTCAACAATTTTCACACAGTTTTGGGATGTGTGTATGATTATGTAGACTTGTCCAATTAAATACCCAGGACCTGATAAACATGTATATGGCCTTTGGGCCAATTTCCCAGAAAAAAAAACCCAAACAAAATCAAAACAAATTGAAACAAAGCAAAACAAATAGCTTTCTCTTTTCTCCAGAAACAGCACCAACAAGCAAGACAGATTTTTGGAAAAATCAATGTGCCAAAAATGACAATAGATCATATTGACATTTGGGTAGTTTGAAAGGATTTCTTTACAATTTCAGTTTACACTAAATGTGTTTTGGCAGTAGGTTATAGGTTAGCTTTGGAAATCTTTAAGCATCTGAATGCATCTACCTGAATAAATACAAAGAAGGGGACTCATCAGGAGACCATGCTCTTGAAAGTACTGTGCAGATGACTAGGCAGACCTATCATGCAGATGCAAGGTAATTGCTACTAGTTGAATCAGATTATAGACATAGGCACTTGTCACACCTGCAAAGTGGTAAGGGCCAATGAGTATAGAAAATTAACATATCTTGAAAATAGTGTTGTTAACAGTGGCAACTAAAGAACACATCAAAAGTTGCCTATAGGAGTGGAATTTTCCTGTACATGCTTCATATAGATGCAGCTAACAATTCAGTGAAGGCATTTCAAGAAACAGACACAAATACTCGATTTTACCAAATGCAGAGTAAATTGAATCCTGTTTAGAAGAAGTTGCTAAAGAATTAACTATCATCATTCCTTTAACTATTACTAATACTGTTAACTATTATTACAATATTTTAGAGTACCCTGCCTACTGGTGGGAAGAAGTAGTTATGTACCAGGGAATACAACTGTTACCTGGTGTGGCACTTGGAGTTAACAACATGCCACCAAGATGGCATGGGACAAAAACATGCAAAAA
The DNA here is from genome assembly GCA_033628505.1 of Tringa tobata. Taxonomy (NCBI): domain Eukaryota; kingdom Metazoa; phylum Chordata; class Aves; order Charadriiformes; family Scolopacidae; genus Tringa; species Tringa tobata. The sequence goes on from JAHREE010000339.1 coordinate 13,235,052, forward strand.
CATGGTTTTGATAGCTTCGGTTGCAGAACTCAAGATGGGTTGTGCACACACTTTTTCTCTATGAGAAGACATTGGTGAAGAAGCTTGGAAAACGGTTTTGTTTTGCTTTCTGTAGTTGTGAAGGCAGCAATCTCAATCCAATTCCGCTGGTGAAATTATTATAAACCCCCAACAACAACAAACTAATAGACTTGGCTCTGCAAAGAAAATCATCCACTTTGTTAAAACTGAATCTCCAAATGTTCTGAGTCTATTGCTTCTCTATTTCTCTTACAGAAGGATGAATGAAGCACACAAGTACTGATGATTGGCTGGACTTGTTTGCAACAGCTGCAGGAGGAGTTGCCAAATCTGGTTTCATATAAGGTAGCCTAAGTGCCTGGTAAGCATTAAAATTCATTTCCATTTTTTAGCACACATAAAAGTACGCTATTGCCATAGAAAATATGACTAAATCCTTAAATGCAGTACGCTTTTCCTGGTCAACTTGCTTCATGCTCTAGCAAGAGCTTAATTGACGAATGTCACCTCCTTCGTGGCTCACTTGACCTTACCGTCAGATATTTTCTGTGAACAATTGCCAACATTTCTTTTTTCATAATATGCTGCTAGAATCCTTCAAAAGCTCAGTGGCAAATACATCTAAATGTGTATGGTACTGGAATAATACCTTCTTTTGAAAACAATTTTCTATAGAAATCCCCTTCAGAATTAAAATTGAAAAAAAAAGAAAACCCACCTCAAACTAAATGCTTAGCTAAGAGGAAGATTGTATCACAGCTGTTATTTCCCTGTTTTATTCACGGTTGCTTTTCTCCCTTCAGAGGACTGCTCTTTCTTTAGCATAGAAAAATCCATTATTGAAAGATGGCCATTTTTGTCTTTGAAACTGAGGGCCAAACAACAGTACTTAACCCTTTGGCAGGAAGCCCATGAACTGCTGTCTATGAAGACATAGGAGCCAGAGCCATTGTTCTTTGTTCTTGCTCTATAAAAAGAAAGAAAATGCGGGCTGTGTAACACTTGGCATGACACAGCCTTATCCCACCGAAGTGCCAATACAATCTGCTGCTCTTTTCCCACATGCTTAAGAGTACATTATATTTTGGGGTCATTCAGAGAAAACAAACTTGTCAGGTGGTAAAGTTGTCTGAGAATCCTTTGTGTCCTATCCTGACTCTCACACCGCATTTTTCATTGTAGTAGCTAAGTGCTTCCCGCTACTGTACAAAGAGATATGATAAACTTTTTTTTTATTCCTGTCAAGTGTATAGAATATGCTGGATTTTCCTCTGAACATGATGTGTATGCACACCTACATCCACTCACATGTATAATATCACAGAAGATAAAATCAAGGAAATATGCCTTGCGCTTAAGGCAGAAGTTAAGCTGCAAAAGCCCTTATTTCTTGCAGAGGGCCTTTGCAGTCCCCTACAAAGGAAAAATCCCTGCTGTAGAAAGTTTTTTTCCTTTAGGGGAAAGAAATTTTCGACTGTGCTTGACTATCCTGGTTAACTATTTCAGTGCCTTAGTTCTTCAGTTGGGCAACCTGAACATCCAATTTTGAGTCTTTTTGAATGAGGAGCGAAGGGCTGGGTGTAACCTGGTGCTCTGCAGGATGTTGTCCTGGGAGACGGAAGACAAAACCTCCGTGTCTGAGTTTCTGAGAGGAGCTACATGTTTCCTATGCTCTCCACTTCCTGCCTGAGTATGCTGCAGTCATTCTGTTCTCCACTGCTACCTGCTCAAATGCCGTTAATTCAGAGATAATTCCATTTTGCCTCTTTCTCTGTCACTAGCTCCCTGCATATTTCCATGAAAGTTGAACTGCTGTTGCTAGGGAGATAATCCATTTCTGCTGATTAGTCACCCTCTGCCATCATAAGTGACTTTAGAGCTAAATAGTTCACCTGGCCGTCAATTCTGATGTCACAAGGACTGGGGCCCCACAGCAGAGCAAGTGCAAATCAAGCAAAATAACAGTGCTTATAAAAACAAGACAATTCTTTCAAAATTATGGTGAATTCTTTGGGAAAAATCAATGTAGAAATTAAAAAAATAGGATTTTAAAAAAGCCTCTGAGTCATTTAACAACTTTTTAAACTAAATCCAACCTTTACTGACATTTGAAAGTGCTAAGGAAATGAATTCATTTTTTGGATGGGTAGAATCCTTTCTATGGCACAAATTATTTTTCGGACTGATTTTCTATTAAGACACTCTCACAAAATGAATTTCTAGTTTTATTTTAAAATCTATTCAGTTTTGAATGAGTCACTCAGTGCCTACACATAAGGGAATCTTGCAGTCCAAATACTATTTAAGACTCAAAATGAAACCATGTTTTATGTCTGAATAGTGAACTATAATTACCTCAGTTTATAACTGTCAAGAAAAAAAAAAAAAGAAAATGGAAAGGAAAAGAAAAGAAAAAGCACAGCAAAGCAAAGCAGCAGACTTTATTCATCCACACAGCAGATACTATTCATCCTTTATTTGGAAATCTACAGACTAACCTCCAATACTAAACAGGAAATCCAGAATTCAGGAATGACAAGACAGCAGAAGTGCATTCCCATTTCCAAAAACTACATAATTCATGCTTTTATGAACTTATTTAACAAGCTTAGCTATAGGGTAAATGTCACTTCCTGTGTTAGACTGTATATCTGATCTTTATCTCATTTAGACAGACAGAACGAGGTGACCTGTAAACTAGGAATTGTTTTTCTCCAAACCAGACAACTTAATTTCAGTAACCTGACAGCAATGTGTTTATACAGTGTAGTGTTTTACAAGAATCCAAATGTGCATTGTGAGTAGAATGTATATAGAAATATAATAAATCTCAGGGCATAACAATTGCTTTGGTTAAGAGTAAACTGTTAATTATTTTATTTTTACCTTTTTTTGTAATTCTAGAAATTTTCAATTCAAACCCATTTTCCAAACTAAAAAGTTTGGGTTTATTAATTTTATTATTTGTAATCCCATCAATACTTTCTGCTCTCCTTGCTCTCCTAAGACAAAGGGCAGCTGAACATAACCCTCACTGTAGACATGCTGCTATATTAAGCAGCAGTATTACTTTACTAGGTGAAGGACAGGATTCTTTGCAGTACTCAGAATGTTGCCCTAAGATTTCTAGATTGATCTATTTTATCCGTCTTTTTGGTATTTTAGGAAAAGTTCACAGGGATCAACATCTACCCACTAGGTAAGATATTTAGAAGTTTAGCAATTGTGGCTTTGCTTTAAAGCCATCTTACAGACCCTGGAAAGCAATACACATATCACTTTTTTCTCCGTATCAATCTGATGTTAAACTTCATCGACAGCAATAGGAATAGCCACAGAAATATCTGTTGCTCTGTTTTGTTTAGGTGGCTTTACATTGACATTTAATGTTAGTCAGTCAGTTATCAGTGGGATAAGGAAAAATTTCATATGGAAGATGTTTATGACAATTTCTCCACAAGTAGGTTAAAGCAAAACAGATGACACATTTTTCCAGCAAAGCATGATGCCATATTTTATAATAATCCATTTTGCCACAGAGTACAGTCAGTGAAAGGTTTCTTTTTCACATGGAAGAGTATGAATAGAAAGTCTTAATTTTTTAACTTCCTTCCACTGGCCTTGTTAACTGACAGGAAGAAGCATATTTGATATTTTTTTACAAAAATAATAATTAAGAGCAAAAATGTGTCTCTATTTTTCATACCCAGTCTGAGAAAGCCAGTTAGATAAATCCATCATTAAAATCTTCAGTAACATGTATGTGAGATATCAAGAACACATTTCCTGAGAGGCTTGCCAGTTTACAGAACTAGTAAGGATTATAATATTTCTTCAGAGTGAGGAAAAAAAATTGTGAAAGGTAAAAAGAACACTCCGTTAAACATTAGAGGAGGGGGTATGACAAAGCTTACAAGGTCTGTGTAGTAGTGACACACTGCAAACAAGAATGGGTTTATTACCATTAAATACAAATATACAGACCTTGCTGCCTGGCAGTAATTCTGCCTGTTAAGGAGATGCTGGAATTGTTTCTTAACCTTTGGACTTTATCTGCCATTTCATAGTGCATGTATGTAACAGGCTGGAAGAATGATGTAGCTTATTTCTATATGTTTTGCCAGAATAGGACAAACATAAAGCAATTACTTGAAGGAACAGAAAGAAACGTCTGCTATGTAAGTCTTAATGGATATTTTTTCTGATTAAAAAGAAAAAAAAAGACTGAAAAAAACTGCCAAGGGAAGATGCATTCAAGTAATGTGTTTAATTTCTATTTCCCCAGCTTAAACAAATGTGCATTTTAAACATTGTTAGGAGGTTCATCAGCATGACACTGGAGTTCAGTGTAATGAGTAAAGGTTTCGAGTACTGTCCCCGTGAATGACCTCCATTATCACCTTAGGCAAATTCCCACCTCCCATCGTTTATCTGGCCAATTAATAAGCCATACAGGTCAGTGATGGTCTCTCAATCTGCATGGCTACTATGAGGGAGTTCTGTCTCAGTAGGAGGCAATACATCCTACTGGAATACAAATGACAATAATTCAGTAAGAAACAATTGAAAAAACAAAGGGAAAAAACTTTCTAACATGACTGTGAACAAATTCTTGAATGGTTTATTTGCAAAAACACCACTTTGCATCAGGTAAACCAGTTGGCAAATTTGGATCATATTTAACAGATTGTACCAGCTGATTATTGAAAAAGATGCACTATACAGAAATTATCAAGTAATGAGAACACATAATGTACTGGGAAAACTGTCAGGGAAATGCATGTATCACTCACAAGGGGAAATTAATCCCTTTCACCAACTTGTGAATTCACAACGTATGTGGAAGACCCCAATTCCAATATATACATTTACAGAGTGAATTTACTGCAACTTGAACCACAAACCCTAATCTTGCTTGAAGTAACAGGACACTCTTTAAGGGAGTTATGCTTGTGAATACATACGTGCTCTTATTTAAAAAGGACAAAAATGAAATTAAAAGTTGTTCTCTTGAAAAATAATGTTTACTTATCAATGCATCATCCAAAATTTATTGCTTTTCAAATTGACGAGCTACCAATTTTTATTTGTTTGTTGTTGTTGTTATTTTTCAACAGGGAAACCAGGAAATCCCCAAGAACAAAACTTTTCTCAATTTTGTTAAACACAAGCCAAAAAAACCTGAGAATTGGAAGAAAAAGTCTTTGAAATTGGGATCAATTTTAGTTGTAGGTGAAAGACTTACATTTTGGTGATTTCTTCTCTTTTAATGGAAATCATATGGTCTTTTACATTTTTGTATAACTTTGGAAAATAATGACATGATAATTTTTATAGACGTTAGTTTCTTTTTTATAATAGACTGTGTTACAAGTTTTCCGTTGATCATCCCAACTTTGTTTCTTATCATGGAAAGACATTGGAGCATGCACAAAGATTCATTTCAGATGAAATTGTACCTGCAGATGTGCCCTGCAGCACTCTAACTTTTCCTAGCAATCCCATGCATGGAATCAGACTAGAGCTAGTCCAAAGCTAAGTGCCAAAGCACAAATTATATGGATGTTGTGTTCTCAGCACTGACTGTTTTCTGATCCCAGTAGGTAACACAACATGTCACTGTAAATGAAACCATAGATGATAATTACAAATAAATACACCTAAATCATAAGATTTTAATATTGCAGACACAGGTATGAAAAACTGTAGGAAGGCTGCTGGAGAAAACTATGAAACATGAGGACCTACTACCATATGTAGTGCTAATCATAGCAGCAATGACGGTACAACTGCAATACCATACTTACAGTATTAAGGTCAACAAAATATTTGCAATCATAATAAAATAATTAAAATTACTAATACCTGCACAGATTTTAACACATTTTGAGATATTTTCATAAATACAGATTGAAATAAAGACTTTAGTGACTTACACAGAGTGCCTACCAAGGTTCTCTTCTGTCTGCTAAACCTGACAACAGTAGTTTATGCAAGAATTGCAGCTCTAGTTATTCACAGTCCTTTATGAAATCATAATTTTGGGTTCGGATTCACAACAGGAAGTATGAACAAAAATTTAAAAGTGTGTTCAACTACACACTAGCAGAAAGGTTTACCTCACCAATTCAGTTCAAAGACTTTAACCTACTGATACTGTCCCTAACAGTTTGGAGATGGAAACCTATCAAATACAAAATACTAGCTGCAAATACCTTGCTCAAATAGTAGAGACTGTAGGATAGGTGAAAACCTGAAACTGAAAGTTAAAGTTTACTCAAAACCCCAGGAAATGAATCAGCTGAGTTTCAATATAGGAAACTAATTGCCCTTTAAAATGTCAGTAGTCCAACTCTCCCGTCCTAAGTTTGGGGAGACCTTTGTATCTCCACAAAGTGAACAGGACATTTAAGCCTGTCATGACCCATTTGTGCTGCTCTATCAGTGCAGAAATACCATAAAGGATTCCCCTTTTTCCAGTACAGTGTAGAAATTTTGATGTTCCCCAATGCATGCATTTGAACCTTTCCAGTTCTTCCTTGTAGAATGTTTACCTTTGCAAAACCCTAAAAATTATGGACTTGTCCTCATGGTATAAAGGGGGTCTGAGTTATACAGTCTATTACAATGTCTGGGACTTTGGCTCTCTCTTCTGTTCCCAGTCATGCATGCAAAAGAATCAGGGAGCCAGAGACCCTGTAAAACAGCACAGATTCTACCTGTTTGACAAAGCACCTGTTTAAAGGGGCACACATAGCTAACATAATGAACTATTAGTGCATGACATCATGCCAGGCTATATTATAGATACAGATTGTTCTTATCCTTAAGAATCCTGCAACATCACAGCAAAAGCTACATGAAATCACTTTGAATTTGCCTGTAATTAGCTAAAGGGCACAGACGAGTACACAGAAGAATAACTACTTGTTCTTTTTTTAACATCTGGTAATTAAGTGGAGAAAAGCAGTGGTTTCTTGTGGGAAAATAATTTACCCATTAATCTTAACCACAGTAACCTAGTCACAGCATTTGGATCAAATTTCAGAAAGGATGAAAAACACTGGCAGCATTTTATTTTACATACTGACATCAAATCTGCATTTATTTTTCTGTACAATGTTCTTCCTAGCCTCATGAGGGCTTTAGTACAGGGAGAGAATAGGGTTACAAAGAGAATGCATTGCAAGGACATACGGTAAATGCATACTCACTAACACTGAGACTGGAAAAGGGGGAAAATGAACTGAAACTCACAATCTTATTAGAAGCCACAAGTGAAATTTTACTCTTCTGTTGCTTTTTTATCCTCTCTCTCTCTTTTTTTTTTTACCCCCAAGGCAATACAAAACCATTTGTTTCAGCTGTGCCTCACTTTTAATTTAGAAGTCAAGTTCTTAGCCCTCTGAAATTCTCATATGGCTTTATTCTTTCTATAAAAAGAAATTCTAGGACATTAAATACAGTATATATGTGTATAGACTTTTACCACTATAATAGGCAGTTAGGTAGTAAAGACTGAAACTGAGAGAGCTGCATCAGCATGAAACTGGTATAATGTACAGTGATTCAGTCCCATTCTGGATTCATATAAATGCACAATATGAAAAAAAGAGACAAGAATAAAGGCATGTTTATGGCTTGCTGATATAACCAGCACCTCCTACTGCATATAAGTTCATTTTAGCAAATGCAAATGATTTATTCAGATACAGTACCTACATCTTTCTAGCAAATTCTTTTACAGTAATTCCATTTGAATACAGACATCTGCTGAGAAACCATAAAGTATCAATTAAGCTTTCTCTATGTGTCATTTAACTGAAGTGTTTTCATCATGGACATGACCACTGCCTAATTCAGGATCAATTTGTATGCAAACCAACCAATTTTTAAGTATTTGGAATCAATCACTTGAATATTGAAAGCTCCCCATATTTGAAATATTGAAGTTACCCATTCAGTGAGCTCCATTTATGCTGTCCACTGAAAAAGGCAGGAGATTTGTGAAAAAATGCTCTATGATTATGTAATTAATTCCAAAACAGATGTACAAAGGGAGCAGTGGTAATCTTCATTACAGCTCTTCCTTACTCGGAGCAGCTGGCTTTGCAATCTTACCTTTCATTTAACAAAGCAGTGCTGCTAGTTTAATACAATTGCCTAGGGTTTTTCTTTTTTTTTTTTTAATGAGCAAAATAATAAAAAAAAATTTCAGTATGTGGATGCATATTGTCTCCCATATTGATTAACAACAACATTTATCCTTGAACAAGTTGGAAAACTTATTTCTTCTATATTTTCTCTGCATGGAAAATAACCATTTTTTCATCAGACTCTGCAATAGATTTTTTTTTCACCCAAAGTAGGTGGACATTTCCTTTGACCATTTTATTTTCCAAGTGAAATTCATGGCCTTTGCTACTTGAGCTAAAGTACTTGCAAGTCATCCCCTTGGCTATGCCTCCTTATGGAAGAGTCAGAGGAGAGAGAGGTAATGCAGCGCTCTGCTAGACCACCATGTGGTCCCTCAGCTCCCAACACATTACCTATATAAATAAGACAGATAGTTGTGCCTCCAGCCTTTACACATCAGCCTGACCCAGCCTAGAAGCCAAGTCGCCCTAAGTACACTGTTATCCTATAGGTAATATATCCTGTGACTTTACAGCTTTTGCATTAAACCTGGCTTCACATAAAAGCACCGACAAGATACAGCTGTCTGCACTTGTTTGTATGTGTAGGCATACTCGATTCCTATACTTCACTATATGCTATGCAAATTATACCTTGCTAATGCATTTCACAGCAGTTTCTGACAGTAGAGGAAAACAGATCCAAGCGTTCGCTCTCATGTTCAGAAAAGGAAAATACTGTAATAATTACAAAGTTCTCTATTATTCTCCACAAGTGCTTTTTGGTTTCTTTTCATTTTCCTTCACAGCTGACTCTTGTCATGTTCTCCGTCTGCTCTTGTGTATCCCCAGATCATGCGTTCTCAGACCTGACTTTGTCTCTTCATTGCCATTCCATTCATCCCTCTCATCACTTTTCTCCCAACGAATGCCCAAGTATGATTATCAGAAGCTTATGACTTCGATATTCTGGAGCAGAGTTTCATAGGATTTTTACTTTCCCATATAAGACTTCTATCTCGTAAGATAGTGCTTAGAAAGTACTACACCCTAAAGTAAAACATCTCAGCAGAGCTGGATCACCCTGTCCTTGCAACCTCCCTCTCACTCAAGTGTCCACATCCCGGACAGCATTTTCAGAGAAACCACCAGCACTTGTGTCAGAAAGCAAACAAAAAGAAGTATAGCTGCAATATACTGGCAGTGTTGGGAAGATCCCAAGTTGTTTCTTCCACTTTTTCCTTTCTTTTGGCAATATTTACGCTTCAGTCCATTCCCCTGTCCAGTGTGAGATTGTGGGGAGTTGCAGGACACTCCTGAAAAATAGACAGACCATGACAAGGGAAAAATCTTCCTGGTCAGTCTTGCTGCTAATCTTATGTTAATCTCCTGCTCTGACTGAGGCTAAATGGGGGAAGAAGGAGCCATGAATAATCTTCATGCCTGATACCTGAAGCACAAAACTGCATGTTTAAAATGAAACAATTTCTCAGTGACATGTCCAATGATATTCCTACGGATAAGGAGTTCCACAAAACTTAAGCTTGTGTTTAGCTGAAAGGACAGGTACTTTATAGAAACAGCATTTGAACCAGAATAATTTTCTGGGTAATTTAGTGTAACATTTCACATTTCAAAACAGATTGGCCACCAAGTGGCTTTTAACAGGATTTGCAAAGCTAGGCTGCAAGTGCTTCCTGTCAAGCTGCCATACAAAGACTGGACTTCTTCCCATTGAGAACCACTCCTCCAAAACACGGCTTTTTGGATGAGAAGCAAATATTTTTCCACTACTCACACATGTTCTGAATTTCATCAAAATAAAACAGAAATTATCACAGAGAACTGGAATATTTCCCACCTCATCTCACTGTATCAGACTGCAGTCTAGTTATGATAGTCACGTGCATGGATGAAGAGGTGCTCCGGCTTCCCTTGCATTTCCATGCAAGCTGCTTGCTGGGATGATGGGTGGGTGCAGACCTGCTGCTCTCTTCTTCTCGGCAAGAAGCTGCAGTGAGCTGGAGAGCAGCTTGCCCCCAGGCTGACACTTCAGGAGAGCCAACTTTTTGGGTGACCACTTCTGTATTTCTGAAGCAGATCAGCAACATGCTGGGTTTGAGACTGAAGCACATTGTCAAAGTTTATATTATCTCCCTCTGTCAAGAGATTAAAAGCACTTATTTAATGGATCATTGAGTTTAGAGACTAGACAATATGCCTCTTACACATTTTCAACTATAGAGTAAGGCTACCTACTGGTAATAAAAGTTGTAAAACATGTAAAATTGATGAACAAGATATTTTTTTTGCTAGAGAAAGAACATCTATTTTTAAACAAAGTGTATATCTGCTTTTCCTAAGAGAATGAGCCTGGAGTTCTACGAGCTTGTTGTTTTGTCTCCTAAAATAATTACATGATAGGAGAAGACCTCAGATTTATAATCTTGTTCTGGAAATGTAAGTCATATTTTTTAGATCTCTCAACTTACACTTTCCTCAAACTTTTTTTTTCTTAAAGCAGTTGAGACTCAGCCCCACTAAAACAACTTGCATGTGATTAACCAAGTTGTTTGTTATCGATAACAGTCCTTAAAAGCTCCCACAGTATTGTTTAAACATTTAAAATTAAGTATTTTATTTTAAAATAAAAAATAATCTTGCTGTGTCTTGTAAGGAACATTGAAGTTGCTTGAAACTGAATTAAAAGTTTTATTTCAAGCTGAAATTCTCACAAAATGACTAATACTTGTTTTCTGCCAATTCAGCTTTTCTTGAGTTCAGTTTGTAGAAACCTCAGATTAAATATTAGTTTATCTCTGCTTCTGCTGAATTGGTAGAAATTTTATGATCAACATTAGTAGGAAAAGGCCAATCTTTTAAAAATATTTAATCTGAAAGCATTACTTTTAGCACTATCCCATTAGAAATCTAACAGATCAAAAATTTGAGGAGAAGCATAAGCTTTTAATTGTCAAACTGATTCTGCTGTATTGCAGGGAATGGAGGGAATCAACCTCAATGGCACAGTTACATCTGTTCAGTAGGTGGTTTTTTAAAGTATATATCATCTAAGTTCTTTGGGATAAAAAGCAATAGCTGATAAAAAAGTACAGTCCAGAACACTGCTGTTGTTCTGAATGAGCATTAAAAGCCATGAAGATTTTATTTTCCGTATTTATCTTTTCTTCTGTGATCTTTTATATACTTATGCCAGTCTTATTTTATGAAATTATTCTGTAAAGAAATTCTTTAACCACATTAAAGGTATTTTATTTTGCATAACTGAAGATTTGGAAAATGCAGAATGGTCTTGTCCTAATGATGCTAAAACATACTGTTGCAGTAATTCCAAGGAGGCACCGGAGCTTCAGGCCTGTGCCTAAAATGATACAATGGATACAGAGGATACAGTGCAAAATACAGATTGTATAGTGACGGTAGCAAGAAAGACTATAATGTATTATGGGAGATTTCATTGGTGCCAGCCAGAGACACATCCAGCCTGCATACACAGGAGAAAGTGGAACATGAAAAATCCAGAACTGCAGAAGCCATCATGTACCAGCCACAGCAGGTACCTAGACACCAAAATTAGCATTGATGCAAGATGAAATAGTTCATGTTACAACCAAAGTTTGATTTATTATTTAAAAAAAGAAAGAGATATAAAACTTGTGACACCACTGAATTATTTTTTCCTGATTTTTTTTTTGTTCCAGCTATTGCTTCTTCAAAGATTCTAAAAATATATTTATAGCTTGCTTTTATATCCTGAGTAAGCATAGAGGACAAATGTTGAAATATCCAAGTAACCAAATATTCATTGCTAAGTAAGACTTTTTTTTTTTTTTTGCTTTACTCATTTAATTTGGTGCAGAGGCACAAATCCGAATTCTCTGGATCAGATCTGCCTCTTCTGATTTGCTTCAGTTGGCATATATTTAATTTTTTTATCCACTTGTCCTTCTTACCAGTCATTAATTGTACAGTATGTATAGCAATATTACCTTTCTAACTGGACCATGAAATTTAGACGTGAAATTTAGATGTTTAAATTTAGGTGATGTGGCTAATACATTAACCTCTGGATAAAAATAACCAACAACTGTTACTACAGGATGGACTTTATCACAGCAAACTGTGTAACTCTGTTTAGGAAATCCTATCTGGTGATCTCCCACTCAAGCTACATCCTATTCTTACTTTTATTCCCTTTGTTGAAGGTACAGACAAGCATAAAAAAAATGGGCAAACAGGAATATGTTTCTGACCACAGCTGGTCACCAGAACTGATGATCTGATGCTTTGAATTTAATTTAATGGCCATAAAATCAAATAAAATTTTTTCATCAATGATGCAACTTCAAGTGTGGACATATTTTTTTCCTCTCTCTCTGTTCTGAAAACAGGTGTACATATGACTTTAGATTGCTAATTAGCTGTGGGAGTTCCTTATACTGTGAGCAGAACAGAGGCACTTGGGATGTGCATAAATGTGAATAACATACTGAGTAGCTCCTGTATAAAATCAAGCATAGTCCTACAGTGATGAAGGGATAAGGCTCCCTTGGGTGTCTGGTTGTCTCTTCGCTAGGCACCCCTTGTGACATACCCAGAGGTATTGCCATCACTGCCAGCACCTTGGAGTGATGTAGCTCCATCATGGTTATCAGCAGCATAACATCTGGCAGTCTCTAAAGAAGCACTTCTAGAAAATGTATAATCAACATGAACTTTGCCTAGAGGTGGCAAAGGAAGATGTTACGTGAAGCATGAGATTGTCCCATGGTCTAACCTATGCTGCCCTGAGAAGAGAAGGCTTTTTTTACATAATTAACAGTAACTAACAGTGAAAGGACTTTTTCCCCCTCCTGGGTCTTTGCAAACTGAGCTCCCCTCTCTGCACTTGGTGAACAGTCAGTTTACTTCAAGACAAATAATTTACAGTTATCCCTTCTGACTTCGGGCACTGAGCTTGAGAGCGACGAAGACCCACGTTCCCTAAGGGAGCCATGGGAAGAAAAGGGACACTGCCAGTGGAAATTCAGGCCACTGCAACTCTGACCTAATTTCCAGTAGTGCTTAATTCTCTACTGCCTAAATAAGGCTGGAGGCAATTACACTCTAAGTCTGGTGCTTCTGCTGGGTGATATATACGGAAGCCCAGCCATTTGCACATTCACAGAAAAGATCTAGGACTCAATCACAAAGTTAGGGTCCAGTTTCAAGCCATTTAAGGGGTTAACCACCTTTAAATCCCTTTATATTCCATAGCATCTGAAAGTCTTCAGAAACTCAGAAGGAAGTCCTCTGTGCCTTGTAGAGCTCGGTCTGCTATTGCATTAAACCAATGTTCTGTGAAGATGTTTTTATTTCTCTATAATTTTTTTCCTCTGTAAAATAATCCCTAGCAGCTATCCTGTACTATGACAACCAAAAGCAGTCTGTTTTAGGAATTTTCTTGTCACAGTTTTGACTTGACAGTACTTCTTCATAAAGACTTAATGGTTTACAAGCCATTCTAACCTGTGTGGTTTTTTTTCTTTCTCTTTTTTTTTTTTAAACAATGGAAAAAAAGGAAGTTGATTCAGTGCAGTATCTGATATTGCACCATGACATCTTAACATTTCAATCAGCCTTTAATACTGTAATTTGCTTGCCTTGACTTATATTTAAAATCTATAAAATATCAATGTTGAGTCTTTTCTCAGATATTTAATAGTAAGATTATTGCAGTGATAACCTTGTAATTTAAACACAGGCAGGTGGAGAAAGAGGTGAAAAAAGAGCAATCTCCAATTATTGTGATGCCTTCTTTGTATGCATACACAGATATTAAATCAGAATCCCCAACATTTAGTTTAGTCTACCATGATGTATATTCCATTATATAATCAAATCTTTCAAACCTAATTAAATAAACATTCTGTCATTTCTAGGAATATTATTCCTTACACCTTGCAAAGGCTCCTGAAATGAGCCTGTAGTCTGTGTATGGAAACTGAGATTGTACAAAAATGGCATAATTTAAGCAGGCTCAGCAGTTTCCTTGATCATTCAACTACCCTGCTGAGCTCCATTTGTTTGGCAGTATTGCATCTTTTTTAAACTGAAGATGCAAATAACTAAAATTGAATTTTCTATATCATTTTCTGGTGCCAAATCTTCTTTCACATGAATCTATAAAAATGTAAAGTTTCCTCCTTACATTTTTTTTGGAAGAATTTCTCTGTCTGGGTTTTGTAAATCCCTTAAAACGTAGCATGGAGCCCCTATGTAAATTAGTTTATGCATAAAAAAACATTTCCCAGTATGCAGTTGGATGCAAAATATGGAAATGCTACAGCCTATGTATCTTCCAGATACCTCCCAGCCCCTCCTGTGACATCCAGAATATGTTAACAAAGCATGCAATTCAGTCTAGAAACACTGAATTTTGCCTTTGCTTTCAGTGGAAGCACAATCAGCCCCACTATCATTGTCTTTACAATAATTGAATGACAGTTTTCTAAATCTTAAGCTTGAGACATCACCATTGAATGAATTTCTGTCTAGTGTAATAATAAATTCAGACATAGAAGGTGAATGTTGAAAAGAGCCTGGAGTAAGTATGCCCACTGCTTTATGCAATGATGCATCTCAGCACTGCCAGTGGTATTACTGAATGGACACAAACAAACTCCTGTCTTCTTTTGCTAATGCTACTTCATTTTAGTTCTTTTCCTGTTCAATGCAATCATACTGTTAACCTTATCACCAATGCCAGTTCTTATACATAGCTTCTTATTAACTGATCTTAAAATTCCTTACAAGGATTTCAGTGCCACAGTTTACAGACGGGGACACGGGAAATGTGGAAGAGATAGGGAGAAAGGAGAATGAAGAACAGAATACCCACCAAAACCCTTTCAAATGTAGTAGAGAGTGACCTTCCCAATATTACACTGCAGGACACTAGAAGAAATGGGAACACAACCCACATTTCTAGTGTCCAAGAGTAGTGCTCCCACCACAAAATTTATCTGCAAATTTTAAATGATCTCTATTTCTTAGCATGTAACATTGCTGTGTGCTGGCATTGGCAAATCTATATACAAGAGCAGCTTTAAATAAGGCATGGTGAACAATGACTATTTTTAATTTTGCCATAGTAAAGCAAAAATATTTTTCCATATGACAATGCCAATATGTGGCCCTGCACATTTATTAGTAGAGTCCTGGCAGTTTTTAACAAAGAATGCACTCATACTTTTATCCACCGCTGTAGTCTATAATGCCAGTGATAATTTTTTTAATAAATATTATTACATTGCCAATAATGACACAGATACCGGATACTTTGTTAAAATTATGAAAGAGTAGATACTCAGGGGTCACACCCAAGAGTTAGCTTTCATATGGTACATAAATGACAAGTTATAAAACTCTTTTTAAAGTTAATATGAGTTGAATATTTTGTAAAATCTCAAGCCATGCACTGAAAATTTACTCCCCGTTGTCAAAAATGTAAACAAAATACTCAATAGAAATATATTTCTGCTGAGATTTTATGGAAAAGCTTATTTATGCTCTTGAACTTCTATTCTAATATTTTGTGAAGAGAACTTTCAGAGCACAAAGGAAATTGTGCTTTCATTATTTACAGTTTTAAAGAGGCTCAATGTCACAAAAGAAATGAAGCTCTGTGGGACAGATGAATTCTCAACAACAAAAGTTAAAAATACCCACTGTTAGAAGTATTTCAGCAGCAGTGTAACACCTTCAAAGATTTATCGGCAGGTAGCTGAGGCGGGTGCACTGCCATACGCCTTTGTTGTTCACAGTTTGCCTTTCTTCTGCCTCATGGATGGCAGGCAACTAACTGTCTTCAGCATTTGAGCTGTGTTCAGACTCCAGTTGCATCCTAGAAAGGTGTTTAAATTATGGTTCAATCAGGTGCATAGTCTTTAAGCACGCTTATTTGCAGTTATCTATCTCCCAGTGTTAAGGACAGAAGGATATAGAGTGAGCAATCCTTTGCTCTTATTATGTAAAGGGCTGATCTTTTTTTGTTGAAGAGGGAAAACCCAATGTGTGTTGACCACAACATCGATCTCTGCACAGGACAGGAAGGTTGACCAGTAGCGTCTGGAGGTAATACTTGCCTAAAAAGAGGAACTAGATTTCCAGCACATACTGACTGACCATCTTAGAATGAGGATGCTTTTTGTAATATTAAATACTAAAAATCTTTTATATTTTTATCACCTCTTGCATCTCTTTAGAGGCTCCCTTTTGAGATAGGTACTATTACTTATGAGATTTCATAGGCAGGAAATCCAGCTACTCAGGTCAAATGTAGTTTACTCAAGTTCAAACTTAGAAAGCTTAGAAACAGCCTGGAAAGGGCAAGTGTGGGATCTGAATCTCTAGGTTCAAGCAGAGCAGGAGATTGTTGTGAGAGAGACTGAAAGAGAGGATTTCTTTTGACAGTTCATAAGTGGATACCTTGCAATAGCTCTTTGCTACTGTTTACCTCTACGAATAAAATCTTTTTTTTTTTTTTTAAAGGGAAACTTGAATGCACTATACTAAACATAATTTCACATGAGATAATGGATTCTAAAGTACAAATTCATAGGAAAACAACCAACCTTTTTGATGCTTTATGAAGAATGGCAGGAAATCTGAAAAGGCATTTCCCTTCCCTCCCTCCTTCCAAAGTATTATTTTATTGATTAGGAAATGCATCAGTGCCTATTTCTTATACAGTGCGGTTCACAGACAACTGTTAGATGAAACGTAACAAGGATTTAACTAATTGATATTAGTTTTCATTAGTCTCTAATGACTCAAATAAGGTAATATGAGAGTGAAATAAATTTAGACTAATGTAATATCCAATTAGGATATATTCCAAGGTAGATATTTCACTATTTGAATATCCTTTCCTTCATTGATCCCTTCTGATGGTGTCTGCCTTGCATTCCTCAGCAGTGCGTTAGGGGCATAGTGCTCTTTCACAGGAAGAACAGGAGTTTCACAAAGCAGAATGAGATGCCACATTTGTTTCATCAGACCAGTACGATCAACAGCCCTGTGAGATATATTTTATTTATTTAACTTGAGATGTCTTTATTTTTGCATAACTCAGACGCCAATTTCTCTCTTTAAAATTTCTTTTCCACCATCATTCCAGTGGAACTAGAGCTACAGCAAGATTAACATAATAGAACCAATCTCTTAGTCTCACAATAAGTATGACTCAAGTATGCTCAGGCAAAGAATCTCTCTTTAAATTTGAAGGTTTCTTCACATTTTTTCTCAGTTTCCAGACCTATGCAAACAATGAATACAAACACTGTCAAGAACTACTGACCTGTCTCAGCTACATTTGTTGCAATGTCCAAGATCTCATGCAGAATTCAGAGAGAAGTTTAAAAACTAGTTTTTATAATTTGAAAGCAGTTGGCATGAGGTGTCTCAGTGAAGATACAGAGGATTTATGCCAGTGGATTTCAAAGGAACATGTGGCTGAAAATATTTAAGCTACTAAGTATTTGTTTATGCATTGCATTGGTAGAAATATGTATTAAATTCTAAAGCACAGAGACTATTTTACAAACACCATTCATAGTCCATTTAGTTCTGCATATTTTATCTAGAGCAGTATCAGACTTCCTAAAGTTCTCAAACCAGAACCTCAGAATTTCTATTGTAGAATTCAGTCTTCTGTTTTAAGCAAGAATAATAATTAAAAAATCTATAGTTTTGACTCAAAGGACCTATTTATACAACTCATTTTTTAATCCAATGGGACAAATGCAAAGTTGGTCTTAGTCCACTGACCAGAAAGGAGCTATTCTGAGAATGGTAGAATCTATTTGCCTGACTTATTATGTCCTATACAGTTAATCTTTGTAAAAGCCATAACCAGATTTTGGTTTGGTTTTCTGTCAATAACACTGTTTATACAGTCATTAATGAATATGTTGGGGTTTTTTCCCAGAATCAAATCTTGCTTGAAACTGCAGTACAACAAGAGGTAGTGGCCCTGGATTTCAAAGTCTCTGGAAAGACTGGCAATGGAGACTGCACCTAGCTTTGGCATCGCACAGTCCATTGACTCAGAAACTATCTCTTTCCTAAAAGTTCAGGATGCAGCATACTAAATTCAGGTGCCATCGAGATTCAAGCTCTATGTGTATAATAGAAAAAGCATAGATACGTTAAGGAAAGCTTTCAGAAAAAAAGTGTAGCGCAAAGCACTCCCTTAGCATATGTGAGATTTCCATGACTCACACTTTTTTTTCACCTGAGGTTAAATCTTACCCCCAAGTTTAAGTAAGGAACTAAGAAGCCTATTCTTTGAAATGAGAAAAAAAAAAAGGTAGCACAGCAGACATGTCCATAATAAAGACAGTAGTACTTGCAGTCATTAATTACTTTTTGCAAATTGACTTTATCAACTAGGATGCACCTTGACATTTTAGAAAAGTATAAAATAACTAACTTGGTCTTAATTCAAAATGTCACTGGATTTACTGCTCGTGTAGTCTAATATCTTAGTATTATGCTACTCTTCTCATGCTCTTCCCATTTATCTCCTCTAATTCCCTCTTCCAGTTACTTTTTAATCTCTACTTACCCTTCTTCATTTGTGCCTGGTTTTCCACTCTTCTTCACAACATCCTCCCCTTTTTTTTCCCACATTTCTCCAGTGATTTTCTGGCTATGGTCTTTGCTTCTTTCTCTTAAACCTGTGGGGTTTGATCATTCCACCCAGGCATAAAAATGGCAGTGCAGATCTGCTGTTGCCCCTGGGGCGTGAGGTGTGGGCTGGGGGAGGCTCTACCTAGGTCTGTTCAATTTGCTGCAGCTCAGCATTGAAAGCTTAATTTGGCTCAACATCTCTGGTCAGGTAAGGAAAAGGAAAGGAAGCTTTGTTCTCAGACTTCCTGTATTTACAAAAAGAAGTACTGCAGAAAATTATTTTTGTGATTGCACGGTCATTACTGTTATTAAGTTTCAGCATGAAACAGAATTATACTTAAAGAGACACAGAAATTAATTGATAAAGCAATTTTTACTAGTCATTAACTTACTTCACATGGACCGAGTGTGCTGTTCACTAATGTTTTTTTCAAAATGCTTATTGTTGTATTTTCCTTAAAGTGGGATTAAATTAAATAAAATTTAAAAATTACTGGTGAGGCTGAGTTCTTTCAGATCTAGAATTACTAATTATTGCTTATTCTGTCATAGTTTAGAGTACACGCTGTAGATTTTGTCTGTGAGTGATAATTTCTGTATGCATAATTTCTAAGACAACCAATAGCACTTTTTAAACAGGATGCTCTTAGATGACCTTCTGTGGGTTTCTAGAGTTCTGGAAGTTTCTATGTTTTCCCAAGTTTTGTTGAATAATCTAATAAAAGATGCTACCTCTACCTTCTAGCCTTGTCTTGATGATAAGATTTGTTTAATCCTTATTACAGTACAGTGGTCTTTTCCAGAAAACTGTTTCCATGGAGCTAGATTTCTACCAGAAACTTAGGCTCAGCTTCACAACACCTTGCTTTTTTCTGGGATTCATGTCCTCAGGTGCAGTACCTAGGTTCTGTGTAAAATGCCTAGTGATCTTTAGATCTTTTAACTGTAGGACTCAGTAGGGCTGCACTGCTGAAAAGGGAGATTGCAAGTAAGTGACTGGAAAATGCTGAGGAGATGCTTATACTCCACCCTTCAACTACGGTTCAATCCAAGAAAAAAGTCACTGTACCCCACCACAAACCTGGGAATAACATGCACTTTTCATCACCATGTAATTGCCATCAGGACAGCTTCTAACCACGAAGGCTTCTAACCACAAGTTCTAGACACATCAATGGAATCACACATGTGCACATTTGTCTGTGTGGGTATGGATTATGGTTTTCAGCTGTAGAAGGTGACAATGCTATGCTGGATTTCTCCCATTTTGTTCAAATATAGTTATTACAGATGGTGGTTTTTCTTCTAAATAAACAGATGTCCTAAAGTTAAAGTATATGATAACACATAGATCTCTCACAAAAGCTGCTTCCCTTCCCATTATTGTTGGTTCCCAACATAAAAGGAAGGTTGAAACAAGTTTTGTGTTGGTCTGACAAGTTCAGGGTTTCTGGACTTGTCTAGGCTTTTCTTGTTCAGCTGTGATAACAATTTGTCTAACAATCAAATAAGTATTGTCCAAATTTATTTTAGTTTAGTTTTAAACGTGGTCAGAGCAGCCACTCGCTCGGTCGGCGAGGCGGCGGCAGCACCGGCAGTACCGGCACCGGCTGTACCGGCACCGGCAGTACCGGCACCGGCACCGAGAGCTGGGGCAGGCTGGGGGCGAGGGTTGGACGGCGCTGTACAGAGGGGTTTCCGAGCTCAGGGACACCCCAGCCGCAGCCCCAGCCCCCGCCGGAACTAGGAAGTCCGCGGCAGCCAATCAGGCGCGGAGGGCACCTGGCCAGGAGCCGCGCGATTTAAACGCGGTCAGAGCAGCCACTCGCTTGGTCGGCGACGTGGTGGCAGCACCGGCAGTACCGGCACCGGCAGTACCAGCACCGGCAGTACCGGCACCGGCGACGAGAGCTGAGGTAAGCTGGAGGCGAGGGTTGGACGGCGCTGTACAGAGGGGTTTCCGAGCTCAGGGACCCCCCAGTCACAGCCCGAGCCCCCGCCGGAACCAGGAAGTCCGCGGCAGCCAATCGGGCGCGGCCAGGAGCCGCGCGGAGATTTAAACGGAGGCAGCTGTAGCCTCTTCAGAGTGTGGCGCGTGACGGGCGAGTCAGAATAAAGCGACCCGAACTGACCTGCTGCAGAAACATGCAGCTGTCCAGGCAACAGGCTGCATGGAATGTCTTTCGCTCCTGCAGGAAGAGAGCAAAGACAGTTCCTGTGTGCGCTGTGAGCAGGTCAATGATCTGCTCAGCCTCGTGGCTGGTCTTAAGGAGGAAGTAGAAAGACTCAGGTCCATTTGGGAATGTGAAAAAGAAATGGATTGGTGGAGCCGCACCCTGCCATCCTTAGGGAAAAAAGAGCAGGTGAAGGCTCCACGAGAGGTAGAGGATCCCCTGCCCTCTTGTCACCAGGCAGAAGGAGGGGAAGCAAGAGAGGCTGAGGGGGAGTGGATACAGGTACCTGTCTGGGGCAGCAGAGAGTCCCCTCCACATCTCCCCTGCCTTTCCAGGTGCCTGTACAGAACAGGTACAAGCCTTTGGGGATAGAGGATGAGGGAATCAAAAGTACTGGTAAAGGCTTATCCAGGGAGTTGCTGAAGCAGCCAGCTCCATGTATTAAGACTGCCCCTGTGAAAAAGAGGAGGAGGGCAATAGTTATAGGTGGTTCCCTTTTGAGGGGAACTGAGGGTCCCATGTGCAGGCTGAGCCCTTCCCAAAGGGAGGCCTGCTGTCTTGCTGGGGCCTGTGTTAGAGATATAACCAGGAAGCTTTCTGGCCTGATACGGCCCTCAGATTATTACCCCCTCTTGATTTTGCAGGTAGATAATGACAAACCAGTAAGGAGCAGTCTCGGAGCGATGAAGAAAGATTTCAGGGCTTTGGGACAGCTCGTCAGGTATTCAGGAGCACAAATTGTGATGTCCTCTGTCCCTCCATTTTTGGGGACTGATGACTGGATAAACAAAAAAAATCAGTCAGATCAATGCCTGGCTCTGTAACTGGTGCTACCAGCAGGGCTTTGGGTTCACAGACCATAGCTTGATTTATAGGACACCAAGTCTGCTTGAGTACGATGGAAAAACCCTATCCCAAAAGGGGAAAAGGGTATTACGCCAAGAGTTAGCAAAGCTCATGGATGGGGCTTTAAACTAGAATCGAAGGGGGAAGGGGACAATACCATGCCCACTGGTAATGAGCCTGGGGGTAAAGGACCAAGGATGGGGGTGAAATGGGGTGCCCACCTTAAGTGCATCTAGACTAATGCCCGTAGCATGGGCAACAAACAGGAGCTGGAAGCCATTGTGCAGCATGTCAGCTATGATGTAATCGCCATCAGAGAAACATGGTGGGATGATGGTCATAACCGGAATGCTGTGATGGATGGCTATAAGCTCTTCAGGAGGGATAGGCAAGGAAGGAGAGGCAGGGGTGTGGCTCCGTATGTTAGGGAGTGTCTTGATTGTATGGAGATAGATTCCAGCAATGATAAAGTTGAGTGTTTATGGGTAAAGATGAAGGGGAAGGCTAACAAGGGAGATCTGGTGCTGGGAGTCTGCTATAGACCACCCAACCAGGATGAGGAGGTAGACGAGGTATTCTGTAAGCGGCTGGTTGAAGTCTCTCAATTGCCAGCCCTTGTTCTGGTTGGGGACTTCAACGTACTGGACATCTGCTGGAAATACAATGCAGCAGAGAGCAGGCAGGCTAGGAGGTTCCTTGAGTGTATGGAAGATAACTTCCTGACACAACTGGTGCCAACCAGGGGAGGTGCCTCACTAGACGTACTGCTCACAGAGAGGGACTAGTGGGAGATGTGGTGGTCGGAGGCCGTCTTGGGCTTAGCGACCATGAAATTGTCACGTTTTCAATTATTAGAGAGGTAAGGAAGGGGGTTAGCAAAACTTCCACCTTGGACTTCCGGAGGGCGGACTTCAGCCTTTTCAGGTCACTGGTTGCAAAAGTCCCATGGGAGGCAGCCCTGAAGGGCAAAGATGTTCAGGAAGGCTGGGTGTTTTTCAAGGAGGAAGTCTTAAAAGCCCTGTGTGCTGTAAAGTGAGCCGTCGGGGTAAAAAAGGCCAGCATGGCTGAACAAAGAGATAAGGTCACAGCTCAGGGAACAAAAGGAGAGTTTATGGCCTTTGGAAAAAGGGACAGGCCACTCAGGAAGACTACAAAGGTGTAGTAAAGTTATGTAGGGAAATGATTAGAAAGGCCGAAGCCCAGCTAGAACTCAACCTGGCCTTGGATGTTAAAAACAATAAAAAGAACCTCTATAAATTTATTAATAGCAAGAAGAGGACTCGGGAGAACCTCCATCTTCTATTGGATAAGGGAGGTAATGTAGTGACAAAGGATGGGGAGAAGGCTGAAGTCCTGTATGCCTTCTTTGCCTCAGTCTTTAGTAGTAGAGTAGGGGGTTACCTAAGTATCCAGACCCCTGAACTAGCAGGTAGGGGCGGGGAGCAGAATGAAGTCCCACAGGGCTCGGTACTGGGGCCAGTTCTCTCTAATATCTTTATCAATGATCTGGAAGAGGGGGTTGAGTGCACCCTCAATAAGTTTGCAGACGACACTAAGTTGGGTGGCAGTGTCGACCTGCTGGAGGGTAGAAAGGCTTTGCAGAGAGATCTGGACAGGCTGGATCGATGGGCTGAGACCAACAGGATGAGGTTCAACAAGGCCAAGTGCTGGGTCCTCCACTTGGGTCACACCAACCCCATGCAGCGCTACAGGCTTGGGGAAGAGTGGCTGGAGAGCTGCCTGGCAGAAGAGGACCTGGGGGTGTTGGTCGACTGTCGGCTGAACCTGAGCCAGCGGTGTGCCCAGGTGGCCAAGAAGGCCAACAGCATCCTGGCCTGTATCAGGAAGAGTGTGGCAAGTAGGACTTGGGAGGTGATTGTTCCCCTGTACTCGGCACTGGTGAGGCCCCACCTTGAGTACTGTGTCCAGTTTTGGGCCCCCTACCACAAAAAAGACATCGAGGCGCTGGAGCAGGTCCAGAGAAGGGCAACAAAGATGGTGAGGCGCCTGGAGCACAAGTCTTATGAGGAGAGGCTGAGGGAACTAGGGTTATTCAGCCTAGAGAAAAGGAGGCTGAGGGGAGACCTTATTGCTTGCTACAACTACCTGAAAGGAGGGTATAGAGAGGCAGGGGTCAGTCTCTTCTCCCAAGTCACAGGTGACAGGACTAGAGGAAACGGCCTCAAGTTACGCCAGGGGAGGTTCAGGCTGGATATTAGGAAAATTTTTTTCACTGCAAGGGTTTATCAGACATTGGAATGGGCTGCCCAGGGAGGTGGTTGAGGCACCATCCCTGGAGGTGTTCAAAAGACAGGTGGATGTGGTGCTGGGAGACATGGTTTAGTGGTGGTGTTGCATTTTGTTTGTTGTGTGGGTGTTTATTTTTGTCAGAGGTAGGTTGATGGTTGGACAAGATGATCTTGAAGGTCCCTTCCAACCTAGAAGATTCTATGATTCTAATCTATAGCAATAACAAGTATTTACTCTGTGTACATTGAATGACTATAGAACAAAATGTCATGTGGAATAGTACAGACACATGGTGATACTAAGAGTCCTGTACTGGAAATACAAATCACAATGGTCAGTTAAAGGTCAATACAACTGGAATTGTTCAGGTAAAAATATGTTTTTAGACATAACAAAGAAAATAGATAAACTGAATGCTTGGAAATTAGTGACGAGAAAAAGCATGTAGGGAGACCAAGTTAACAGAATGTATAAAAGGCAACCAAAGCAGACTCAAGGCTGAGGAGGAAGACACCATCTACATTAACATCATGTGACTCTTGGCAAAAAGGAGAAATAAACCCCAACCTTCATGTTACCCTCCTCCCATTGGAGACCTCAGGTTGCTGACCTCACCTCCCCAAATTCTGCTTGAGTAATACCAAAGCTCTCTTAGGACCCGGAGGAACTTTGGAAAGGTGAGTTTAACACAAAAGAAACAAGGACAGATTTTTTTTTTGCTTTAAAATGTAACTGTAGTATTAAAGCTTTTATGTATTTCAATATTAGGTCTGTCTGACTGCTAAAGGGCACTGCTGAAGGACCTTCCAGTTGGTCTTCTGGAAATTTTGAAGCCCTTCCTGTTATTGCTGCTCCATTATGGGTAAGGGAATTCCTTCTGGCTTTCACATCATCCATGTTAAGAGAGCAGGGAAAACCATTGGGTTCTGCTCTTATCCTCCTATGTGCTGCTACTTCTGATGACCAAAGACATTCAAATCTATTTGAATGTTTTACGAGGTGAAAAGGATGCAGAATTTGAATCAAACTGAAAAGGGAAGATAGAATCATAGAATGGTTAGAGTTGAAAGGGACCTTAAAGATCATTGAGTTCCAACCCCCCTGCCATGGGCAGCGACACCTCCCACTAGAGCAGGTTGCTCAGAGCCCCATCCAGCCTGGCCTTGAACACTTCCAGGGATGAGGCATCCACAACTTCTCTGGGCAACCTGTTCCAGTGCCTCACCACCCTCACAGTAAAGAATTTCTTTCTGGTATCTAGTCTAAATCTCCTGTCTTCCAATTTAAAACCGTAGCCTCTGTTTCTGTTACTGCTCTTCCTGGCAAAGAGTCACTCTCCAGCTCTCCTGTAGGCTCCCTTCAGATATTGGAAGGCTGTTATAAGGTCCCCCTGGAGCCTTCTTTTCTCAAGGCTGAACAACACCAGCTCTCTCAACCTGTCTTCATAGGAGAGGTACTCCATCCCTCTGATCATCCTCGTGGCCCTCTGCTGGACCCATTCCAACAGGTCCATGTCCTTCCTTTGCTCAGATGTAGGTGCTCAGCACCTCAGAAAAAAATACCACAAACCAAACAAAACCCATATATTGCGTTTCTTTGGCCTGACAGGTACAAAGATAAAAACTACTAAAAATGAAGATGTTTGACACCTGGTAAAAGAAACTGCTCCTCATAAGGTGAGGCTCTTAGTTTGTATGCTTGTGGCACAGTGCATCACTGTAAGAAACACACTGATTTAACACTTCACTGTCAAAAAGAAGTAGCAATTTAAGAATACTAAAACATAGTCAAATCTTGTATTGGAGGGTGTCATAGTACTCTGTGGCGGAATCTAGTGGAAGATTGCAGCTTTTGAAAACCTTACATCCTCTCCGCTTCAGATGCATAACTAAAATCAAGAATGGGAGAAAGCAGATGCTATAAACCACAGCCATTATGCATCTGCACTAGAAAATTCTGCCAGGCATGAAACGATAAGTTAACACTACACAGACCATGCTGTGTGGGCATGGGGCTCTGTGCAGTCAGTGCTTCTGTCCTTGAAATAGGATATCTTGTATGAAAAGGATAACTTTTTGCCACCTGCCCCTACCATGTTGCTATGGTCATCTCTAGTTTAGATGAGGCCGTACAGTCTAAAGAGACATACTGGAAGAAGTGATCATATTTTACTGAAAATTTTATGTAGCAAAGTCTGAAAATGGCTTCTGGAGATTAAAGTGAATGCAGAGATTAGGCATTTTAAAAAATGTATTTCTTAGCCACCTGGAGTTAAAATGTTTGCAAGAAGCACCACTGAGATTCCACTTTTTTTTTTTTAATAATGAGGAGGCTTTAGATTTAATACTGCTCAATATTTATTTCTAGATAAAGAAATAGGTCCAGATTTAAAAAGGTGTTCAGTGGTCTTGATATGAAATAGCTACCTGGTGATATTTTTAAAGTCCTATATGATGTAGTCTTTTCTATAAAATCCTACAGGATGCCTATATTCTTCACTAGATGCAGAAATACCTCTGGATGCTGCAGCGAAAATTATTTTCCACATCGAATGCTTCCTCTACACTTGTCTTACCTTTCGCAAGCAGAACTGAGTAGCTTTGCTGCAAACTGGGGAAGTTTGGAAAGGTCAGACATTTTCCAATTAGAACAATGTAGGTATTTTTCAGATTTAAAAACTCTGCTATGACACCGTCAGTTTTCTGTCAGTTAATCTCAAATTATTTCTAGGTACAATACCTTCTCCAAGAGCTGCACTAAGGTCTTTTTTCCATTCAAATGACTCCCATCAGTCAGGGAAGATGGACATGCCTCGACTTTTAATTGCACTTGATGTTTTACTATAAGTAACTTCAAAAACCACTTAACGTTATGGATCAAATTCTAAATTACTTAACAGCTACCATTCAAGTTATTTAACTGTATTCAGCATAGCTTTAAGCACAGCAAAACTCTTTTTGCTGGAGGAATAAATGATCTTCATGTAGAGGGATCTTCATTATATACATTCATTAGCAGATGGCTAATTTTCCTACATTAGGTATCAGAAAAACACTTTTGTACACATAGAATTTTAGACATGTGTGCAATTTTAGGGATGCAATTCTAATACAAGATCAAATGGAGATGCGCATGTTTATGGTTGCAGGACAGTAGGTAGTCTATGTTATTTCTGGGTCTTCCTATTTCATAGTTTAAAAAGCTAAAATGTTCATTATGGTGATAAAATCAGAATTATGACCGACAGTGGAATGGGGGCATTGCATAATTTGTAAATTCCCATTGCAAAATGCTCAGCAATTAGTAGAATGGCAATTGGCAGGCACTTAAAGATGTAGAAATCACTCGTAAAGGTTATCTTAATGTCACTATTCTAACAGTTCTGTACATACTAATATAATTCATTCTTATGATGATCTTTAGTGGTGAGATAGGTATGCAGCAGAAAACAGATTCACGGAGAAATAACTCTTGACTAAGTAAACTTTAGTCATACCATTTGGAATATTTGTTAAGCCTGAATATTGCTGGTACTAGTGATGTAACTGCCCTTGTTCCAATTTGTAGAAAAGAGAATGCTCTGAAAAAAAACACCCTGGAAATTATAGCAACTTAAAGATCTGTGTTTTAACCAGAAAGAACAGGGTGTATACAAAAGCAAAATCTAAAGTAAAATAAACAGGGAAAACAGTTAACTGGCCCTTCTGTATCCAAACCAACACTCTATTTTGGTGTTTCAATTAAAATGCTTTCATAAGCTATGTTAATGACTAATTCTCTGCAGTATCTCTGGGATTTTACTGCTCTGTCTTGGCCACATTTTTCCTTATGCTATCATGTCAACTGGAGATGGTTCTTAGACCCTTCAAAAGAATAACTCTTTTATAAACTCTGAAACATTTACATTATCAAACACCGATGTACTTCTACATCAATCAATATCTATTAAAATTCAAAAATATGTGACTTTCTCAGACACCTTAAAAATTTATCATGTGGTGGTAAAGATGTTTGGCAATACCAAGCATAACATATTCTTTCAACTTTTTTTTTTTTCCCCCTATGGGCAAAGAAGACTAGTGCTTTCAAAGGTTACTTTAAGTTCAGGATTTCAGTATGTGATAAAAGGAGCTCATTCTTTATCTTGTAATGAGCTCAGTAGGCCCATTTGATGTAGACCAAATGGTCAAAATGAAATCTTTCATCCCTTTGTCATTCATGCGGACTTTCTCAGCTTTGTTTTTAGTGATTTCCATTTTTCTTTTTACCCAAATGAACATCAGTACTATGCAATATGTATTTTGCTTTGAGGTATTTAACTATTATTCCCAGCATTTAGCAGATACCTGCCATGGTTTCCCAACAACGCAAATGCTACTTTTAAAATTGTTTCACTTGGTGTGAATATAGTCTACTGTTTTGGTGACCAAAATAAATGAAAAGTCTATTATGAACTATAAAGTTAATAATAGGACCATGTTTAACACCTGTTACTTCTGCATGTTGTTTTCTAACATCAGCCGGTTAGACACGTTTTTTCCTCTCTCCACCTCTTCCAGTACACAGATAACTCTGCATGATATGCCTTCCTGTAAAACTTTATCCACCCAAAAAATAACAGGCAAAATATTGCACGCAGAATCATCATACAACAGTGAAAACAGCATTTCCCTGAAGAAAAAGAATTCTTTGTTCTTTTACCATTGTCTCTTTCAACACTATGTATTTCTTGATGCTGATGCACTGCTGTCAATCCTCATTTGGCACACATGATATTGTTCACATCACTGTTCTCCAAATTTAACATACAGGCAAGAATTTTCATGTGGGAAGTCTTATCTGCTCCAAATCTGATGGGACTTTGAAACTCTTGAATAATGTTTAGTCTCAAAAGTGCTGTCCAATATAGATGTAATTAAAATTCTCTAATCCCACACAGCAGCTAGCAAAGCTTTCTCAGAGTCTGAGCATTTCTCATCTTTCAGTCATTCAGCCGTTTACTGCTCTGAGCTGTAACTTGGTTCTTATTCCTGTGACTGCTTTGTGCACCCAGTGTTATGAGCTAGGCTAGCTTGAACACAGAAGAATTTTCCCTTTATGCAGAAAGGCTAAGTAAGACTTACACCACTTATTTTTCACTTCACTTCTTTAACTCTGTTCCAACTTTCAAAACTGTAGCCAGTCTGACTGAATTTAATTCAATGGCTGTGCCATTCCATGCTACCTTGGGATCAGTTAAAAACATTTCTTTTTCTTTTCTCTTATTCCAGTTCT
This sequence comes from Tringa tobata, assembly GCA_033628505.1. Lineage (NCBI taxonomy): Eukaryota > Metazoa > Chordata > Aves > Charadriiformes > Scolopacidae > Tringa > Tringa tobata. The sequence goes on from JAHREE010000339.1 coordinate 13,264,447, forward strand.
ATGGCTGATCTTTAAACACAGATGGGTTGAACCATTCACTCTAACTTATGCTCTCCTTGGCAAATACTGAATAATACTTTTTAAAAATTACTCGGAGTTTTGGCCTTTTCTGTTCCAGTTGTGCAGTGACATTTCTTGGGCAATTTTGCCATCTGTAGAATGAAATTAGAAGGGGAGGAGAAGGTGAAATCTATATTTTCTGTCCAGAAATTCAGTTATCCTATTATGTAGTATTTATCTGGGATTGTCCCTGCATCTTTTCAAACGGTCTTGGATCTGTTACCTTTTATTATCCTGGCTTGGATGAGAAAAATATTTAATTTGTGGAAAAAAAAAAAGACATTTGTAAGATAAAAATTTATAATGGCTTCCACATTATTTCCAAAATCTTAACTACAAGAAGGTGTTTTTTGCAATAGTAGAGACACAAAAGCAGACTGACAAAAGTAATGTCAGCACATTATCAGGCTCAACATAGGCATGAATAAGAATTTTTTTCAGTACATTATCATCTATTAGAACCTAAGTGTTTGTAAAGAGGAGAAAATATCTGCTCAAAGTTTGCCAAAATGAGTTAAAACTGGGCATCTATTTATTTGCAAGAAAATGCCTGTTTAGAAACTTTTGAAGTTAAAAAAAAAAAAAAAATGTAGGGCTGAAATAGTAACGTGAGACATGGTACCTTCATTATTGAGATCCAGTGTGTCAACTCTATCTTTTGCTTTCATGCTAAAAACTAAAAACCATGAATTAACTTTTAAGCTAGAACAAGTCTTCATCTTAAAAAAAAATAAAAATAATCACTGTAGCTAATAGTCTCATTAACATACATATAGTTCTCCTAATTAACCATTCAGAATCCTAATCAATGAACAGAGGTGACTCAAGCACTTGCCATCTTTTCTTAATGGAATAGATGCTACCATCTTGATTTCAGTTTCTGCCTGCGCTGTTCAAAAACTGAGGCTGAAGCCAAAAAGCACCTTTCCCAAACAAACAATGAAAAAATCCCCCAAATCCCCAGCTAAATAAATTTTAAATTTCTGCAACACATTTGGAAAAGGTGAAATAATATCACCTTCCATATGGCCATAAAATTTAGTGCCAGTTTGGCAGAAAATTGTGTTCTTCTGACAACAGAATGGCCACAAATAAGACAAAATCTGACCTGACCATATGATCATACAATATTGTATTTAAATTGATCATCTTTACCTTATTACCAAGAACACAGCCTATACTGGCAGGCTCAGCTCCTTTTATCTTTTCTTTATGAGCTCTGCAAAAGCATGAAAAACATTCACAAATCATAGAGCTGCAATGGTGCTCCTCACTTTTTTCTTTCACTTTCTCCCCAGTAGTCTTGTAGCAAGCCTTGAGAGCATGTTTTCCCTACACCCCTTTTCCAAAGCAAATAGTAACACATTCTTCTGTTATACCACTGCTAACTCCTTATTCAAGTATCATTCAAGGCTATGTTCAGTTTAGCAAATCACATATGTAAGACTGACTCCTTCAATACATCACAAGAATATGCAAGAGCATAGGAATCAAGGGTCATTTGTTTTTCACATATGGTTAGCAATAGAAAGCTTTGATTTAACATATACTGTGTGCAAACCCTGCCTTAAATACTGTAATTGCTTTGAGAATGTCAAAGGGCAATCCAAAGACAAAATATTTCTCCCCCATCTTGATAAGGAAAACACTCATGGTCACACTGATCAGACATATAGGAACTGTACAGTCCCTTTGGTATGTGAAGCTGGATAACCTAGCCAAATCTTGAAAAGCTTTGTGTCTCTCCTGAAAATCCTCAGCAAAACTCCTCAATATGGTTCTGCCACCTAGATTTCTCCCATTTACCACAAGTGATCCCCAACTGGGATAATCTGCTATTCATTAAATTCTAAAAGGATTGAACTTTGGGGAAGGAGAAATGTTTCTTGCCTATGTCTTTTTGACTGGAAAACTTATGGAGCACCTCTACCACTGAATTTCCTAAATGTCCAGCAAAGACTCCAAAGTGGTTATTTGCTATACTGCTCTTCCTGAAGATGAATTAGGGTTAGGATTTTTGATAGTAAAGAAAATGTAACAAAATGGATGCATTTCTGGATTTAGTTTGCTTCACAGTGGCCTGTGAAGAGAGTCAAATCTGTTGATGAGCATAGCATAGGGGAATAGCACAGAGGAAGACAAAGATTATGAGAACTAATGTCCACATAAAACCAGATTGGATTTCAAGGCAGCAAAATGTTGGGTCTCATGCTATGGACTAAAAGCAAAGGGATGAACCGTGTTAAGGCAAACCAGCTATTTTTGCAAAAGATAGTGTTGCCAAAATGACCAATGGGAATAAACCAGCCATGAAAGCATTTATGATGGAAATTAGGAGGTTTCAGCCATCAGAAAATCAACATGTTGGAGTAGATTCCCAAAAGAAATAGTGTGGGGGGAAAAATGAACTAGTTTTAAGCTTGATCAGTTTGGGAAACGGATTATATGGCCAGGCTGCCAACATTAGCAGCAGGTGGAACTAAGGATCCAAATGATTCCTTTCCATCTATGTTCCACAGAGTAAATCTGGCTCAAACAACTGGCATTTTACTTAGTAAAATGAATGGAAGGGAAGTCAGCCCCTAAGGGACTTAGAATTCAAAACAGCTTTGTTACAGAAGCCAAGACGAAGACACAGAAGGGTTTAAACTATACCGTCTAGAATAAATACTTAAGTAGGTTCCATCTAGCACAACTTAGACATCTTAAATGTATGTTTTTGAACCAGTTTCAGATAACTTGAACTCTTTTTTTTAAGCAAGGGAGAGAAAAAGGTAGTGCTAGAAAGTGATTTATTTGATCTATCTTAAATGTCTATCTTAGTACAAATTCCAATTTTTATCACCTTTTTGAGCACCAGCTTGTCAGTGTCACAATTTTATTTAGAAGTTATCTTTTTCACTTTGTAGACAAACATATCATTTAAGGTTACTTTTATTCATCTCACAAGAGTTTTGTTATGAAAAAAATAGGTTGAATTCTCCTTTATTAAATGTTAGTCACAATAAAATTAATCAGAAGTCTCAGATTTTCCATTAAAAGAATGTAAAACACGTTTTGTGTTTTACACAAATTTGTGATTATTAATAAAAAAGAAACCATGGGTCCTCATGCTGACCTGAGACTGGTGAAATAATTTTGTTCAAAATAAATGTCAGTAGTGAGAAAACAAAATAAGAGCAGAAATGTGTGAAATGTTCTGTTACCCTCAGGCATGGTGGTACCTCTTTTGTAGTGGGTTAAGATTACATTAATTTATAGATCGGCAAAGTGCTTCACTGAATGGTCACGTCAGATTATGAACTTGCGAACTGTTCTCTTTGTTTTACTGACAGAATCTAATTAACACAGTGTCTAATGTGTTGTTAAAACATGCCTTTAAAATTCAAAAGATCCATTTACCTTAATTTAAGTGACCTCAATTCTTAGTAAAAGCATAACTTAACACAGAAAATAAGAAATATGGAAATATATGTCTAAAAGGCCAATCAACCAAAACCATCAGAACAGTAAAATTGTTTTTCTGAAGAAAATACTTAGACATCCTGGTATTTCTCCTTTGTAAAGAGTTTTTATACATACCAGCTGTGAATTCCAAAAGACAAAAGTAAGAAAGAAACAGAGAAAGAAAAGAAAAAAAAAGAAGAAGAAAAGAAAGAAAGGAAGACTAGATAGGGCTCTCATAGGAAAATTTTCTTAGCAGACTGAAAGAAAACCAAAATTCCTCACAAACTGTCCCAGCCCTAACAAATTGCATTTTTTTCCATACCGCCCGTTTATGCTAGGAAAAGTTGTCTAATTAGCTGTATGATCCAGGTATGCTAGTGGCTATTGATGACGTGTGGTGAATTAAAATCTAAAATGTTTAGCCTTCAATGACAACTTGTGAACAGTTACTCACATAGGTAGCTCAGCTGGATTAATTATCAAATTCCATATGAATGATAGTCGTAAGAGATTAATATTCTGTTTTGTTGTCTGGAGAGTATGTATGCCCTGCTTTACACTCTGCAGCATGCAGCAGCAGTAGAGGGGGTGAACAAGGTGTACCATTCTTGCAGAATTCTGCAAAGAACATAGCCAGTTTGAGCAATTTGGGCTAATCTCATGTGGTTTTCACGTGTGGTTGCCCAACGTGAGAGAACAAGAGAGCTTTTTGACTCACAGCACCTTGCAGGCACTGTGTTTATAACTGACTGAAAGGCTCATCAGTCCATCAGTACCTTGTTATGATGATACCCTTAGAATTTGCTATTGAACCAGTGTGTTGCTTTTCAAGACTCATGAGGCTTCATTTTGTTACTGTGTCTTCAATATTATTTACCAAGATCTATTTGTTATCTATTTGGCTCTTTTCATACCAGGAAAGTGATCAGATTTGTTCCTAATATTATTTGTATGCCATGTTTATGAGAATATTCAAATTTTGGAGAAGAGCCAGGATCTAGCTCGTACCAAAAAAAAGCAGCCTTGACTCTGTCCTTATCAGAGGGATTAGTCCCTTAATTTAGGAAATTCTACTGGAAGGCTTTAAGCATTTTCCACAAAGCTGGTTCCTGCATTCCACTAACATCAATAGGAACTCTGCAAGCTGGGCTCTTCCAATATTAAACTGAGTGTTTTACTTGATGAGTTGCACGTTGTTCTTGAGCCTCAAATCTTAATTAATACTTAGAGTGCTGGTATTCTAACAACATAGATTAGCTTTAATTAGATATTTTTTTTTATTACATTGATTCCTAGGAAGATTTAAAAACACAGCTTCCAGTAATACTAATAGGAGGTGCATATCTTAATCCTTTGGTCTTCAGGGGAAGAACAAGTCACCAAGAAAGCAAAAGCCACTATGCAGCATTTGAGGAAGCTAAGTGATTCTGAACAAAAAAGTTAAGCAGCACAGCACAGTTTTCTTGATAGCGTTTGCTTGCCTAGAACCTGCTTCATCATGGATTTTAATACTGGTCCCTGAAATAATAAAAGCAGTAAAGAGCAGGAATTAAATCACTGCCTTTTCTTCCCCTTGAGACAAATACTTTTAAATAAAATTACTACACTAAAATTAATGCCATTCCTAATGCAGACAGCAAAAAAATATATGTTATGTCAACTAAGACTTACGAGAATAGCTCTTATCACTGTAATATAAACAAAAAAAGCTGGAGGCCTGGCTAACATTACAGAATCCAATATTTTTAAAATGGGTGGAGACTTGCTAACTCTGATTCAGGTCTATTATATTCAGTTCTGTTATATTTTGTATAAGCAAATGCCCGAGGGCAAAACAGTAGCAGTAGCAATGATACAGTACCAAAGTCGCTGAGGTAATACAACAGTACATTAAGACACATTGACTGACATAGATTGTTTTAAAAATATTAAGACCAAATAGAGAGTTTTATCTTCTTTGGCACGTCTCTGATATTACCTGTCGTTTTTCTTGCTACTGTTGTTTAATATATTATAAATATTTATTTTACTCTTCAAAGGGAATAGCTTTCTGAGAAATTTAGTAGACATTTAGTTCACATTACTAACTAAAAAATCCATATAAAAATAGACCTCTCAGTCAGATTGCATTTGATAAAGCCATATTGGTCTAGACTCTGTCCTGAGTTACTGCTTGAATTCAGTGGGGTTACAAAGGTATAACTGATGCTTGAATGCAGTCCTGAATACCATTTTAAGACTATGAGATCCTACTGTTAAAAACATAACTGTGAAAGCTGACAAAAAATTAAAAAATACCCAGGTTTTCCCATGGTGCCAACTGAGAGAACAGATACATTAATTTCAGCTCCCTGTAGGCATATTGGAAGTCACTACCTCAGTGGGGTTGCCCCATGTGCTCCACACTGACCTGGTCTCTGGACACGTTCGGGGATTAATACAAACTCTCTGGCCTCATCTCAGGAGTTTTCTATGGGTACTTTCAGCACTCCTCAGCCAAAAACACTAACCACATAATTACTGATGACTCTCTGATGTCCATTACTCTGCAACTGTCCTCTTCATACTTCATCCATAATGGGATTTTAAGGAGAAAACTCTTCCACAACCTGCATCTGGTCTGCCATTGTCCTGCTACCATGTCAATATGGACTTTGTGCTGCTTCTTGATGTTATAATGCTTTCTGTTTTACACAGGAATAAGAAAAGACCCATTTGGGTCCCAGTGTTTTATCAGAGACTGATACACTACCCTGTGTCATGGCAGTTTTAACCACTGTGCGAAATCACATGAGCACACAAGACTCAGTTCCTTCCTCCCTTCCTATTTTATTTATTTTGTGCCAGTGGGATCCTGGCCAAGAAAAGGGCTAGAAGATACTGAGGAGCAGAACAGGCTCTCACGAAGCAGTTAAAGTGGGATTGCAAGTTTAACACAACACATGCAAATCTCGCTAGGCACTGAAAGGCACTGGCACTAAAATCCAAATCAAGTGTTTCTGTATTGCCACAGTTTCTGTAGCCTGTTAAAACTGGGGTTTCAGTGGATAGCTGGGACTTGGTATTACAGATGTTAGGGTTTCCTGCTGTATGTAAGGAAGCCCAAGTGAGTTATCATTAACTGTGAAATTCATATGGCATAATGGTCTTTGTCATCACTTCTCAGGAGAGAATATACTGCAGCTATCTGTAGAAAGGACACGTATAATGTGGCCCTTAGCTAGCACACTTGAACAAAGTTCAGAATACAGTTGTCACAAATCACGAGAAAAAATAAAATTAAAAGAATCTATTCACAGCAGAGGCAGTCTCATTCTGAGTGGCATTATTTGAGGTTTATTCCTATTGCACTCTTCTTGCTTTTCAGATTCATTAACATTGCAAAGCACAGAAGAGCTGCTTTTGTGTCCACATCAAAATCATTATCCCAATAAACACTAATTAGTACCTTTGGGTTCAATCATATTCCCACTGCAATCAATGCCAAAAAATTGCATTGATTTCAAAAGAAAAAGAATAAGGTCTTCTGTCAGTAACTTCAGAGAGGTCAAAGAGAGGCTGATCTACCTTCCTATATCTGGAGTCTTCACTGTTTGTGTTGCTAGCTTTCATTCAAACTTACCAGCAGCAGCAAAGCTGAGATCCCTAGAGGCTCAAACCTTACTGACATTTTAAGACTAGGAGTTAACATTCTCAAATATGTTAAGATGTCTTTGGAATGTCAGCTCTGGCAACTTTCAAGCAGCTCAGGCTTCTATATGTCAGATTTTAAAATGCATTTAAGTGACCAACGACACTTTACTTTGACCAGGTTTCCAAGTTAGGAGTAGAGGTTTCTTTTACAGCTCCACCACTGATTGTACTGAAATTCCCATCTGCATTTCATTTTGGCTATAAACTTTAAATGCTTACATCTTCAGATGTCTTATACATTAATGCTTCAGTAATGAAAACCCAGAAATACTGCTGAGAATAGGACTGGAAACAAAGCCTGGAACACTTTCCTACTAGAAGTACCCTTATTTTATTTGGAATTAAAAGAAAAAATGCCTCCCTTCACCTCCTTTCCTCCCCTACTAAAAACATATAATTTGTCTATAATTTTTAAATAAATTTAGATATCTAAGTTGCTTTAGAAATTGAGCTATGGGTTCTTGACTCACATGGGCTCAAAGTAATCAGGTCCTACATAGGTCCTTTTTTCCTGTTTTCAACAGAATATTAAGAACCTCAATGATTATGGAAAATGTGGAAGCCGTGCACACCTAAAACTTCCCTGAAAGGATTAGGTAATGTAATGCTTTAGGAGAATGCTGGATTCCCTATGCAATAGTATAGGAGAGCTTCAAAGGCAATAGCTAAAAGTCCTTGCTTAAAGATCTGATTGATAAAACAAAACTGATTTATAGTCTATTAAAATGCTGTGGGCATTAATGTTGCATTTCAGCTGGGTCTGCCCCTTTTTAATTCTATAACCTTGATAAAGGTTTGAGATAAAGAGGGAATTTAGTACAGAAATCATGAGTAGCGTACAGTACTTATTCCCCACTTAAAAGAGACTTTATTGCACTGTGTATATGTACAGGACCTATTCCTAGGAAATAATTTATTCAGCAAGTTTATGGACATTTTTCTGGCTGCTGAATTATCTGCAGGTATTTTGTAAATTTGCTTATCCTATGAAAGTATGCGATGAGCTCTCAGGACCACATCTGTATCATTTCATAGCTCTTGTGGGAGCAGGGCTGCACAATCTTCCCTTGTGATTTATTGTAGTATTAAAGTGTGAACAAAAATACATTGGTGGTGCAAGTTAGCTGCTTTTTCTCTACCCTTCTTTCACTGCAGATCAGCTGAGAAGGGCCACTCTCTTCTCTCCTGTTAAATTTCTTCCCAAGACCCAGTAAAAGGGTATCTATGTTTTCAAGAAAATTGGAAGGAACAGTTCAATTTAAGCCATTTAAGCCAAGAAATGGCAGTTATTAACAGAAGAGCTTTAGTCAGGTGCTATGAAAGGATTTGAGGTTTCCAGAGAGCTGATATTGTCCCATTCTAATCTCACTTCAAATGTTTGTCTATTCCAGCCACAACACATCTGCTGACATAGAAACACTACTGTGGATCAGGCTCCTTGAGCAGCTGACTCAAGCCTCTTGATGTTGCAAGCAACCAAGTCCTAAAATTTTCTTAGTCAGAGATTGAGTTCTATTTTACGCTGCCTCTCGTTTTTTGTTGGAAAGTAGACCTAGAATTAAGCATCACCAATGATAACGGATTATTTCCTTTTTAAAGAATTCACTTATAGTTTACATTTTTCTTGTGTTAACTGATCTCTCTGCTCACATTTATTTCAACGCAATATTTGTACAGAGAGGATGATCATACTCTCTCCAATTCACCTTCTGTGACAGTAAACAAAAATTCTTCTTTTTTTTTTTTTCCCTCTCAAGAGGTATTCTCTCCGTTTCCCTGATTATCTCCAGACATTTTTGCAAGTCTGCTTAGTTTTTTGTTCATCTTTCTTGAACATGGGTGATGAGAACTGAACATTGTGTTTCCAGGCAATGCCTCACGAATGCCTTGCGTGATGACACTATTAATGTCCTGTTTCTAACAGAATTATTTCCCCTGATTGAAGGCCTCCAAAATCCACAGTTGCCTTCTGCTGGTGCTAGTGATTGATGGATGCACCCAAATGTTTAGCCTCTGTCATATCCAACTGATGAACTCCCAATTCAGAGCATAAATTCTTGTTAGTTCTCAAGTGAGCAGCCTTACTTTCTGCATTATTACATTTCTTCCCAGAGCTATGACTTCAGTTCTCAGGGTCAGACTACTTGTAGAATATTCCAATCTTCCTCTGTAGTGATAAAGCTTCCTACCTTACTGTCATCAAATGTCACTGGCCTACTCCTATATATGTGCTAAGCTTGTCAGTGGGCATATTAAATAAAATTACCTTCCAGACCCATCCTTGATGAAGTCTTCTATCCATGCATGAGATGATCTCAATCTTATCTACGGCCATTTCCCCTTTACTTATTCCTTAACATCCCCATTTACTTTACGATATTAAAAGGGTTACAAAATCCAGGTGAATTAGATCTTGTAACTAGGAAATCTGGTATCTTATCAGGGAAAACCAGGTTCCAATGTAGCTTTTATAAATACTTTTCCTTATTTTCCAACATAACAAAAGAATACTTGTAGAGAATCTGACCAAAAGCCTATTTTGCTCATGACCTTCTCACCGACAGTCATCAAAAGCAGGTGTCTGGGAAAAAGCATAAAATTAGGACATGGAAACAGTGATACTTCTGTAGGTTTTTACCCTAACCTCTCAAGATTCCCTGATGCATAAGGGGTGCCTGTATTTAATAACCTCAGGAAAGTTATTGAAATATATCACCTGTTTCCCTTAAAATTTCTTTTCTTGGGTTATTTTTTTTTTTTGATTGCTTCCACTTATACATCATTTATACATCTTTCTTAAATAGAAATACGACGTGCACCATTTCCTTTGTGTGTGTGACTGGCCTAAAAGGTTTGTAAACTAGATATCATTTACCAGAATTCATCTAAAACATTAGGTGATGTTTAGGAAATTTACCCTGATTTCAGAAATGTTAATTATCTGAGTTCGGCTTCCACAGTTTTTCCACATTGTAATTTCATCCCTCCCATCCACCACTGCACATTTTCCCCTGTGTTCAAGCATCACCATTTGTACTCAAGTCTAAGGAGTGCTCATTTAGTTTGAGTCCTGTCTGGATTGCCACTCCTTGCTCTTTTTTACTGCATCTTTGGCTGTTGGCTTTAGTTTACCATATCTCTCTCAACGTGAGTTTTAGCAATTCTCACCTTATCCATAAAGCTTCTGTGTTCTGAGAAAGAACTTCCTTTGATGGCAAATCCTCTATTAAATTCCACACAAGCGCTTTGTTTTCTCCTGTTACCCTCTTTGAAGTCATTATTTGTCCAGTGCTGACTGGGGCTGCTCCCCACAAGTTTTTTCCTCTGTCTATTTAGGATACAAAGTCCAGATACCTTTCACACCTTTGATTTAATGACATTTTAGAGCATACTCAGTTCATCTGTCTTTGCTAACTGCAACTCTTAGTTTATAAAACTCTCAAAGACAGAGAATTCAAGAACCTTAGTAACAGACCAACTTCTATATTCTATATAACTTGAAGCTAGAGACACATGTCTACTTCCAATCAAAACAGTATCAGATCAATGGCTGTCATTCCCATCTCTTTCTCAGTTGTTTATAACTGCCTGCTTCTCAAAAATTACTGCCCTTTCAAGTATTTTCAAGTGATTGCTCCATTCTGGACAAAACAAGTCAGGCTAATTTGAACAGTCTCAAGGGTCGTCTGTGTTAACCTGGAACTTTTTGTTTGAAATAGATTAGAAAGTGATCACAAGACCAACTCATCCAGCAAAACCCATAAAGCAACAATCTTCATGAGCATGTTGCAGCAACAATGCAGTATGAGCTTCAAGGTGGTAGACTTTTGTCCACCATAGCTACAGACAGAAAATGACATGCATGTACAACCTGACTCCATCACGATGCAAAGTCAGACAGGCTGCTTCAGAGCATCTTTCACAGTAGTTGCGGTGGATTTGTTTGAAAATGTTACAAAATAATAAAATACAGTAGTGCATATTACTGAATGAGATTAGGATTTTAAGGGTAACTCATGTTTAGACATGACTTTTTATGTAATAAATTTTCAAACTTACCTAGGTGTCAGTGATTAATTGGAGAAATGTTGTTTTGATGCCATAGCTATTCACAGTTCCCTTCAGAATTAGCAGTTAGCACCCAAAATTCAGGTATTAAGATAGCCAAATACATCAAGTATGACATGCTCACATGATAAACAAGTTAAACACATTTTATTTTCAGCTAGTGTAACACTGGTAAAAACACCAACAATTTCTTCCTTTCTTTAGAAAAAGGGGTCAACAAACATGTAACTTGGAGAGCAGCAGGTACCCATGACCCCGTTGTTACGATGTGGAGGAATGTCAACTGTACAGTGCTTGAGTATAAAGCTGGGACCTTCATGCCAAAAGATGGCCAGCTGAAGCATACTGCTTCCTGAGAATGATTCATGGTTATTGTAGTCTACTGAATTTGTTCCTTATTTGTTTCTGTAGGAAAATATCCTTGTACAGAGACCAAACATTGCCACAGAAGCACCTTGTGAATTGCAAATACAGTGAGTATTGAATATAATCTTCCTAACAGAGAAGGGAGAATCTGATCCACTATCTTTTGTCTTAACTATCATGCAAAATTATTGTTTAAGTAGGTTTAGCACTAGAAAATCAACTTCCCCCTCTCCCCTGATATCTTGTTTTAAAATAGTTCATGTATTTTAGGAATGGATTATTTTTTTCAAAATTCCTTAGGTTGTAAAGCTTTTTATACCACATTTCTGTGTGGTTTCTAGAAACAAAAAGATAAATAAAATAGAAGGGGGAGTAATGGGCTAGCTACTGCACTAATAGGCATTAGCACTGATAGAAATCAGATATGCAGGAGTTTATTTGTACTGTTCAGTGAAGTTGAAGCTTATAAATATAAGAATATCTGCAGAGATTTTAGTTTCCTCTAAGTTTTTCAGAAGAAGAAGAGGAAGAAAATGCTAAAAAAATACCATCCTCTTATTCAAAGTCTAACTATAGTAAATAAAACAGAAAGCAGAACAGCAAAATCTTATCTCTTGGAACATATGAAGAGCATTGGCAATGTTTGTCTTACTGATGACTTGCATTGCTTCCTCTTCAGACACTTTTCACTGGAGCTCAAAGACACATACTGTTTGCCACTTACTGGAAAATTAGACTGGATGAAGTCCAGAATCAATTTTGCTTCTGAATGTAAAAGTGCAATAGAACAGATACGGTGATAAAGACCATAGAGCATATGTTAATTGTTTCAGAAGGTCTTTGCTGCAATTAAATACTCAATAAAATATTCTAGTAATATTTGGAGTTTACCCACGGAGCAGGACTGTCTAGTTTTCTTAACACTCATCATTATTAAAAGTTAGAAAGGAAAAAAATTAAGAAAATAAAGAATTACAGATAGTTAATGCAATAACTAAACTTCTAATCTTTCAATGCCCTTATTTATGCAGCCGATTTTTCCATAATATCTCAAGTATGATAATTTTTCTTTGTTAATATTAAGGAAGCACAGCTAACCTTTACCAAAATAGAGTCATATAGTTCAGAAACAGAGATGCAAAAAAAACCAGCAAATTGAGCAAGAAAGAATCTGGATATGTCTAGCTTTAACAGCATAAATGGTAAATGGCAGGATAGAGGTCACGTTATTGTGCTAGTAGGCTCCTCTTCCATCCCTCCTACCAGAATCAACAAGGATTTTCAGCAGATGAGGCAATCTGGAGATGACAATGCTATTCAATGTAAACAGCAATCCATGGTATCAGAATCATACCACATTTCCGATTAAAGATAGATTTGGGAAAAAGTACCTCCTGAAATATAGTGTTGCCTAAACAGGGTATCAGCTTTCTGAGCCACATGAAAGTTAACCCAATACTGTCAGGCAGTTTTCTTTTTTTTTTAATTTTTTTTTTTAATTATTTGTCCAGGTTTCCCAGTGTGTTTCATATTTTTCAAGAATGAATTAACAGTATTTTCTGGCATGTGTTCATGTATTCTTTGTTTATTTTTTTCTCCTGGAGGGATGAAACATCCTCACAGTTTCCAGGTCAGGAAAGTTAAAATATACTTGTCCTTCATTTCTGACATTTTTCAGAAGATTTTAAGTTCCTAATATTTTTTTTTATTGAAACCTCAAATAAGTTGATAGAAAATAATGACAGAAGTAGTTACTTTCCTCACAGTAAGAAGATGTTTCCAAAGTGGATTAGTGAATTTGTAGTGGATCTTATTGCAGCAGTGAAACTTTATGCACTGTATTAATTGGGAATGTTTTCCACGCTGCTCAGGTAATCAATTTCCAGTCCTGGGCAACAGACCAAAATATGCTAAGGATCGGAGTCCAATGCTCTTGGTCAGAGTCGTTTATCTTTTTTACACAAATAAGATCTGCATCCATTAGTAAGAAGAAGCAGGAAATAGGTAGAAACTGCCCTAATAAAGTTAGTATTCAAAAGACATGAAAGGCTATTTATAAATTGGAAAAAACACTGAGCTTAGTGATCCTGAATTTTTATTTTAGCTAGCAATTATGACCAGAGAGAGAAAAAATGGTGGACTTCCAAAAGCATCCTAAAAACAATAGACACCCACTTCCAGTGACTTTCTGCTTTCAAAATCTACAGATTTGATTTTAATTGGGCAGTTAGAATTAACAGTGATAAGGGGCAGAAAATATGGGTGCATCAAACGCCTTATTTCTTCTTTCCACTCGTCTTCACTGTCCATGTTGTTGCTGGAATACCAAATTTGTCTATCCACTGCAAAATTGTGAAGTACTCAACATTTTCAGGTTCAGTAAAGGCCTCCCAGCCAAATCAAATAACTGAAACCTGAGTAGAATTAAAACACATCCTCACTTCTTGTTGTGAATAATTCAGTCTGACAAAAATGGTTATGAAAGGGTGTAGGAGGTCTACTTACCAACATACTCCTTTCTTTCATTAAAGCATCTGTATGTTTTAGTGGGGCATCCATATAAAAATCTATGTCTTTAAAAATATATATAAAGGGCACAATTGATATGATTTTTTTTTGTGTGTAGCATTACAAATTGAGCCAGTTTCAAAGTGCGCTAAAAGCACCAGATGTAAGCATATCACATTTACTGTCAATTCAAGCGAACGTTATAGGTCGAAGTGATCTTTCTGTGTGTTTTCAAAAGCATTTAAAACACCAAACTTCAACTAAAATGGTAGGTGTTTAGTTCAGTTCAAGTTTACCTACCTAAATGCTCATAAGAATCTGGGTCAAAGCAGCTAAGGAGAACAATTCCTATGGAAAATTATTATGAAAATTCATTTTCCCCTCTTGAGATTTATTCAAATTCATTATTATCAATATATGTGTTTAGATACACAAAAATTTTTATATTACTAGTAAAAATACACAATTAAAAGAATGTCTACACTCATGTAATTTGCCCTCTTCTGTTTGTTTGCATTAGTTATGCATATTCCTCTCCCAACTGGGAATATATAAAAACTGAACACATATTTCTGTCTGAGAATCCCAGTGTCAATATATTAAATGAACATCTAAGGCACACACATTTTTTCCAAGGTTACTGTCAGAACTTCCTGAAATGTCTGTTCACATATGATTTTGTAACTCACAATTATGGGTACTGTATATAGTATATCTATATATGCTTTCAAAAGCATACTATGAAAATAAGCAAAGGTTACATGTGGTAATTCTACATTCCAGTGAAAATATCGGAGTGTTTTGGTTGCAGTGTTGCAAACAGAACAAAGAGTGGAAGCTTATGTCAGAAGTCATACTTATTCAAGAAATTTAACATGAGCTAAAATGAAATGTCCAGAAAGTGTTTTCCTTTGAGTAAGGTGGAAAGTAAGAATGTAGAGAGGTGTTCCGTAGAGGCACTGTCCTACTGTTAGTTCTATATGAAGAGAACTAAAAAAAAAAAAAAAATAATCACATTTTTACCAATAAAATATTTTTTTTCAATCAAGATGAAAATATCCACCTATGTTCCTCTTTGCTGAAAGGCTCTTTTGGAACTATCTCTGTTTTTTTTGGTAGAACCAAAATTGGCTTTCAGTTCACATGCTTCAGCATCCAAATATAAATGGAAATATGAGGGCAATGCTTCAGAATGGAACAGCTGGTCACAGAGTTGATTTGTCCTCTTTGAAAGTGGAAAGCTGTCATCAAAGTAACACCTTTCAATGATAATTATTGGTGCTAACATTCAGATTCTGTCATGCCAATTCCTCATCCTATCAAGCTGTCTTCAGTCTTGGGGGAAAAGAAAATGCTCCAGGAAGGGTTACAAATAGGGTTATTTAGGACAAATAGATAAAATTCATGTTCTGGATGTGATAAAAATATACCAAGTAGACATACATTGCTACTTGACTTTCTTTAGATTAGGGAAAGTCAAGGGTAATGGTCTTGACTTGCAGATGTCAAGGACAGAACATATTAGTGCAGGGTCATTTCTTGGTAGGTCATCTTGAAAGCAGTCTACAAAGGTGACTAAAACTCTTATGTTAGATGAGAAGGCAAAAAAGCAGATGGAACAGGATGGAACACTTTCTGCTGTTGCCCTAAGATTGCAACATAATGAGTTTTTTTAAGGTCTTTTGTTCATCTCTTCAGTATTTGTGATGCTTATAATACACTTACCACAAATGAATATTTTACTACCTTAATAAATGTTCCCTTACTCTTATTTAATCTTTCAAAGTTTATTAATTTTTAAAATATATCTATATCATGAAACATTTTTTTGTACTTCTCTTAGTTTTTCCTGAATAATAATTGTGTTATATAAGGTAGCATAAAAATACATTTGAAGTCTCTTCATATTTTTATGAAAAATCTTTATTAGACAATCAGAGCTGGATTGTCCTCTGTCTCCTTTGTCTGAATAAATCTGTGTAAGTTTTCTCTTATTGACTGATTACATTGCTACAACACTGAATGAAACAAATGATCTTGGTAAGGTTATTTATAATTGTAGAACTGCATAAATGTTATGCTGCTGTGATTTTATGGGCTTCTTATTCTGTGGCGCCTGCAGTAAGTAGGAAAAGCCCATTTCAATATAATGGCTAACTTGCCATCTGTGGGAAGTTGTGGGGCTTGGGTTTTGTTTCATTTTGTTTGTGGTTTCTGTTGTTGGTTTGTGGGAGCGTGCTTCTTAGGGGTAATTTGGCCCTTGGTGCTGCCAAAGTACATTTCCTTAATTCGTGTTTTATAGCAGTTCCATTTCTTTTTCACTTGCAATTTTATTTGGCTTTTTAAGATATGCTAAGTGTTTGGCCTATTCTCTTCATTTGTTTCCTAATGGCAGCTGGCATAAGATTTAGGAAAGCCAATCTAAGTAGTCTAGATATGTGCCTAATTCAAAAAAACCAACTTTGCTTCTTTGTTTCCTTTTTCCGTTGTAGTATTTAATTCCTATGGGGAATTAAGTGACTGGAATAATTAAGACTTCCCTGTAAATTGTCATTTGAGTGGGACAGCAAGAAGAGAGGGCAGGGTTGCAATGATTTCTCTTTTTTGTTTTGGAATCAACAAAGTCATGCTGGATACTTATGCTACAAGTAATTTCTTGCAGCACAGATATCAACCTCCTGCATTCAATAAATCACATATTCTATCTGAAAATTAAAGTTTAAAAAAAAAAAAAAAGAATATGCTATGTAAATATATTACTAAATGGCAACAATGAAATAAATACAGTCCTTTCCTCAGCTCAAGGTGTGGTAGCCTCATATGCCGAAGGGAATGAAGTTCAACTGCACAGAGAACTCTGTGCACTGTTCAGTACTCATTCCCAATATCGGAACTTCATCGTTTAAAATGACTTGAAACAATATTTACTTCTTTACTAAGAAAATTATATATGTTGTTAAGGAGATATAATAGACTTTCCTTTGTAATGTAAATTCATTTCCCCCCATTTTGTATACCCAAAAGAAATACCTGGATATAAGTAAGACTTGCAAACATAGAATAAATAATGTTTGGAAGTTATAAATATTTTATGTGAGTTGTTTTCACATGTATGAGATGTTGATCTGTGCTTTTAAGATTTGCAATTCAAAGACCCCTCCTGAATTCTGATCATGCTGACCTGCCCTTCTGCTTCAGATTATAGAAATGTAAACTTCTTGGGTTTTGTGACTAATTCTGTGTGTTCCTGTTTAATTAGGATCCACCTTTTCAAAGATCTCTGAAAGCTATTTAAAGGCGGCATTAGTGTTAGCACGTATCAGAATCATGTAACAGAATCTCAGAAAGGCATTTCTTGTCCAGTACATCCATTGACCGAAGAACAAGCCAAACAACTTTTATTTCCTAAACAACGGTTAAACAACCTTAATTTCCTCTCTTTCAAATTCAGAGAAACATTCTTTCCCTTTACTACTACTGTTACCAAGGCATCTAACTTTCTCTTGTCTGTTATACACTTTCCTGGATAGCCCTGAAAACCTGATCTGGGTTTTGAAATGTTGAAAGTGGTCATGGCTGAGATGAATTAGTGAACAGAGGACAGGAGAAGTAATCAATAACACATGATGAATACAATTTATCATGCTGCTACCTCCACAATATAGTTGGGTTGCAATTGCATGTATCAAGACACATACAATTTTCCTGTTTTCAGCTTACTTTCTCCCTATGCAACACTTTTTGGATCCTGTTTCCATTGCTATTTCTCTTAGCGTGATTGAGATTATTATTAGTAATTGATTTTTTCCTCCCTTAAACATGCATCTGTCTGACTTGAGGGTCAAAATGTTCATTTAAATAGTTCCCTGAAAATTAAGCAATCCTTTGTCATCTATAACCAGCCATCTGAATATGCATTCCTCATGCCAAATTGAACTGCCCCCACCCTTAGAAACTGTCAAAATCTATGTAATCACCAAAGTAAATACTGTGTTAAAAAAAATAAAAAAATGAAAAAAGTGAATAGCCTTCTACCTCTGGAAATCCCTTCCATAGTTACTTTACATATAGATGTGCCAAATATTTTTTCCAACAGCACAATTAACTCTGAGAAGTTGGAGAAGGGCTAGTAGGTAATGCCAGTCTATCAAAAGATGGACAGGGAAAAATTCTCATCCAATAAATCCAGACAAGCACCTGATCCCTAAGTTGCATGCTTTCTATGTCATTAGGAAGATTCTTTTGTGATTTGAATTTCTAAAAGTTTACATGAAAAATACAATATCTTCAATTTAAATTTCACTGAGCCGTCTTATTGTTACTTCTCAGCTTCAGTTCCACAAACCACCTTTGAAATAAACTTCTTAAATTATTATGAAAGACAGAGCATGATTCAAATGTATATTACTGTTGCTATTTAATTCCTTTCTGTGGATTTCACTTTTATATACCCATAAAGTGTCCTGTTTATATTACTCTAGGCATAGTCTTTTAAAATATCTTGGCTTATTGTTGGCAAGGGAACATTATAGTGTGGATAATGATGGGATAATAACTTTGATTTTGAACTTCTATTACTTAAAACTTTGCAGCATTCCCTGAACAAGATGTACACTGGGGCTTGTTAGCTCTGTAATTGCAATCCTTACCTTGAAGGCATTTTTTGTATGCCCAGCATCCAAATGGACAGCCCAGGGAATTGAAGTCTGAAAATGTATTGTTCATTCTTTTGATTATTCTCAGATGGGCTGGATTCAGCAAGGATCTCAGAGGCTCCTTGTCTGAAAGCTTTTCAGAGGACTTTCCTAGATGCCAGTAAATTCATGTTCAGGGTTCATATCTGAAATTTGCACCTTCAGAATAAATAGACAGCTAATGCAACTTCATTGTACTGGAGTCTAATTACAGATGTCTCCACATAACAGGAATCTGCTAGCGCAAGTGAACCCAATGGAATTAGCACAGTTCAGCTATGCCAATGTATCTCAACATAACCACACATACTCTTCTTCATTCCAGCCATGATGACAAAGTGAGTTTCATATTGCATTGTACTTCTTTATTTCAATAGCATTTTGTACTGATTTAACATCAGCTGCACATATAATTCCATCCAGAATTAATTGGTCATACATTTATATGTCTGGTCTTGTTAATTCTGTTTTAATGAAGACATACTTTTAAAACTGGGAGGAAAAAGCATTTTCAATTTCCTGGTGACATCTTGTGTGTCCTCTGTTATTCCTGACATACGTGGCAAGGACTCTTCATTTCTTCTTGGTGAGAAATTTCCGTCATACCACCTCATTTATCCTGGTGCACTTAACTGAATATTTTACCTAGTTTTTACGTATATCACCCTGTGCTAAGATTTTGTATTCTTTATAGGCAAATACATATTTGGATTAGGTCAGTTCTGTGAGTTCTTTAAGAAGCCCCTCGCTGCTGGAGAAATAGTTTTGGAGATACGGTAGGTGGCGCTCTTCCCCCTGAGTCAGGAGTGACTGGTTTCTAACAGCAGAGGAAAAACTTGTTGATAAACAATATGCAGTAATAAAATCCTAGCTTCTGAAGAATCACAGAAAAGGCAGAAAAATATATATTAATGCACTCTATTCTGCTCACTACTAAAACACATTTTATACAGAAAAAAATGCAATGGCAGTAATTAGGCAGCTGCAGTGTTCTGATGTTAAGAAATACTGAGGTAGAGCAGACCCCTTCAAGACTTTGCATATCTGTGATGAATGGATAACATTACCTCCGCACTGGTCCTGAGAATAGAAAACACTGTGGGAGTACTGCAGATATTGAGGTAATAATATCTCTTTACAGAAAATCTCTATTTTAGCTTTTATCAAGCACCTCCCAGTAAAAGTATATCTCAAGGACAACGGTACTGAAGGTACAGGTTTTTAAGAAGTATATCATAGACTGTTGCATTCTGGCACAGTGGATGTAGAAGCGGAGAGGTACGCTTAGGCAGAAGAAACCTCTTAGGAGCAGTTTCCTGCACCTGTACTGTTAAGCAGGGCTCTTCAGGACTATCTTTAGCGACATCTTTAATTCACAAGGTGATATGAAACTCATGGGCATAGGGTATCTGATGTACTAACCTTGGAGAAATGGCTACTGATGCATTTTTTCAACATACACATATACAAATAACCATATTCAGTAATCTGGTTGAACAGGGACATATCAACCAATGAGATGATCGTGGGGTTTCACTGTTTATCTTCTTCTATTGACCAAATGTAATGGTGACTCCCATACTGCCATTGTTCCTCAATTTGGCCATGAGACATCCATAAGATTTTACTCTTTACTCCCTCTTTTGTGCTTAAAAATACAGATGGCATAAATGCTATTATTATAAACAGGAATATTTCAAGGATTATAACTGAGCCTCATGTGGAAACAATTCTGAACACCACTATTAAATCATCAGGCAGTCTGTATCATTAAGGATGCACTTGAACCCAAGTCTCTAATTTTTATTGGGAATAGCTGATATGTTTACATATCAGAGAGAAGACTGGCTATAGATAGAAGAATAATGTAGTCAAGAATTGAGAAGAATAAGCAGGAAGAAGAAGGGAATGAAAGAAAGATTGAGACAGAAATAGGAAAAAGATTAAATACATACAGAATGAGATTAAATAGCCAGCACTCTTTTTGCCTGAAAAGGTTAGGAGCAAAAGGAGACTTGTTGGAGATGCTCTGAATTTGAAGCTATACAATAGGAACATATTAGCTTTTCTTTTTAACCCATAGCATGTGGCAACAGTTAATTAAATTAAGGGCAATAAAGTTAGAAGGAATGAAAGGATAAGTCTTCTTTACACGGTGCATAATCAATTTGTGGCATTCACAACCACTGCAGGTCATGTAGACAGACATTGTGGTTGGATAATTTTATGACTAGCAATAACATTTGCAGCTCTGTCAACTTAGACAGTGATAGGAAGATAATCAAAGAGTCTCTTGGAAGAACACTGCCCCAAGAACTCAAAGGTCTGTTATATTATGAAGGACTCGGCACTAGCTCCAAATGTCACATCATTTTTCAGTGTGGGAGTGCATAACATGCAGAGAATTAAAAGCTATTACATCCCATTTCTAATACTCAGTAAATAAATGGTCAAGGAACAGATAAACATCCTGTTCCCTTCTTGATCAGCGACCTTCCAAATTATGCTAAATAAGTTTCCGTGAGTATTATTCTCTTCTTCTCTCCCTGCAAATGTTGTTGTGGCATTGGGGTTTGATTCTGTCACTGGGGCTCTGGTGTTGGATTAGGTATCATAAGATGCAGTAAAATGCAAATTTAGATGGGTGTTTTGTTGGATTTCTGGTTTTCAAGATTTTTTTTCAAGATGTTTTTCTAGGTTGAACCCTACAGCCAAGAAGGCAAAAACTCCTTATCTTAATTCATATAGATATTGACTTGAAAAGAAAACACACCTTTTTCCAGAGAAGGATGAAGGACATATTTATTTACATGCTATCAAGAAAACAGCAATTAAAACAAAAATTAAATTAGAGGTAATTGTGACCAGGCTTTTAAATCAAGGTTTCTGCCAAATATTGGTTTATTTACTGCCACTGATCTCAAAAGGCACCATTTTCCCAAGTCCTGCTGAATACAAGGTAGCAGAGCATAGCCTAGCTTGCTCAATAAATTACCTACCGATTGGCAATTCTAGTGAGACATCTTAATGCCACCTCAGGCAGCTTTATACTATTTTTGCTTGGAATTTGAACATAAAGTCAGATTTCCTGTCTCAGATACACACAGATTTTGCATAGGTAAGGCTCCCTCTTTAAATATGATTTTACTTTAAAATTCTTAGTCTTAGAGACCTGACATCCACAGAAGCTCTGAATGAGAAAGCACAGAAAGAAAACGTCTACTGTTAAAATATGACAACTCGAAGTCTCCTCACAACCGGCTTGTTAAAAGGTTTGTAATGAGACCAACTTATTAATGGCAAAGTTGAAGGGAATATGGAGAGATCTTGAATTTCATGTATGTATGCAGTATGAACTACCTTTAAATTCTGAATAACCTGCGTATGTCTATTTAGATATCTTGAAAATGGATGAACGGGAACTCACCTGTTCACCTAGTTCAGGTAGGTATCTATTTTCCTATCAGATGATGTGGCTGAAAGAGAAGGAACATAGAAAATCAATTCAAACTGCAGTTTAAAGTGAAGCAAATAATTCTGATTTTTGACAACACCTGTATTTCATCAGTTTATTTTGTGAAAGAGACATGAATTGATAAAAACCACTGTGATACTCTTTGAAATATGTTTTTTAGTTGAAACTGCTCTAATTTCAGACTGTTCTTTGACATTTACATTCATTTCCATCACATGTGCTGTGAAAAATCCACATTGACAAGCAACAGTATGAGGAGCACTACACTGACAATTCAGCCTGAATCCTGGGGTATTCATGTGCATGTCTGTGTGTACAAACTACCAAATTGTTCTCGATTTGAAGCTTCATGCATAGCCAAAAACTACATTTGCACAACCACAAATTTAGCAGAGAACAAAGGGTAAAATCCATGCTACACTCAATTCAGCAGGAAATAAAACAGGAACTGTGAAGTTTTTCAGGGTTTTTTAAAATGTTTAATTACTTTTAGCATTATTGGCAAAACAGCAGGATGCATATTGGAATGCTCCTCTGTGTGTGCAGGACCTAGAGCCTTGCTGCATAGTTGGCCTGATATCTTACTATTTCTGAAGTAAAACTGGCTAATCATTAGCCTCAGTCCTCAGTGCTTCCAAGCTCTTCCTTTTCTTCTCCTTGAGCACTTACAGATGTTCCTGATGTATTTGAGTGAGATTTTGACTAGGCTCTATCTTTTAAAGGTACTTTTACATTCCAAGCTTCCTCATCAGTTTGAACTACTTTCTATTGCATCATGTTTTAACTGCACATCTTCAGTTATGACTTGCCAGGAACTCACTTTATAAATAAGATTGTTAGTTAGAATAAGATTAAGAGCAGTGTTTTCTTCCCATCAGAAAATTTCTGATCACCTGTGTCTGTCCAAGGAAAAAGAGACAAGCAGCAGGGTGATGGTGGTGTAATCAAGCAGGAGTTTCACCACCAAGTAATCAGATGTGGGAGACTAGGTTCCCATTGCCAAGCTTAGTAGAGTCACAGGCTGTCAAACGTAGGATGACTATTTGGAAACATTTTGGGTGATACTTGAATGCCACCAAGGTCTAACTCAGCAGAGCACTTAGGCAGCTGCTTGTCTTTAAATATGGCACTCTCAGGTGTTTTGAAGCTTAAATATGTGATCAGAAACAAAAAGGGGTGAAGGGCTTGACTGGTAGATGATTTCTGCTTGCAATTCAAGCATTGACTGTGAAAGACTAGACTCCAAGACATTTACCAGAGAGACATATGGAAAACAGCTTCAATTTTTTATAGTAGTAGACGACTTGTCCAACTGAGATTTCGTATGAATTTTCTTGTATTATTTCAACCTAGTAAACTGAGAGTCCAGACGAAACAAAAGATTTTGATTAAAGCAGATGTGTGGCTGGAAGACATAGATTCAATTCCCAGGGGTGCCACAATGTGTGAATTTTAGGCTTTAGAAAAAAAACAGTTGCCCAAACCCCTTAATATTTTTGCAGTTTGGCATGGTTGTAGCTCCATTGTAAGCATTTGTAGGGAGTAAGGATCTGCCTTTCTCCCTTCCTCCCTCCATGATGATGTAGTAAGTGCAGAGTCTCACAGTGAAGGGTAAACCAGGAGAAAACTGTATGATCTCTGGTGTTATTTTTTCTCTGGCTTCCAACATGCATTACTAAAGCTGTAGAAAAATTAGCACAATAGCATAGATTCGGTAGTTCTTGATATTGCAGCAAAGAAACAGAAGACTTTCTTAGTGGATTTGGGTGGGAAAAAGCCACAAAGGTGCAGTAAAAGCTACTGCTGCCTTTGTACAAATACTGATTGAGACATGGAGCAGTACAAAATATAGACGATAAATACACACTCATATTTTCTTTCTCACATGCTATTTCATAGCATTGTTTTCAATTGAATTACTTAAGAGAGCGAAAGCACCTGGGTTTTTTTAATTTAAAAAATTGCAACCTGGAACTAGAGGACTATCTGTTAACCTGTTAAGAACTTACCAAAATTTAATAATATGCATCATTTACCTGAAAGAGTAGATTGAAATCTATGATTTGCATGGCGGTTTATTCATAGGAAAATGCATTTGACTCTGTAAACAAGTATCACAGCTGGTTCCATTACTTTGTATTATTTAATTTTTGAACAAAACTAAAGAAAGTATATTTGGAAAAAGCCCAACTAAGCTGCGGAACTCTTTGCAAAGGAATATGGTGAAGGCTAACCAGATCAGGAGATTAACAAGAACATTGATAAATTTATGAAGATTAGATCATTAGTGGCTGCCAGGATCAGCCCAGATGCAATCCAGGTCAAAAATCCCTGAGCAACTGGCAGCTGGGAGAGCACACCAGAGACAGCCACCCATACACAACACTGCCTCTCCAGGCAGTAGCCAAAGATAGACACTTTGGCCAAACCAAGTAATGGCAGCTCTTACATGTTTTAGGAACAGGCAGTACAAAGGGAGGGAGCACAACATTGTGCCTTGTGAAACGCCAGCACAGAGAGGCTTTAAGTCAGCATCAAGAGGGCACCAAACCCTCACTTGAATGACTTTATACTCCCATGCAGACAGCAGGAACAGATACAGGGTGTCCTCACTGCTCTACCATTTATTGATCTTCAGCTGCCAAGAATCCCTGAAAACTATCAGTCTGACTCAGGTCAGAGCAGCCCTTAAGCTTCTTCAGTCTTGACTGGTGTCAAGATCTAAGCTCAGTGTGATAAAATCACTAGCTCCCTGGCTACCCTGCCTCTAATTTTCCAAGTATGATCTTTCACCTCTTGCATTTCCACAGTGTACCTTGTGTTGCAGGTCAGCTTTGAAGGTTGTAGACTTCATCTCACCTGCTGACCCTGCCACCAAAGTTTTGTGTTGAAATGCAGCATCAGGCCTTTCAAGTGCCTATTTCTTCTATAAGAAAACAGCCATTCTAAAAATAAACTAAGTCCTAGAGCTGAGCAAAAGCTGCTAAGTCAGAGAAAGAAAAAAGTCAGCTAGGTAAAAAAACTAGTGTCAGTGGAAAAATAAGTAAATAAGTGGGAAGTTAGAAAAACATTAGTCATGCCAATAGCTGTGTTGGACCTGATGTTGTTATATTTTTTTCTGGAATCATTTTATCCTGGCTAAAAATCAGCAGTTAATATGTTACAACAAGGTAATCCCTATATTTGCATGTTTTGTTTTTAAGTGTACAGAAAATATTTACAGAGTGTTAGTTTCTTACCCAAATATTTAAGACATGAGAAGATTATGTGTGTGTGATTGCCTATGCCTATGTCTACATATGTTTAAACTCTTTTGCTCTCTCTAGGGCCAAATTCTCCTTCTGGTCACATCAGGGTATGCCCAGAGTAATTTGATAGCCATTGACGTGCTTCTTTATAGTCTATTCTAAGGTAACTCAGAGAATTTGGCTTACAGGGAAAGGAAAAGAGACAAATGTGACTTTAACATCACCTTATAAACTGTTTCTTGTTATGATATGATATAATGTGGGACCACAAGAGGGTTTCCTGCCCAGCAAGAAGGGCTCCCAGTTGCCAACACCGTAGAGCAAGTGATGACTGAGTTAGTGTCACGGTGCTCTGACTGCACATCAGTTGCAAGGACTGGGATGAAGAAATACAATTAGCTGCTGTAGCCAGACGCAACACACTGATACCTTTATGCCACTGTCCATCCCATCTAACACCATGTTTGTTTTGCCGTCGTCCATCTCATCTTTCCGCAGCAACTGGAAGGCTGGAATGGAGCATCTGGATAGACTGGGGAATAAATCCCCCTTCTTTAACTAATCCTTTGACCATGGAGGGAGAAGGCTAATTTCAATGAGATAGTATCTTTGTACGTTCAACTTCAATACAACATCCTACTTCAGTTGAGCTTTCTTTAGAGAGCCCTGACAGATAGCCAAGTCTGATTACATAGCTGGAGTCCTTCATCTAGGATTTTTCCTTAGTAAATTTTCCTGACAGCTTTTCAGCAAAGTTTTTCCCACATTAGCAGAGACCAGATTAAATCTAAGCACAAAGGAATAAAATCTCCCTGCCTCCAGGCTTCAGGGAATACCTAGACTCCTTTTTGTGTTCATTTCTTCCCTTGCTGTTTCTTATCATCAGAAAAAACGCAGACCATTTTTAATTAGAGTATCCCCATCTTTCTCTGCCAAAGTTATGTCTTCATTCATTATGATCCGTTCCCTGGAAAAGCGGCTCTGAGATTATTAAGGTCAATTAGCCACCAGAGGGAGCCCATATAGCCTCGTGAATGTAACTGGATCGCATTGTTAGAAGCAAAGCAAGACAGAAATGTGAACCACCCTTTTGTACGGTCTGTAACTATGGGGGGTATTTCAGTAAGGCTGAGGTAGGAATACACGATGGGGCACCAGAGATGCCTACAACAATAGGAGAGCAAATCTAGCTGCCAAAAATAGATATAAAAGAAAAACAACAAAGTGGAAATACCATGAGTCCAGGTAAATTGGCACAGTTCTGACAACAGGACTGCTCTGATTTGTGCTAGCTAAAAGTAAGGTCTGGAAAGTGTGAAGGGTTCAGTGGTCTGGAGTTTCTTCTTCTTATCAATCTCAATGCATTTCAAAGCTCAGATTGAAGCCAATTAGTTACTTTTTCTTATTGATGAAGAGAGCAGTTGGGATGATTTCGTCAGAAGCTTAATGGTTTTTATTAGGTAAGTTTGGCCCACTCAAATATAGACTTACTCCCCCATCTGCAGTCACACACTAGCCTGACCTCAGGAGAAACAAATTACTTCTACTCCTTTGTGTAACCCAGACAAGAAAAAGAGAGGCTGTGCTGGGAGACTTTGAAAGACTGCTGCAAAAAGCTTTGTGACAATCCTTTCCAGGCCCACATGTGCATGAGGGGCAGTCATGGCTGTAGTTTCTTTATCACTTCAAGATTAACTCTGTAGCTATGCTTAAAACAAGAAACCCTTTTCTTCGTTTCAACCTCTGTCAAGTCTTATATAATAATAAAAGAGCACACACACATTCACTCCATTTATGGAATATCTCTCTATGTCCTTGTTACTAACAACTACCTAATTACAGTAACATAAGTAGTAGTAATAATTGATCTTTTAAATTCAAATTCATTTGATCCTCTTCGGGCTAGACATAAAAGTGCTTCACAGGCACAGCTTCCTGATACTTGGGACTTCAGTCTTCCTGCACCCAGAAACAGGTGTGTGCGTGCATACAAATTGAAGCTAAAGCTAACTTTCTTGGAAGGTCAGTTTCCAGCTAGAAGCATAGAAAATTTTCTCCTGTTTCATGTAGAGGTTGTCTATCAGAACTGTAAACAGGCTGGTGATGAATCCAACCAGAAGCTGGAAAGCTGTGTTGTTGCAAGGCAGTGCTAAAACTGATGTGCTACGCTTGGGAGCAGAGGAGCTCCAGTCTTATTTCTGAATAACAGGATACTTCCTTTTCTTAGTGTTGCTCTAAAATAGCTCAGCTTCAGTATTGAACACTGTTTTTTTGGTTAAAATTATTCCTTTGCTGAGGAGTGACAAATTCTGAAAGTGTCAGGGATTACATATCTAGTTACAGAAGACATGTTCTCTATCAATGATACAGTCTGAGAATGCTCATAGTATAACAGTGGTTTGTGAGTCTAAAATCAAGAAAATTAGTGACAATTATTTCTTTCAGAGCTTTGAATGAATCAGCAATATTCAGAATTAATTTTGTTAAAAGCATTGTTAAAAGCATTTTGTTAAAAGCATTGATTTAGAGGATTGAAGGCAGGTAGATGGTTTTGCTGCCTTCAATAGCTCCCTGAGAAAGGGATTATTCTTTAAGCAATGGGAATACTGGTAGGAGTGAGCACTGCTACTGCTGTCTGTGAAAGTCCTGTTTCTTACTGTTCTGTCTCCAGGCTACATGATTTGTTGCTAAAGGTACAGTTAACAAGAAAACACATGTTCCATTTCCTCTGAAGACTTCAGAATAGTTTTTATCTAAAACAAGAAAAAACAAGAAAAGAGCTGAACATCAACACCATGGAAAGCACAATATTTAGTAAACACTGCTATTAAGCATTAATAAATTAAGTATAAGAAAAATAAATCAGTATGCACTGCTGTTGAAATGCTACAGAAGTTAAAGCTTACAGTTGTGTTGTGTTGTGTTTTAAAAAAAGGAGAGGAAAAAAGGAAATAAAAATTGACATTCGATAAAATACTGTCACAAGGTGTTTCTGAAGTAGAGACATGCACAGTGAGTTTGAAGTAGTTTTTAATTGGAAAGTATACCAGTCTCAAAGATGTGCTATTTACATATACATACTTCCAACCAGGACACTTATATAGGTATAATCCAGAGCGCATTTTCACAGGCAAGTGAGGAGGCATCTAAAGAGAAGCTATGCACCCTGACCACCCATGAACACTGCAAAGCAACTAGAAATCATCAGTGCACTCGGAAGGCTTTCAGATCAGCTCCCTGGCACTCATATTGAAGGATCGGATCAGCTGCCCTCTGAAACTTCTTTTTTCTCGTCTTGACAAAAAAGAGCACTTTGATTATTAACCGTCATGGTCTGGAGCAATTTATAGTGGCGAGTTAGTGATTAGTGAGTTTGGACAGAAGGGCACACTTATACCAAAGCTTTGGATGCCTCTAATTTGAATTGCCTAGCCACATCAAAGAACCACAGCTCTCACTTTAACTGCTTTCACTAAATATTCTCTTTGACTCTATCTATATTCACACTCTCATCAAGAACTCTTTGTACTAAACTTTCTTTAAGATAAAGGAAAGAATAAGCTCAATTGACTCTTAGCCATTCAACACAAACTTTCTGTTCTTTTCTACTACTAAACATTTACTGATATGTTTTAGATTTAGCCCAAAGATTACATCTCTTGCTCTTTCAGTGATTATTTTATCAGACACCTATTACCTATCCCATTCAGGAATAACAGCCCATAGTTAAGAATAGCAGTATTTTCCTTAAGTCTTACTTGATGTATTAATATCCTTCTAAAGCCACTCTTTCTTGTTTCCTTTATTCTAATAGAATTAAAGGTATCATGCCTGGAGATCAGTAACAGCTCCTCTAAACCACTCCAAGAGACGCTGCTGACAACTGTTATAGACCTTTCTGCTTGGAGGTCTCCTCCAAATTTCTAAACTCAGTTTAATCATGGATGCAATATATTTATTGTGACAATTTTCTTATTCTAAATCTTTCTTTTCCCTCCACAGTTTATTCTTATATTGGAAATATATGAAGAATCACTTAAAGAACTCAATGTAGTAGAAAAGAAAGTTTGAATTGCCTTTTGCACCATAAAAATAAGGTTTAGGGATACTCTTTCATATGTACATTGATTTTATTTGGTTATATATATATAGATGTTTGTATCAAGGTTATCAATAACTTTGAAAGAGTATGGTTCAACCCCAGGCTAAGTAACTCATCCTTCAGGGGAATCTTCATGACAGAAAAAGAAATATCTCAATAGAGAAGGTTAACATCTTACCAGTTTTCACCTGAAGATTCCAAAAAATTACCAGCTTAACACTGGATGTTCTTTTATTTTTTTACAGTTTGTAGACACACTATGCTTAGATGACTCACAGGGGAAGCAGTAAAATCCAGCCTCATTGAGTATAGTCTTGTGGTGCAGATATAGTCTTGTGGTGCAGAGTCCTCCCTCTTAACATCAGTGTCCAGAAACAATGAAAAGCTCAGACAGAAGCAATGATGTGCATATATATATATATATATAGTCCTATGTCCAGATAGAAACTTTTGTTCTCAAACATGAAATTTTAAGTGTGGTTTACATACACAAAGCCACCATCTGGTATGTATGAAGAAAAAAAAAAGAACAAAAAACTGTAAAGACAAAAAATCACTCATCTAACATATATTATGGATGATATTTTGTAGTTATTATCATTAAGGTTTCTTTGAAATGTGTTAGTAAGTTGAAAAATTCCTGTTACAACAGAAGAAAGTCCACATAGAAGTTT
This sequence comes from Tringa tobata, assembly GCA_033628505.1. Taxonomy (NCBI): domain Eukaryota; kingdom Metazoa; phylum Chordata; class Aves; order Charadriiformes; family Scolopacidae; genus Tringa; species Tringa tobata. The sequence goes on from JAHREE010000339.1 coordinate 13,294,782, forward strand.
TTAATTTATAAGGACATTTGAGCTAAAGGCAATAACAGCAAAGTGATGCTTCCTTCTAGTGTTGAGCTGAAATGAAGGGAACGGGTTTTGGAAATAATGTATTTTTTAATTAGAGTTTTAGGTTTCTGTTTCAATTATAAACATGAAACCTGTTCTGTATTCAGAATGAAAATGTGAGAACTCCTGTCGCTGACTTTAATGGCATGAACAATTTTTCTTGCTTTTCTGGCAATTAAGTCATGCTGCAGCACTGTTGCCTGGGCAAGAGGTCCAAATGTCACTGGAATGTCATCTTATCTCCAACCTCTCTTCATGTCAGTTCTCCATCTCTGGATGGAAAATAAAAACTACAAATGCACTTCCTCACACCAACTTTTTTACAGCAGAAAAACAAGAAATAGGGGGGCAAATGCTGGGTGCTGGCTGGAGTATCTGAGCTGGAAGGGAGAAAGGAGAGAGAAATGGGGGTTGAAATGAATCTAATGTGGGTCTTTGTAACTTTCTTGTCAATGATTCACTTATTTTATTTCTAGACATTAAAAAAAAAAAAGGCATTACACAACCGGATTCTACTGCGTTCCCAGATACCATCTAATTCCAGAAATACCACATTATTAATTTCAAGCTGGAGTGTACTTCAATAAAAATTCAAAGCACAAAGTAGAGCAAATTTCCAGATAATCTATCTTCCAAGACTTCTCTGAGATTGTATACCAGCATTCCTCTGACAGCATCATGACACTCAGGAAAGCTCTTCAGGCAGACAGGGTTTATCAATTGACTATTTCTATAAAGGACAATCACTGCATAAGTGAATGCAATTATTCTATTTTTACATGAGAAAAAGACTGTGTCAGAGAATCCTTACTATTTTAAATTACAATGAAACAAGAAACCAATAAAAAAAAACAACCCTTGCCATGTGAACCCCAAGTATGAGCAATAATTTCAAAATTTTTAGCAATAATAGAGAACACATCAATTTTCTCTTCCTACATCTTTTGTCTACTTCAGTTAAAGCATTTTCTTCTTTCTTTCATTATTTTTACAAGGTTCTTATCACCTATTTCTTATTTCCTAAAGGAAAGTGTGGTTTTCAGCCCAGGGCAATCTTACATTCTTCAGCTTAATGTGTGTGTAGGTTGAAACCCTTACCTATGATGTAATCAGTCCAAACAATAATAATCAGGAGAAAGAGGAATGTAAAAGCAGTAAAGAAAAAAAATATAAAGAGAGAGAATAATATTTCTGTTATAGAGATTAAAATTAGCATAACTTCCCTGTGACATCACATTTGAACCTGTGAAGAAGTATGTTTTCATTCATGTGTGGTAACTGGCCTCCTCACATTTCTCCTTATACTGTCAAATAAAAAGAAAAACTGTCTAGGAAAATAAAAATAAAATTATTTGGACATTTTTTTGTATGTGCATGTATATACTTTCATTACACTTTCTGCTAAAACCTACTATTTGTATTTCCTGTTCTAAGCTGCTAAGCAAACGTAGCATTGGAAACAGGTTGTGTTTCCTTTGTGGACTAAGTGACTATAAATATAAGACTTATGCAGCTGGGAAAGGGATCCAGATAATCCTACCAGTGAAAAATATTGTGTGGGGTTAAAGGGAATGGGGAAGGGACTGCAGAAGAAATTATAGTCATCTGAGTGATAGATATTCAAAGCATATTTGAGCAGTGGAGGTAGGAGGTTGCAACTGTTGGGACAGGAAAATCTGTGTGCACATAATACAAGAGCAAAATTTTGCTTTTGAGTGAACAAGAGTCTTTGTATTTTTAAACAGCCACGAAAGCAGATGGATTTCTCTAACCGTAGGCAAATTAAACTGAGGTGTCTCAGATAAGAGTACAGTAATATCCTCACACCAGAGAGAAAAGGTCCTCAAGAAAACAAATTAGTTTCCCAGATGCCTAGAGTCAGAAATGAATCCGAGTCACACAATCCGACAGACAAGATGATGTTTCCTGACCCAGACAGCTTATTACCTACAGGTTTTCCTAAACTGATACCCAGCATGAAAAAGTGAGTGGCAGGGACCGATCATTCTGATATGGTAGAGTTAGGTATAGCCCCAGTGCAGAAACTTCTAGCTTAATTCTTTTTATTAATCTATATATATATATATAATACTTTCTGTATTACTGAATTATCTTGTCAACAGCAGGATGTCACCATGTGCTAATGGGATCACATGGGATAACACGTAAAAAAATAAGGAAAACTCCTAGCATAGGCCTTGTTTACTACAGAGAAGATTACCTTCATACCTGAGGAAGTGCAGGTGCTGTTTTCAGGATCTACATGTTAGTAATAAGGTCTCCCCTCAGCCTCCTTTTCTTTAGACTGAATCCCAGCTCCCTCAGCCTTTCCTCATAAGACTTACTCTCCAGACCCATCATCAGCTTCATTGCCCTTCTCTGGACCCACTCCAGCACCTCAATGTCTTTTTTGTGGTTAGGGGCCCAAAACTGGACACAGTACTCGAGGTGAGGCCTCATCGTTGCTGAGTACAGGGGGATGATCACCTCTTGGGTCCTAATCACCACGCTGTTCCTGATCTGTTCTTCATTGTTGAATCTCTTAGCCATACGTGGGCAACCAAGTTGGAGACAACTGCAATTAAAATGACAAATTTTAAAAAAATTACTATTTCACAGTGTTTTCCAGGCTGTCTGCCACCAGGGTTCTCCGGTAGCTACGTGTCCTTTCTAAGTTAGTTTATTAGTTTGCTAACATGGAAATAGGATTTGTCTCTATTTGTATCTTCTGTGAGACTTAGTATTCACCTGAATTTAAAAGACAATTAAAATAATTTGAGCGCAGAGGAAGTTTCTGATTTTTTTTAAACAGCTTTAAAAAATATCTTCTTTTAGTCCATAGCACTATATTTTAAATGATTAAATTTGGTACTCACTTGATTTTAATGTTAGCCTAAAACAAAATGTTAAGCCTAGTTTAGAAATGGTTTCTGGGCTCTTAAATTAAAGAGGTGCTTCTGAAAAGAAAATATGAAAATATTTCTCCTTATTCTGAAATATTAAATTATTTCTCCCAAAACAGTCCTCAGAAGTCCTAGATCTCCACTCATATGAACTCAAAATCACATAAAATTTCATGCACAGCTTTGGTTTTGTTGCTTTAATGTATTTCATATTCCATATTTATTGCACAAAAAGATTTACTTAAATTATTACTTTAATAAATCATTACAGCTGAAAAAACCCCATACCTATATCTAAATACGGCTTTATTTTTTTTTTTCCTTAAGGAATGTGCACACCTTAGAAAGAACAGATGTTAAATCAATGTATAAGTATTTGTAACATCTATGTATAGATTTCGCCCTTTACCTAGTCACACATTTTTTTCAGTTCTATATAAAAAGGTCCTGTCTGTCATATACATGCATACTAATTTAAAACCATATGAATCCACTCTATTTCACGAACAGGAAAAAAGCGTATGCACAATTGTAACATTGAGAAAAGCCTCTCTTATTTGCAACCTGTTAAAAAAAAAACAAACAAAACCCCTCACTTTATTGTGGGCAGCAGAGTAATTTCAAAAGACTCAGAAGACTCAGGATCAGGTTATTAATTTCTAGCCAGAACACAAGTATTTGCATCTTGCCTTAATTGATTGGTGCTTTTCATATCACAAAGGCTCCTGAAGAAGAGCTACTCAGATGTGTTGATTGACAGTACATTTTTAAGAATTTGAGTTATTTCAGAGTATGTGTTTGACTTTAGCAGATAAAAAAGATTAAATAGATAGAGAATGGATACACATAACAAAAACTTGAGCAGCTGCAGAACATGCGGGAATCAATAACATGTTTCTGAGATACTCTCTGCAATTTCTCAGTACTTATCCTAAAATATTGAGAAACTATAAAATGTCATGCTGAACAAACAAGAGAATCATAATGTTGCCTATTTCAAAATGTCAAAGAATAGCAACTGTAGTTTGTCTGTTTTTTTTTCTTTTTTTTTTTTCCCCACTAACAGGTAACTTCCTATTTCAGGGTTTTCTGAGTATGAAGTGATAAAATATTCTCTTTCAATCACAGCTCATTCTTCATATCAGAGCAGTATGGTTTAATATTTTATTATTTGCTAAACAGCAACAATCTCAGTGTTTGGGTGCTTGTAGATACAAACTTGTAGAGACAGAACGCCTGTCCTTTGCATATTCAAAATTCCTATTAATGTTGTCAGAAAGCAGGAGTTTGTAAGGCAAGCAGAATTGAGTCTTTTAAACAACAATGTAATTTTTTTTTCCTTGATACCATCTTTGTCTTCCTTTCATAAAAAACAGGCCTTTGGCTTAATCTTCCCCACATGTCATCTTAAAAAATACCAATCTCCTTCTAAAAGAAAAGAAAACTCATTTTAGAGTAGCTGTGGATGCCCCATCCCTGGAAGTGTTCAAGGCCAGGTTGGATGGGGCTTTGAGCAACCTGCTCTAGTGGAAGGTGTCCTGGTCCATGGCAGGGGAGTTGGAACTAGATGATCTTTAAGGTCCTTTCCAACCCAAACTATTCTATGATTCTGTGATGATCAAAGCTGGTGCACTACTGACCCCGGAAGACAAGCACAAGCTATGAAGGTCACTGGAGGGTCCTGAGGGACCACTGAAATGCAATTCTCTCACACAAGAAGCTAAAAAAATATATTTTTCCCACACCAGGCTGAGAGAGAGGACTACAAGTGCACTCTGGTTCATCTGAGAGGCCCTATCACCCTCGGTTATAAGATACCCCCAAGTTCATATCCCAGGCTAGAAGGAGGGTGCCTTGACTAGTCACACTTTTAACTAGAAATCCAAGGCACACCAGGAAGAGGCCCTGTATGTAACCCTGTGGGCTATTCTGCTTGTATAACCTTCACCCAAAGCACCACTCATCTTCCTTGGTCTGTCTTGGCTGCTGAGGGGGGACCACGTTAGCATATGGGTGCAGGGGCTGCCCCGCATGGTGCGTAAGGGGGTGACTGGTTTCCAGTTAAGTGTGCTGGTGAAGGGGCCCCTTTCACATGCTGTGGCTGGAGGAATACTGTGAGAAAGTAGGGAAACTAGCCCAGCATCTACACACTTGTGTTGCAGCTTCCTGGTGCTTACCCAGGCCCCTCCGAAATTCACATGTTTAAAGTCCACCCATTTCTTTCCAGCTTTCTTCCAAATTCTTATTTGGCTCTTAGTTTTGTTTTCAGAAATGCTAGTAAGTCATGCATGACAGCTCCAGTGTACCAAGCTGATGTACAAGACTGGCATTGTGAGTTAATGTCAAAATATCAGATGTGGTTTGCAGTTAGCTGTCTTTAGGGACTGATAATGGCTGCACAGCCCTTTCTGCCCATGTGACACAACACTCACCATTATAAGCCACCAATGGCATTATCAAAAATCTTCACAATATTCTTCTACAGCATAAAGGAATGGCTGCATAAACAATGTAGCTGCCAGAAGTTTGCTCTGGTTGTGTTTTCTTGTCCTCAGTTTCTGTCTGCAATACACTAGTAATAGTCTTCCTACAGGCAATTACTCAAACAAACCACAACTACATGTAATATTTCCACAATGCCTATTTTACAGGATAGTGTTCTGTTACAGTGGCTGCTTTTTGTGCTCTCTCTCTGAACAAATCAGAGCTTAATAATAGAGCAGGCATAGAGATGTACAGAGAGTGCATTAAAGTCACCTCCACTTTTCCTAACAAACACATTGCCATCTGTCATCCCCATAACAGCCTGTGAAGGCAAAGAAATTTCAGTTTGAAGAAATGATCTAGAAAGAATCAGTCACTGCATTTGCATTGATTACTGCAAATGTGCTGTAGTAAGGGTGAACCTGTTTGGGAACAGGAGGCTGAACTCTTATAATCTCACAGAAAGGTGCAGGAGAGAAAATGGGAACCTAGGGAAAGGCATAATTATAGTGTCTTCCTGTCAAATGGCTGGAGGGATAAAATGTCATCTTCCTGCATAATAAATAAATTAGAATTTCAATATTTAAGTCCTTGTCAGAGAGAAGATCTGTCACAGAATAACCATTAATTTCTATGCAGCCTCTAGGGTAATTTTTCACCATTGAGGGCATTTGACTGTTAAATGCTAATATGAATTAAATAAATGCTTATGAAGTCTGAGATATCTAATCAAGAAAACTCAGAAAAGATTAAAATGACATTCCCTCCCCTTCTTACAACAGTTGCTGGTTGTGATATCCAGATGTGAAGCATCTAATGAACATAATGGCATCTATTTTAGGAACTACTGTAGCATCAATATTACTTCGCAGATCACGACGCATTAGAAAAAAATTAAAGACAAGGAAATTGTGGTGTCCCTGTCATTTGACTTCATCAGTGGCACTTTATAGTTTATCCTTGAAACCTGTCAGACTCTCAGTAAACAACATTACTTCAGTGTCATCTATATTCACCTGAAGTCCTAATAGTTGCTCAGGTAACCTTGGCTGTCAGTCATGAACATGAATGGTAACCAATAGTGACCACATTTAGGGCTCTGGACAATCAGCCAGACAGTCTTTCTTTCTCCTTTCGTCACACTTACACTTTGTTGTATCCTTACATTACATCCTTCTTTAGACCGCCCTTACATTGAACCGTCTCAAATCGATCCTTTCTCTATATCCCTAAAGAAGAGGTGCAAAAATAGTAAAACTGATATTTTGCTTAGCAACTAAAATTTTTTTTAAAAAAATCACCAACATACAGTACAGACGCACACTGTTTCATGAAAAAACGAAACCAAAACCAAGAAAGAAATGGGTTACCATACTTTTAAACTTTGTTTCTCATCCAGCAAATGTGGGTTTTGAAAAAAACCCATAGTATTTCCCAAATTTAATGGTTAACTCCAAAACTCACCATTTGACTGAACCAAATCAGTTCATAGTGATGTCTGTCTGCAATCCCACTTTTGACAAATGTACTGCTTGGAAAAGTCAAGTAGCCTACCCCTGTACGTACTTCTCTCCATTCCTACAGCAGCCTCAGTGCCCTTGTGTGCCCTGGAAGACAGTGTAATGAGGAGCAGCCAGAGTTCAGGAAGCAGAGTAGCATCAGATGAATACCAAAACCACTGCAGAAATCCTAGGATTTTGTGAGATAGCCCTAAAGTCATAGGGGATTGTCACTGAAGGCAGCTTTTTTGGAGAAAATCCCCCAAGTGTTTCCTGAACTGCCTGTCAACATTTGACCTTAAGATTTCAAGAAAAGTGTATAGGGAACTCAAGGGATATACTCAGGTTTATCAGCAACTAAACTGGCAAAACTTCAAAGAGTTAAAATTTACACAGATGCGCCAAAGGTCAGAGCCAGAGATGCAGAAGCATCTCTCCTCACCTATAAACTTGGTCAGTATTACCTTGATGTCCACTTATCAGAGAATTTTCCCTGCATGCAAACAAGTGATCGTTATTCCATGCAGTTTTGTCTGGTCAGCTATCATCTAGATGCTTAATTTCCCCCCCCCCCGTCTGTTACCATAGAGATGGGAAGCACAGGGTGAGAGCACAGCAATGTTTTGTTCACAAATCAGGGATCACCCACTAGACTTGCAGACAGTGCTTAAAGCAAGCTCCTTCGCTGAAAAATGGAAAGGCTTTTTTTTTTTTTTTTTTTTTTATGATGGCACTTGGCGTTTTTTATAGTCATTGTGCTTCAAATAGCTTCCTGAAAGCCCATCTGAAAAATGCCATGACCCTGGGCAATCCAGCTACATGTTTTTTCAGTTTCCCATATCATCATCATCATGAAGGATAAGTCTGGAGGGTGGATCTGGCCTTCAGCTATACCTGTGAAACCTAATTGTCTTCAAATCAAGGTCGTAATGACATGTGTGCTTGGAAGTGAAGTTGCACAGAGGTAGGTCAGAGTATAACATGCCCGGTAAGCCTTTGTTACTGCTGCCACACTGTCAGGTGAAAAGAACCCTGCTTAATTGTTAGAGCCCAGAGCGAGTTTCCAGGCTAGCAGCTTAGACAAGAAAAGGATCTCAGGAAAACTGTTGCAGAGAGTCGTGTTGAAATGTAACTCAGACACACCACATCCATGAAAACTAGGCAGGAGAGAGTCGTTCATCCCGGGTACAAATAATGAATCTTAATTTATGAGTACCCTGCAAAAATACATACCTGTACTTGGGAACCCCATGGTTTTTAGAGCTTTAACAGCCATCATCTCTAAATCTTAGAGAGCATCTCTCCAGCACTCATGAGCTCGCTAGAAAGCACTGCCAAGCGAAGGAAGACAGGAACTTTTCTATTTAAAAGCATCAGAATTAGAATTAGAATTGCTATTGGTGCATGAGATAGTGATAAATAGTAGTCATACAAGGTTTCCACAGACTAATGAGAGTGTAGCTGAATAATGGCATGTTTTACTCATTTAGCTACTGGATTGCTCAAAAGCAAGACTTGCATCAACAATTCCAGCAGGCACTGAGAAGATTAGGACAAAAAAAATAGTGTCCTTTTTGAGGATTGCAGCTAGGTTCAGAGTGTTTATACTTGGAAATCTGATGCAGATTTTATACCTGAAATTGATGACTTTTGTGAATCATGGTCTAAATAAAATTTAATGTGCATTTCTTCCTTACAGCATTCAAACATTACCACTCCTCAAGGAATAACAACTCCACTATTTGAGGGGGAAAAAAAAAAAAGAAAAAAGAAAAAGGCTTAACATTCATTTTCCCCTTCCTTTTTGATCTGTGAAGCAAAATTACGTGACTACATTCACTACTCATTAATGCAAGGCACACTTCTTTATAGTGCAGTCTTGCAGCAGTAAACTTGTGTCCAAGCTTTATATTCTTCTGCCATTAAATATCTACCATTTTATTCCACTCAGAGATTAAGAAAAGTGGTAAAATAAAAGCTGTAGAGAATATGCTGAACAGGTTAGAGAAGCATTTCATTCTTGTGGCTGTGCCAAACTATTTTACTAGTTTCTTTAAAATAGTGCTACGTAAGCATTGCTAGAGTGGAAAGGATGCTGCAGAAACCAAGTTTCACAAAAACAGCTCTAGAGCAGTAAAAACATCAAATTACTTTATACTACTGTATTCCTTTATAAAGCAGTATGGTATGCAAGACTTATGAGTTGCAGAGGAGAAAAAAGAATTCCTTTTTCTGGCAGTGTGCTCAAGAATACAAGAAAATTGAACTCTTTTGGCTCATACTGGACTAACTTCAAATATCTGCTGCCAGACAGAATATTCCTTCTGACAGGATTCTACTTACCAAGTCCTTTGCAATCCAAGGGCTCTACTAGTTTTCAATCAAAGAGAAAGGAACATAATGCAGAAGCTGTCATCTGCTACAGATGCGTGCAACCTCAAACATGCCTGTGGGAAGTTTTGGAGAAGAAATTTCCTTGTAGAGCAATCCTTTGGTGAAATTAGCTTAGATTGAGTTTACACTGAGCACTGTCATAGATACAATGAAAGAAGGAACATGTATAGGAGGAGTGGAAGATGTCCTATGAATTAGAAGAAGCCATTCTTTTAAAATTCTGTTTCAGTCACCTTCACGTTTAGATTGAGAATCAACAGTGGCTAACCCAATTAAAAACATCAAGAGCATTTACCAAGTATTTTATTATGAATCTTCAACATAACACTTATGTCCTCTTTTCTTCTAGAACATTCAAGGCTAAAGAAACAGCAAGAAAAATTTATGACTGATTTTTCAACATTGATTCCAGTGGAGTTACAATAAGAATAAATTTGTGTCAGAATAAATTTTTTGTCACCTAATTGAAGACAAAACTCCTATCCTGCAGCAGTAGAGGAGACAACGGGATAATACAGTTCCTTAGGTGGTTACTGGAGAACTCTAAGACTGATTAATATCATATTCAACTAAGAGGTGATAAATAGAGTTCATGTGGAATGAATTGCATGAGGATAAGCAGTGCATCAGAACCACCAATGAAGATTTCAGGGCATTTCTCTCATTTCTAACAGCATGCATAACATAAAATCTGTTAGAAATTCAAGTTGTGTTTTCACAGCTGTGACCTGTGTCAGACCAGAAGGATAATATATGGTCACAGCAATTCAGAGCACTACAACTATGAGAATCAAGATGCACACTACAGCCAGTACATCTTGATGTCTCTCTGGCACAAGCATCTAGAAGGCAAGACAGTAAAAATGACAGATCATACTGCCTCAGACCTTGACACATCTAGTAGCCACATTAACAAATTTCACTGCAAAAAATATACTATTTTGCTGTTGTTGTAAAAGTAGTATGGGGACAGCATCCAGAGTGCAAATCTGTCTGCTTGACTGAGCGTCATACCTCTGTGATCTTCATTTACACATGTAACACGTACACCCTGACATGCACATTAGAATGCATTGCATTGCTTGTGTTCAATGCAACCAGCCATTGCTAAACCCTCACACTATGACACTTGATTCTAGGTACTGGGCAATCAAGCAGCCAAGTGGAGGGCAAACATTATCTTGCATTTAAGTTCTAACTTTTCACATATACGTTTTGTAGAATAATGACATATGGCACAAGGATATTTCTACATTATAAGTTCAAAGCTATGGTTAGTAGTTAATGTGACTAGTGATCCACAGCTGATAGATGTGTTCTTTGAAATAATCTATTATCTTATGTCTTTCAAAATAGCAATTCTATGTTAGCTGTTCATGCAATGAATTTACATAAACCTTTTCACTTTAAAATGTCCTGGTGCCCAACACTGCAGAATACAAACATGAACATTTACAGAAGACCCTCTCTACTAAATGTCACTTAGCATCTTTAGATACTAATAGTGAGCATACGTAAAGAAGACAGCAAAAAAGGACATTAACAGAACTGTAAAACAGGTAAGATTTGCAATTAGAGTGATCTGTCAGGATCTGTACTCCTGTTTAACTTACAGCGTTATCAGTACATGTGTTCAGATGCAAACTTTGACCCAGCTCCAGGAGAAACTGCAAGTCTGACATAACACACACAAAAAAAGATTGCTTGACACATTAAAGCAGCAGTTTTCAACTTTATGGATGAGCATTCTCTTTAATAATGTGAGCTGTCACTGAGCCTGGTGTTAGAGCAAGCCCCATGTGATCAGTGCTTCATTTCCAATGAAACAGGGCAGTACTTGAGACTGACAGAGGCACTACTTAGACCATCTACCCACTCAAAATGAAGTTTAGTAACTGATATCCTGATTGTAAAAAAAAACAAAACAAAACAAAAAAACCCCTGCAATCATTTCCAGACTTGGAGTTTTCAGTTCTTTCCACTCATGCAGCCTTTTCTCACTGCTGATGACAGTGAGGGTCTTAGTACTTTATCATACAGATGGAAGACATTCATATTATCCCAATCTTTCCAGGATGTGCACACATTAATCTCTTAGGATGACTGGGCCCTAGAGCGGGGTGCGAGCGACTGGAAAGAAGCAAAGCACAAGAAGATTTTTTACAGGGGAACGCTGGTATATCCTAAAGCATCATTGCAATAAAAACATCATGACAGAAGTGGGAGGAAAAGACAAAAACCTACCTCAGGCTATGCCTACTGTCCCAGATACAGAAAGCCTGGCTGGAATACCTTTTTCTGTTAAACCTGAGGCTTGTCCAGAAATGCCAAGAAAGAAGGGTGTAAGATCTCTGCTGTATCTGATTCTTTATGAAAAAGTTAGCTCCTAAAGGAACATAAGCTATTTGCCCATACTGCAGGTCACAATCAATGATTCATGCATTTGCATTTCTGCTTTCATCCCATTACTGACAGTATTTGTACAGTTACTTGAAGTTTATAATTTACAGCAGCAGGTACTCTGTCCTAGCAGTGTTTTGGTTTCAGATGATAAACTCCTGAAGTACCTCAGCCTTGATGCCTTTGTGTTTTCTGTTCTTTTACTTTCTCAGAGGTTCAGAGAAAGGAATCTCTTCATGGTACAGGGAACCATGGGCTTATTTCATTATAGTACGGCTTTCAGGAAAAGATTTGAAAGACTTTTATCATTTGCAGTACAAAATATGCCGAAGTTCATGCTTCCCATTCAAGACTTTTTCAATACCAAGTTTATAACACCTTTCTCTTCTCACTTAGCTTGCTTGCCTTTAGCCTGCTTTGTTCTCTTGAATTCCTTTGTAAACTTTTTTTATTCAAAGATACTTAGAAAGAAATTCCAGCTTGACTAAAGACAACATTTTTTTTGCCATCATCTAAAATAAAGATGGAGTTTTTCCCCTACAACTTGGTAGTGTTATTTGTGTGAGCACTTAAACTGTATGCTGTTTGAGGCAGAAAAATCTAATTTTCTGTCTGTATACCACCAAGCTTAATTTTTCCAAGCTCCACTTGGAATATTTTAAATACTAGTGAAATAATAAAAGAACAATATCTCTTTGAGAGCTTAAAATAAAGACTACAATCAGTTTGAAAGAAATTACATAATTTAAAATGTTAATTTTCCAATTTTAATATATTCCACTCAGCATACTGCTAACAGTAACTCACTGACATAAGACAGCAGAAAGGTTAAAAACAATGAGATTCACAATAGTTTGTAGTGTAAATACACACAGCTACGTTAGATAAGATACAGGTGCATGACGTACTGCACCCACCAGGCTTTTATTCACATTCTGTTTCAGCTTAATAAAGTATCATAGAGAGTGTTTATTTTTATTTGTGTTTCTCTCACCAATGTGCAAGAGCACAGGTCCAAATAGGGAGGCTGAGCAGATGAAGCACTAGTTTGTTGTGCTGTAACATCTCCTTTCTTCCTTGTTATCTTGCACCAGAGTAAATAGGTGCAAGAGACTAATAGTGAAATTAGTAGAATAAAAAGAAAGAGTGGACCACAGTTACGTTAAAAAGAAAAACAGTATTTTCTTTTCAGGGCTTTTTGTTTAGTTTGTTTTTCCTAGTTTTCTCCAGAAAGCAATACATTTCTTACTTTATAAATGCAGAAAAACTGCAAAGAGATGTCATAGACTCTCAGCTTAAATCCAGACATTGATTTCCAAACATCATTTTGGCTACCGAAGTTTCAGCTGCATCAGCCTCACCAAACCTGGTTAGCAAAATAATTCCTTTGATATCCCAGTGTCAAGAAGTAGCTTAATCTTATTGCTAGTGTTCCTATAAAAATTTGACCTTCACCACCTAGTAACTTTACTTTCCAAGAAACCCTGACATTTTCAGTATGCAAAGTCAACAGCTTTTATGGCAAATGACCATAGGCATGACAAAGATGATGTCCCTACTAATTCATTTCAAGGTAGACAGAATTTCACTTCCTGTAATTGCACTGCAGTAATTAGTGGCACAATATTGTGATCAGTGCTGTTTCCACATGGAGCCTTGTACCCATACAAAACCTGCATTTAAATAAAGAACATCAATAATATGCTATAGGGCTCAAGAAAATGAGAATAAAGATAATCTCTTATGTCTTTTTGCCATTTTTTTTTATTTATTATTTTCTGAAGAGAGGCAACCAGGGAAATTAGGATCTTCAGATCAGTCTCTAAAAAAACTTGCAGATGCCTCATACTTGGGGTCAAATCCAAAATCCAGTAAAGCATCAAGGCTCCCTCTGTTTCAAGAGGATAGCATAGAAAAAAAAATGAGTTTCTTAGAGCTTGCCACTTATAAGTGCGTGCTGGCTACATTGGTACAGATGAAATTCTGTTTCCCTTCAGAGATAAAATGCATAGATGGTTCAGTCAAGGTACCCAACTTTTGATGCTAAAACTGTCACTGAATCAGCCTCACCGAATAAACAACCCTCAGTGCTGTAGAGAAGCCACAGTTTCACTGTCAGCTTGGTACTCAAGCTGCTGTGCCATGTCCCTGAGTGGCAGCATGAGTCTCATTCTTTGCATTTTTCCTTGTTTGAGTGACACAGGATTAATTTCTCTTTCAGTAATTTTACTTTGCAGTAAAGTCTCTTTTAATGCTAGGGAAAACTACATTTTTAAAATACTCTAGTGCCTGAATCTTTGAAAATATTTACTTTATAGCCAGCTCTGGTATGTGGGTTTCAGGGTTTCGGTGTTTTCAAGCTAGCCACGTGCAGGGAGGAGGAAGAGCGAGACCCTGGGCACTTGACCCAAGGTGGCGAACAGGATTTTTTTATTCCCTGAATGTCACATTCAGTATAAATTAGAAAGTTTCCTAAGGAGTTTTTTCCTCTTCCTTGTTGGCTGAGGTCCTGAAAAACTTCTTGCCCCAGTGCTGGACCCCTGAGGCCTTCCCTTCCTCCCAAAGCCGTAACACGGTGTCTGACATTTGCTGTTCACTGTTGGGAGTGCACGGCTTCCTACTGATATAATTGGCTGAGTGTAATCCTTGTATATTTTATATTGGTATTGGCATCAATATTGGTTCTTTAGTATTATTAATGTTAATTATTTATTCTTATTCTGTTAAATCTGTTTATATTTGAACCCTCGGGTTTCCTTGTTTTTCCCGATTTCCCTTCCCAGGTGGGGAGAGGTCATCAGGCAATAGAATAAATGTCTAAATGACAATATATTGTTGTGGGTTCCTCAAAACATAACAGCATATCAGCCTTGACAGGAGGAACAGAAGATATCCAACTCCAAGAGCCTACTGCCTTGAGACTGTACAAATGCTCTTGCTCTTCCTGATCTTCCACAGTGTCTGTTCTGACACTTTTACTATTCCATGGTTGCCACAACTTTAAAAAAAAAAAAAAAGAGACTGGATAGAAAATCACATGAAATGACATTAAGCTAAACCAAAAAGCAATGGGAATTATAAATTTGTTACCTGAAGTTGATAGATGCGTGACCTATACAGACGTGCTTAGGAAGAAACAGATTTTGAATGCATCGATAATGATCAGTCCTGCATAGCCTATAAAAGGTGAGCTACTGCATTTAACTGATAAAAGCAGGGCTCATCATATTTAACACTGATTTCATTTTTATATTTATTAAAAACAATAAAAAGCCATTATGAATATTGCACAACAGATCATACAATAATTTCTGCTAAATGGAATAGCCCTTTTTATAGCATATCATTATACTCTTCTTTGACTTTTGTAAGATGCAAGCCATGCAAGTACTTTTAACTCTTGGTGCTGGCATACAATCAATTGCTTGTGGTCAAACTGGGGCATAACTCTAGAAAGTGATCCATTCTCAACACAAACATTTCCAGGAATAGAGAATTTACTTGCCCCAATATGTAATTTTTCTTAATGGTAAGATATTTTGTGCTTATTTTTTTGCTCTCTCAAGTTGTCTATAAACACTGGGTCCCTTAATGTTTTTTTTTCCTTTTTTTTTTCCTTTCAGCTAAGAAAACTCCAGATTCATAGTTCATGTGTGTCTGTGGGAACTCTCCCCATGAATAACAATAAGTTTCTCAATCTTTGCAATTCTTAGCATTTTCTCTCTCTATATATATACAAATAATAATCAAGACTTCTGACAGAGTGACTATCAAAATACTCATACATAAAATTTTAGTTTTATGGAGGAAAAAGGATCAGATATTTCATATTTCAAGCTTACTCCATTTTCCTGGATTCTAAGTGAAACCCCCTTCATTATGTTTTCAAAGCAAATACTAGTTACAAATCAAAACATCTGAGAGGAACCTAAATGAAATACATTTTTAAATAAAGATGCTATTTAAGCCATCATAAACAGACATACACCTCTGCAAACCCACACCAGCTATTTCCACAGTAGTGCAATTTAATGGAAAATGATTGAGTCATTTGGTCTGGCTCAAATACAGGATCATTTCCAGTAGTACTACCTTAGCTGTCACATTGGATGAAAACTGGTGGGAAGGAGGAGAAGCCAAAACTCAAATTCTATCATTTCTGTTAAGTTATATGACAAAAGCTACTCTGCACACCCACAGAGGAGCACAGAGAGACAGTGGCAGGGGAGGAAGCCCAAATAAAACCCTGCCCTGGCTCCTCCCAGGCTTGTCCAGCCATGCTGTACACAAGATCAGCACAGTCTGCCACATCTTCTCATTAAACTTCATTTCTAGCTCCTTCTTGGGTGAGGGGCTGTCCTTTCTATGTGCGTGTGTGCTCTTCATTCATTCCAGCTTTTTTGGCTTCCTCCTACTCTCCTCAGTACAGCATTGCTGCCTTGCTTCAGCCATTTCAATAGCGCATGGATATGCTATAAACTGCAGCAAAGCTTACCAGTTTGAAATAAAACCAAAAAGAACTAATAAAGCCTTTGTAAAAAATAGGTAATTTCATAAGATGAGGTTCAAGTATAACCAAAGGTGCTTAAAGCAATTGGATGAAAACTTTCTCTTTGCAGAGAAAAGAACAGTAGAATTTTGTAGTAGAAGAGGCATACACATGTTAAATGATACCTGTTGCAGTGGAAAGGTGAAACATGAAGCCACAACCTCGGATAGCTTGATGGACACACTCTTGGCTTGATGGTAATTCTTTTTTGCCCTCTTTGGCAACTTCTGTAGAGAAATCTGTTTGACACAAATTTTAGTCTGCCAGAACAATTTTAGAAGAAATCAAGCATAAAAAATAGAGTCTAAGTAATAGATCTAAAGCAACCAGGTGCACTTCTTTCTGATAGCTGGTGTTTCCTTTCATCATAGAGAGCAACTCTGCCTATCACCAAAAAGATATCAGTTATGTTCCAAGTTCCGTTTAGATATGTGATTATTGCAGACATGTTCTCCATGATCCCAGTCTATCAATCTAAATTACCTGCATCAGTAGTGGAGTAAAACACCAACATTATATATTGATATGCACCACCTGATCTAGAATTGGTTTTGTTTCCTTGTTTGCTTATGATATAAAATAGACATAAGTATCAGATATAAGCATCCTTAAATTTTGAAATAATTTTTTTCCTACCTTGACTACTTTAAAATGCGGTACATTAACAGTACTCTTCAAACTTATGAATCTAAAGAATACAACCTATGTAGAGATCTGTAATGGCATTGAAATTTCAATGGTACTATATTTATTATATTTAAAATCAAAAGTTATTTTTTTCTGAATACTTTTTCATTGCCATTTAGGAAAATATCTTAAATCCCAGCAAATTAGGAAGTAACGTAATGCTGGGGGGGTTTTTTGGTTTTGTTTTTTTTTTAATTGTAAAGATGTTCCATCCTCCTGGAAAATGTGTGGGTTACCTTCTCTAAGTATCTTTTGAATCATAGACCAAGTCAATGTATTTCTAGACTCTTATATTGTTCTACACTGTTCAAAACAAATAAACATATTCGTAGAAAGCCATTTCATTGTTAAAGTCTATTTTATACATTACAACCCTCTATTAGCAATAAATACAAAGTCAATGTCTTCTATGAGACATGACAAAGTACTGAATGTTATAATTCAGTCTATAGAAAAAGTTGCATACGTGAGAGAAAGTAAAAACTGACCGAAATCCTCACCAGCTGGAACAAGGCTATCTAATTCTGGTGGAGGTTATATTTAAGCTTCGCTGAAAAGTTCACAGACAACCAATTTCTTGCGAGTTCTTGTTGCCAATTCAAGGTTTTGAATCATATATAAAGATTAATCTTGGGCTTGTGTTTAAGCTGTAATTAGAAAAGACAAAAATAACATACTTTTAAAATGTTCTAAACCCACCAGTGCATCCTATGAATTGTGACTCCTATGAATTTGCCATCCCTTTAAACTTCAGATTTAGCAAAGTACTTGAAGTACTTCCATTTTAAACATATAGGTAATCCCATTAACTTCATCAAGATTTAAACGTGCTCAAAGCTGAATGTTTATTGAATATATATTTTCAAGAATTAACAGAAAAATATTTAAGAGACAAGTTTAGCACATGAAATGTTTATTAAAGCAGATATTAATAATGCAGCAATTATTATTTGCAAAAAAAAAATTTGAAATCATAAAGACAACATTTTTGTGACGACCTTCTCTAACCATCATTTAATGTGAGCTAGATGATACCGTAGGACTTGTGCTCAGTCAAAAATCAACCAGAAGTTAATGACACAGCCTAAATTTTGAGCCCGTAGATGATTAATTATTTGCTCTACTTAGAAGAATATATTCACCTCTGATTTATATGTAGTAGAATGTTTCACAGCATAAATTAAACTTGGACTTTAAAACATTTAGTGCAGTTTAACTTGAGGGGCATGTAGGGGAGGATTATTATTTTTTTTTCTTCAACATAAAAAGTCATTCAAGAAATCAGAGGTATTCTGAATTTACTTAAAATAATAATAAAAAAAAAAAAAATTCTAGCCACATTTGCATAGGATGCATTTTTTAAAAATCAGGTTTAGTTTCACTCTTAAAACATTATTGTAAAGTTCCTAAAAAAAGCTATACGAAAATTTATCTTAAAAAATAGCACACAGGTCTCAGGCTGTTTATCTACTGGTGTTTAAATCATGCCTTGAGGGGCACAATGTCAATGTCCAAGCAGAACTACACAAATGTTATGATTTTAAGAGGGGGAAAAAGCCACCGTATTTGGAACATAAATATAGGTTATGGTGCCTAAGTTTAGCTAACAATTTTTCTAGGGTCCCCGATGATTGAAGCTTCATTTTTCTATGAGGATCCAAAACAAGAGACCTGATTATTGCACCATTTCTTAACAATGACCTTTTACATATCACTTTCCCATTTATAGAAAGAGTAATTGCATTTATAGAGTGCCTGTCAACATATGTTAATTAAATATTTCGTTCCATGCGAAAATTATGAACGCAGGTCTGTTGGTTGGGTTTGTTGTTTGTTTTTTGTTTTTTGTTTTTTTTTTTTCTATTTGCTTTTCTCTTATTTACTATGCCCTTTTCCTTTCAAATGTAGTCCCAATGAATCCCACTCCTGAATAGGATTCACTCTCCCATGAGCTCACTGCAGCACAACCTCATGGCCTTTAGACCAAAGTAAAAGTATGGAGTTTGTTCTTTTGGCAAGGGTTCAAAGGAATGAATCTCTGAAAGATGCAGGGAGGAAGCTATGAGTTAATAAAACTATAAATAAGATATGCTTTCATCAGGGTACCCAGCTCCAACATTGGAAATTACACAACAGTGGTTCAATTCTCTTCACCTCCTTCCCCAGCCTTCCAGGATATAAACAGAGAAGAAACACAAATTGCAGCTTGACAATGAGAAGAGATAAGAGGGCTAAAAAGCCTGGATTGTGACACATAGCCATCTGATAGCTGTTTCTTATAGCAGGAATGTCCTCTAGCAACAGATGCAGCAACTAGGCCATCCACAGCAGCTAATTTTCTGCCTAGTCTTTCGATGGAAAGGTTGGTTCTGCAGAGAACTAGGAAGAAGTTCCAGCAGACAAAATGTGTACATAGAATTCAGTTAAGGTTTCATCCTCTCAATGAACTTGGAATTCAGGGTCTTCCCCTGTTTATTTATGAACAAGTTGCTCATAGACTGGAAAGTAGGTTGATTAATTAGCAGCAAATACTTATTGACATGGGCTCCCGTGAATTAAATATGGGCAAATATGCACAGAAAAGAGATTACACCAACAGGATTGATAATCAGGGCAATAAGTCAATTGATAGTTATATCAAAACCCAAGAGGGCTACACGGGTCTGTTCAGGTTTAGCTACACTGACAATTCCCTCCTACCCTGATGTTAAAAGGCTGCAAAGTAGGGAGGAGGTGAACTACGTATGTACTTTTTAACAGCACTTTTATGCACTTAAAGTGCTGAAAAGTAAAACCTATATACAAAAGTCTCCTCTTCTACTCAATTTCTCAATTTATGACTTAATGTGACTTCTATGCTGATGAAGACTGATGGCGTAGCAAAATAAGCTGTTGTTTAACCTTGGTACTGTCCATGACTACACCAACCTTTCATTCTTCTTATCCACCTTTCTTTCTCTATTTATGTTGTATTAGGTGAAGGAGTCTAAATATTCTGTGGTAACTATTTGTTTTATTTTTTCCCTATGTAAGTTCAGGGTGGGGGTTAGAGAACAATTCTCTTGACTACCATATTTATAACATCTCTAACATCTTGGAGTGGCATTAAAAGGGTTGGAATTGGACTAAATATTCCACTTCCAAAATTCCTCTAAATACAACCTGGCAGGAGAGGAAAAAAAAGATTTCTCTCACATATAAAAAAATCTAAACCAAATGAAGTATTTCCCATTTGTTCAAATTACAGGTGTTTGCTACAACCTCACCTAAAGTTCTTCAAGTTCTTCAATTTGGAACTGTGTGTGCAGGTTTCTGCTGCAGAAGGAAACAGTTCACAGAACATTAAATGAAAACAGATAATGCCCAGAAAAAAAGTTGAAACAGATAGATGAGACAGAAAACATTTGAGTGTCGGGTAGAGATTTACAGGGTGGATCTAGAATACTACTCCTTAATAGATGTTTTTATAATCATTTACCTCTACTACCATCAAATTTAATGCTAAAATAGATGGATTTTCCTGGAAATAAACTCACCAAAGCAAGTGTTGAGGGGAGGATCTCATTGTGGGAAGGAGGATGGCTAGCTTGTTTTTCCTTTCCTGTCTTTGTTTCTTTCTTCTTCTTTTTTTTTTTTTTTTTTTTTTTAAAACTGGTAAATAAATATCTAAACCTAGCTCAAAGGAGCGTGCTCTCCCTTAGAAAATTCTTTTGAGAGAGGCTAGATAGCAAGCAACACAACATCTTAGCACAAATCTGTTAGAAATAGGTATTACTGCTGCATGCCAGTTTTACATGATCAGAAAAGGTCTTAATAATAGTTAGCCTGGGAGTTTACTTGTAATAAATAATCAACTTCTTCATGCACCCAAGCTCCATTTCGAGGTTCAGTGATTCAAAAACATTCTGCAGTTGTAGGCATTAAATATTAGGGATACTTTAAGATCAAAACCAGACAAAGCAATCAATAGTGAGGAGTAAATACATTTGAAATACAGGAAATTGATTTTTATTGTTCAGCACATATTCTAGACCACAACTTAATTAAGCCTGTATATTGTAGTACAAAATGGATCATATGTTGGTTTTATTTCATGGAGTAAATTTAGCATGTAACATTCAAGATGAACCAAAGTACACTATTCACCCAAATTATGAGCTTTACATGCCTCACCAAATTATAACTATTTAAGATTTAAACCACTTTTTCCATATTTATAAAATTATATTGGATGAGTCTAAGGCACAAAACTGTGGAATTTATTCCATTATTGTTTTGAACTTTTACAGGTTTTGTTTCCTATGATCAGTGCATGCTGTCTTCCCCTCTGAAGCTTAGAGGCATGAAAGTATAATTAAAGTACATCACTAGAGATGAGAAACAGACAAATTAATTGGCTTGGAAGCCTAATTTATATTCTTTAAACATTTATGAGGATGCTGAAATGAACAAAAGAACATCTCTCCAAAAGAATCATTATCACCTTCATTGTAACTTTTTATGCTACCTTTGAAAAATCTCTTGGTATCTAATCACATGTTGTAAATAATGCAGAGCTAATTATAATTTGCCACAAGGTGATGTCTCAAATTCTGGAGGCTTCATTTAGTGCATTCATAGTGTTAACAAGAAGCAAGACTATCTTCATCAGGCCAGTAGGATATAGGTTTGGGTTTCTTTTTTATTTTTTTTTTCTTTTAAAGAAAACATTATTAGTGTTGGAAGTGTTAGAGACTTGAAAATAACATACGAGTCCTAAAGATTTTTTGTTCCCTCATCATAAACCTTCTTAGCAAAATATTTTAAGCTGCAGTATTTGGAAAGAATCATTACTTCAAATGTCAGTTGTAATGAAACATGGATGGCAACAATTCAGTTTTTCCTCCACAAATAACTCAAGGGTAAGCATGCACCTGTCCAACTGAACAGGGACAATGTCAGCGCCAGGAAGAGGCTGAGCGGGTATGGGAGGCTGCATGTCTCAGGGCAGCCAGACAGGACCAGCTGTAGGTGAGAACAGCCATCCTGTATGAAGATAGGGCAACATCACATAGTTTATTTTCATTTCTGTATGGCACTAAAAGTTGATCACCACCCTTCAGATGAGAAAAGCAGTTGTGCGTGTGGTACAGGATGGCCATGCAGTGTTCCCAACTAGCATTAACTTCCAAATTTTTTATTACCAAAACAGACCAACATTCTGTTCAGAAGAGACAGAGCACAAGTCAGCAACTGTGCAGGTGTGGGGATTTAGCTGGTATGGGAGTTAGCTACCTACCTTCCTTTTCTTTTGGATTCTGCCTAGACCAAGGCAGAAGCCACTGGGTACTCAGAAGATATCTGTATTACCTACAGCCAGAGGTCTTGGACCTAATTCTGCAGGTCTTTTAAAGCCAGTGTCACTACTAAAGCCAGTGACAAAACCCCCACTGAACTGAGTTGCGGAGACAAATGCAATTGTGTGCCTTTATAGCAGGGAATACCCTTTTATACACACTCAAAAGAGGTATAAAATACATATGTATTTACCAACAATTTCCTTGGTGTAATAATTAAATCTAAGTGAAGAATTGTGTCCAATACCTTTTTTTTAATTAAATGTCATTCCACCACGTCATAAGAGTTACCACAATTCACTATATTACTGAACATATGGGCTTTTTTCTACTTCTCAGGAGTAATGCAACTTCTGGTGGCTATTTGGATGCTTGATTAGAGAAAGTGTTTTGTCTTTTTTAGTGCTTCATAAAACTGGGTAAGGATATAAAAGCAATATAGTTTATCTCCATTCAGTTGGATTTGTTATTATAAGCTAAAAAATGGAGGAAATGTGGAAAAGGTTAAAGTTTATGAACTGCTTATAGTAACATGTCCACTCATAAAAGAAATGTTTTTATGTTTGTAAGTTTTTCCCACTTTTCTTACTACATTAAGGAAATACAAATCACTATTTACACCAATTTGGAAAGACAAATGTACTATTTAGTTTCATTTTTATTGTAAGGTATATTACTGTAGTAGATCTGAGCTTGTGAAAATATTTCTCCTGGCTGTTGCAACATGTTGAGATGGCCAACTATTTTTCAGTGCTTTGGCAAACAGGGTGAAATTTACATTAAGTTTATTATTTTCATAAGTCTCATCCTATTAATTTCTAGTAACTGTGATTGCCTCATTTTCCCTAAAAATTTTCCCCACCTTGGAGGGGTGGGGCTTTCTTATGTCACAATTCAATTTTTTGAAACTGACCAAAATCGGATGTCATTTCAAATATGCAGACAGTATAGCTTTTTTGACACCACTGTTACATGCATACAGGACTTCACATAAAGTCATTAACATATTTTCATTCTTTTTCTAAGGAATAGAAGATGGAGGAAAAAAGAAGCAGAGGTGACTTTTATGATGAATGATGCATGAATACCATTGTGCTGAGATGTAAACTTCTGCATGGAAATTTTATGCAGTTCAAAATTAAATAAAGAAAAAAATAATTAAAATCACTCTTGTTTAAATCATCTGAATTCCAGCTAAATGACATCTAACCCAATATTCTGTTTCTAAGATAGACTAGATAAGATAGATGCACTTAGATGCATTGAATATTATTCTTTTCCAGACTACAAATATTTTGGAAAGTTCTAATTCAGAGTTTATATTTGGACTGTCATGTGTAGTAAGTCTGTGTCTGTCCTGGGGATTGTATAATACCTCCTTGAACATATTCATGTTTTTACTTGGACATCTCCAAAAAATACAACATTTTTACAAGGTAAATATCCATTGCCCAAAAATACTAGGTTTCCTGGTCATTTTAAACGCCACACTGGGTAATTTCATCGGGTTCCCTTATCCAGTTATAGTAGAAAAAAAATACGTGATTAATTTTCTTGGCATCACTTACATTTGTATAGAGCATGTCATATTATCCACCTTCTCCTCAAAAGCTGACTCAGCCTTTGATATCTTACTTTGTTTAATTGCTTTCTACCTCTGATCATCAGCTGAAAACAAGGTTTTAGTTTATCTGAATGAATTCATCATAATTCTCAGACCAATGGCTTCCTGCATCTGGAGGCCAGGCATCTATCTCATAAATTATCCAGATGACAACATAATAGCACCTCTACTTTTTACTGTCTTTCAATTGAGTCCTCGAACTTTTAGATCTGCTCTTCAAGCTCTTAATTTATTATTTATCATGTTCTGGGATTTTTTGTCTGTGTTTTTACGTAGAAGAGAATTACCATTCCTTCCAAATCTCATAATTCTTGCCCTCTACTCCCTTTTTTTAAATTTTTAAAAATTTTAAGGTCTTTAGCATGAATAAATCTAGCAGCCATCCTACATTTACCATACTCTGGATTTATGAGTTACTCATTGAATATGGATATCTTAGGGACTGCTATTTCAACAGCACTACAAAGTCTATGTTTTTTAATATGAAAAAGGCATTATATATAAATACTTAAGGAAAAAAAATCTACCTTTGGGTATTCAGAAGAGGAGTCATTTCAGTTCCCTGTCACTCATAACAAGTACTTTTCTGTATGCTCTGTTTGTTCTTATTCTACTTAAATTTTGAAGGTCAACTTCCAGCCTTTGGTTAGAACACTTTAGAAACCTAGCTGCATGGCACAGACACATTTTTCTTCTTATGGAAGACATTTATCAAAGGAAGAGGGGAAATCTTATTCATGTAAAGGAGGACAATACCACAACTAATCAACTAATCAATCTTTTTGCACCACTGACTCCTAGTAAAAGGAAAACATGCACCCAACCCACACTGAGAAAACCTGTAATCTGATAAATTGAATTTTTTATATTG
The DNA here is from genome assembly GCA_033628505.1 of Tringa tobata. NCBI lineage: Eukaryota > Metazoa > Chordata > Aves > Charadriiformes > Scolopacidae > Tringa > Tringa tobata. The sequence continues at coordinate 13,319,586 of JAHREE010000339.1, forward strand.
CTTGCTTTGATTAAGCCTTAATTCAATTCAGAACCAAATAATAAGCCTCTTGGGGTTGAATTCATGTTATTTTAAAAATGCCATGAAGTAATTTACTTAGCTTATAAATAAAAATTGTATTTAAACATCAGCCAATAGCTTAGTATTCTTGATTATTCACCTTAGTCTTGGACTTTGTCTGAGCAAAATCCAGAATACTTCTTGAACAGGCATCCTAGCTATATACCAAATCCATCTCTATGTTAACTATAATGTGGGATCCTACAGAAGACTGAGAAGACACTGAAATAATACTTGTGCACACACTAGTGATATCAGCTCAGGAAACATTTTTTCCTTTTCCTGGTCAAAGTGGGAATTTCCTTTACAGAGGGAATTGTCACATGTAACTGAAATGACACAAATGTTGCTTGGAAAGGAAGGGAACAGGGGTAGAGAGAAGATACACATAAAAACTCCACCTTCTTTGTGGCCAACCAACATGCAAACGTTGGGGTTTATATATCAAATGTCTGAATAGAGAGGATAAAACTGTGAATAACCATCACATTCGAGAGGATATCCACCTGTGTATAGAAATACCGTGAACATTTAAAATTTGTCAGGCAAACAAATTGCAGGCTGTCCTCTCAGCTGTAATGAGAATAGCAGAGGGAGTTCAGCTCTCACTTCTAGCTTTAGGTATAAAATTCAAATAGAGACAATATAGCTATACCTTTATTATGTATTCTGAACTTGGTGCCCCAAAGAGTTGAGCTAGTTCTTCAACATCTGAATTACCTGGACAATTTCAATGATACACTGTTAAGCTTTCAATCATTCTGCCAGGTTTCGGTCCAAAGGCACATATCTAGTCTAGTTAAAGCCAGTGCATTTCAGCATCTTCTCGCCTAGCACCCTAAGACACTGAAAACTCAATTCCACATTACTGCTGAGCTGCTTAGGTTGGTTATGCTGTGAAATTTGATATGCATTATTCCTTGTGACAATCCTGTTGTTTCTTCCTACATATCCATCTCTGCACAAACCTAGCCCAACTCTGATCTACTACACACTCCACAAAGAGAAGAAATGCTGCAGTAACAGAATTAAGTGAAAGATGGCCTTTAGACCTTCAGTCTGGATGTCTATGACCAAGCACTATCCCTCTGAATTTTGGGAATGCTAACAACAGAATTGCACTAACCATAAGACCAGGCACATTCTGCACTGTTCCTTTTCCCTCTCATTATTACCATCATAACAATTTTATTATTTATACATTCCAAACAAAGCAATAAATATCAGCAAATGGAGATACAGTCACAAAATATCATAATTTGACATCAGTGAACTTGGCCAGAGCTTGTTTGTTCCCACTTGTTATAAAAATCAGCTGGGGAGGACATCTTCAAACTCTGAGCTTTCTATAACGGACATTTACCTTCATCATTCCATTTTGGCAAATGCTCAATAATTATATACTTAAGTTGGTTCTAGGATTGGCAGCTACCCCAAAGATATGTTACAAAAGGGAGATATGTCTTAGGAATTTCCTCAATAGGCCAACCATTTCCACAGGAACTCTATATTTACTTGTAGAATTTCTAAAGGTCAGCCTAAAGCTAGAGCAAATAGGCCAACTTTGGATTGAATGGGAAGGAAAAAGAAATAAACCTTTCTCTGAAATTTTAATCACCTCTTAAAGCATCCTTCCAGATGTTTTTAAATTGGAAATTGTTTAGTTATTTCCAATTTAAAAAAATCATAACATGTCAATTTTAAAACGCACATCAAACTTCCAAGGCTTTGTATGTATCCATTTTTCTGTAAGCCTATACACTTAATACTGTGCACATATGAGAAAGTTTATTTGCACAGACAAACCTCTGTGGACATATGTACAGTAACTGGCATATATACACATGATATTCATAGACAGTGCAGAAATAATACAAACACTGACTTTGAAATTTTACTCTCAATCTTCTCCCACCTCTGTCTGATGCTTAGCCAGACCTCCATTTGTAGGAATTGGGAAAAAAAAATTGGATCAGGGTAGAACATCCTATTCTATCTGCAAAGATACCATAGTTCTGGTGGGACAATGCAAAGTATCATCTGGTGCTGGATCAGATATACTATCAAGCGCACTCTTCTGTTCTTGAGGTTAGAAATGGTTTTTGGCCCTGAATGAATGTCTGTAAAAGACATTCCTATTTACTGACCCAAAAGGCGCATTGTCAGTTCCAGACTCAGAGCTGGCAAATTCTTATAATAAAAAGTCTGACTTCCTTTTAATTGGTGTTAATGTAGAAAAATGCAGAATAAGGATAGCAGGAGCTTGTAGCCTGACACATGTATCACAGGCATCAGATAGCTAAATTATAGCTGTTTGTGCGTAGGTAATCCCCTTTGGTGACAAGCTGTTTACAAATTCAGCACAATTTGAGTTTGACAATGTATATTATATGAGATTTTACAAGAACAGAAGAAAATCCCTCCTGAACCTGGGACAGCAGATACAGTTTACAGCACCACTGCTAAAAAGAAATACAAGATTGCATTAGCAGCTTTTTGAGATATGGAGTTCGATTTTCAGCAGTGGAATTATGGACAATTATGGAAAATGTTAGGATAATCTTCAAATATCTCTGTTGAAGATTCAGGACTCTTTCTACCCTTCTATAAGTAGCTTTTCATTTGAGAAAAATAATAATGAAATAACAATGCCAATTTTGTTTTTCACAAGGAGTATAAAGCAAAGTTTATACTGAATACCTCCCAGAAAAATATTAATTTATTTTCCATTTGAAAAAGCTTGAAGTGAATTCAGAAGAAATATTTTTTTACTTTGATAGAATTTTGACACCACTTCAAGAAGTCTCTAATAATTTATCACATCCAATTACACTGGTATAGGTAATAAAATGTGGCTGAAGGTCTGCAGATCAAAAGGTAGATAATAAAATGTTGGGACATCAGAGTGAATGAGGAAGACAGTTTAACACAATATACATTTCTTTTCTTTGTCTTTTATACAGTAGAAATAGATAAAATGAAACAGACATGGAAAAATAAAGATCTATAAAGCCTGTGAAAAACATAACTGTAACACCTTAATCTGAGTTGTGCCATCATTCCAAAAGGACCTAAACTGTAAATATATTGAAGTACCTCCATGAAATACTCAGGAGTCAGAACTTGCAGGCCTGTGCTTCCAGGGGCATGTAATGCTGCTGCATGCTGATCGGAATTTCTTAGGCTGCTGTAGGACTGTGGAAGATAAAAAGGAGAAAAACAGGGCTGGGTAATTTGATATGGTTCATGCACAGCTGAGTTATAGGTCTTCCAGCCTGCTGTTCTTAGAGTTGAATTAAAGAGGACAATAATCTTCAAGATTTGCAGTAATAGCTGAACTGCTGTATGTCCAGGGTGGGAAGTAAGAATATCTTTATCCGGTATACATATTACATACAGCTCTTGTGTTGTATGTCCTGTGCTAGGCAGTGATAAGGAGTAAGTTTGTTGTTTCTTTAAGAAAACATTAAATGTTTTCTATAGATATTCACCCTGAAAGCACAATATCTCACTAACATCTGATAAAGGCTACCCCATGTATATCAGACCATACCAACAATCACCTTAGCTTTTCTTCTTCACTTACCACAGTTTTTATTTATAGGCCTCCTGGCATCCTAATCACATTCATCCGGAAGGCTACTATCCCTCTCTGCCTGTATACCTCTACCTGAACTTGTTTTTCAATAATATTTCTACTTTGGGCAGAGCTCACCCGCAGTTCTGCAGCAGAGGAAATGTCATTCCAGCTCCTCAGGGAAAAACATAATTAATCTCTTAGTTATTATTTTTTTCCTAGGGAAGCACTTCTTTCTGATAGCAGAGTTTTTTTTTTTCCCTCGTGTACTGCAAGCTTTCCTTTAAATAAAACACACTCATTTCCAATGCATGTCACTTTCCCAGATTACTTAAAATGCAGATGGTCAACCTAAGTAACAAGGTTGGAAACATTCCCTGGCCCAGCTTATAACTGCAGAGATTGAATGCTATATTTATATCTATTCCCATACCTTGAGCATTACATGAACTGATTGGAAGAGACACAATCATACAGGAAGCAGCAAAATTTAAGGTAGAGACAGGCACAACAGAACTAGAGGAGTCCTTTATCAAAGATTGAGACAAAAGCAAGGAAGATCTTCACATATGAAAAACATTTGACTGTCTTCTGTACCTTCTCTACCATCTTTTCTTCTCATCGTGATGGATCTTCTGTGCATGCCTGAACCTCATGCCAAACAGCTGTATGTCTGAAGCCATCTTGTCAGCTATAACTAATAGCTCTTTCTCTACTGCTGTTGCTCACCTAAACTTTTTCTGACAATGGTTTCACCCATTCACACGATTGGTGTCTCCTAGACAGTGAATGTGTCAGTTGTGATTGCAATTGTAAATTGATGCATGTAATTCGGCTGCTCGTACAATTGGTCCTGTTCTTAGTGTGGATATTTCAGCAGATGTTATGTCAGATGCATGTCAAGCATTTAATTTATCAAGGATGTAACAAACAACCAAATCCATACCCAACCAAACATGTGAATGGAAATACAATCAGCTTATTATGGGTCTTCTTAAACTAGAGATATATTCAATTCAGTAGGTGATTTATTTGCTACTAAGAATGATGTATGTGATGTTGTGGTTGATATACCTGACTTAGTTTAGCACTTGACAAATCCAATTCAGTAGGTGACACAAGGTGTCATTTTTGCAGAAATATATCTGATGTACTAGGTTATGAATTTGATACAAATTAGGCCCGAGCAATACTTTACTTTTCTCCCAAGGTATTTGACTGCAAACTGTATAGGATATACACAACTTTTACATTAAATGCTAATAAATGACATGTCCATTATACCTTGTAACATTTATCCAGCCTTTTGAATGCTGAAATGAACAATAGGAAGTGACAGAAGCATTGCTTTTCAAGGGTTCTTTTGACAGAACACGTGAAAGATGGATATCAGATTAGGTAAAAGAGAAACCCTGAATATCTGGTCTGCTAGTAGTCAAAACCAAAAGCCTTTCTGCAGCTTTTCAATGGACTTTCAGTAAAAGTCTGCAGAAGTATCAACTCCATCTCAGAACATACTGGAATTGACTGTTATGAGAGGAAAAAATAAACTTCTGTGGAGATCAGTGAATATTTTTTTATTTTTGTTACAGTGATTTTTACAATATTTTGAAGCCATTTTGGACATGTACATGCACATATACTGAACTAAAGGTTTAGCACCCTGCCAAATGACACAATCCTGTCCGACCTTTTCAATAAAAAAAAAGAGGCAGGGAAAAAAAATCCTTCATCCAATTTACATTAGGGTTTTGACATTGCTATCATCAGCAAGAAAAAAGTATTACCAGAAATGAAAGCTAAAGATATCATCTGGTATTTGTAAAGTCCTTGCATCTATAATGTATTCATTGATGGCCATGCATAGAGAAATGCATAGAGGCCTGGCTAAAACAGCTTATGTTTTAAGAAGGCAAACAATACATGAAGGTCAGGGAAAAAGTAGATCATACACAAACCACAATTTACGTAAAAAGGCAATAGAGAATATTGCTTACTGAGGCATATTTTAGCTAACAGCCTTGTTCGTTCAGTGTATGCTTTGCCAAATCCAGAGTACAGAAATACCAAGCTTCAGAATTACAGATAGCATACTCCACTCAAAGGACAATCACTTTTCACTAACAACCATTGCTTCCTCAGCATTTAATGCAGAGATGGACAAACTTTGTTTCAATAGCATTACACCAAATAAGGCAGTTTCCTATTACAACAAAACCAAAGCATCTCACCAGCTGCCCAGGGTATTTCTGGCATGATCAGGCCAATTTCCAGCTACACAAAGAGTACTTTAAGACTACCAGAGTTCAGTGCTGCTGTTTCTTGAATTGCAGAATGCCACCAGAGCAAAAGTAAACAGTAAATTAGGTCTACACTTCAAGGCAACAATAATGTCTTTGAATTTTTCCTAGGTAAGGGAAAATAATCCAACCTGTGAGAGCAAATACCTGTAGATTATGCAGATCTAGTTTTCAAGAGGTATCCTATTTTACATATCTATTGTTTTGATGTGATAGCTAGGTTAGAAGTGCATAGCCAATTAAATCCTGTCCGTAACAAAAATTTATTATCACATGATTTAATTGGGCCGGGAACAAGGGTAGGGGAGGAGTTTTTGATTTAAAGGTAATATAAGACTGGTGACTTCTTGTGTAAATTAGGCTGTTCTCTGGACATTTGAAGAGATAATCAAACCCATTATGCTGGTGATATCCTGAAGAGAAAAAAACAGAGTAAGACAAGGTTTCTAGAAGTTGGATGCCTGTGCTGAGATCATCAGAATGTCTTTGGACACGTGTCTAAATTCTAAACACAAGGGGACATGAAAATATTCTGAGGCAGTAGCCTTGTTTTGAAAAGCTAAACATCCTGGCTTAGACTGGTGAATGGAGTTACAGGTTTAACAGTAGAAATATTGAAAAAGACATGCAAAATAAACCCTTAACTGAATAAAATTAGGAAAAGGTAGTTTGACATTATCATGAAAAAATAGCAAAATCCACATTTTGAATCTAAAGACAGTGTAGAGAAAGAAAGCTCATCTTTTTTTCATGGCACATCATAAATTACGCTTCATACTTACTTCCCATGAAGGAACTCCAAGTAGTCCTTGGAGAATACTTAAAGCACTGTGCTTTAAGTGGAACTTTAAGTGCTTTAAGATGGACCTTAAGGATTAAAGACTTATCCCTATGAAATTAAAAAAAAAAAAACGCTTTTACATTCAAGAAACCAGATATTATTAGAATGAGATGTGAAACTTTTCACAATTTAGACAGACTGTGTCTAAACAAACATACTCAAAATGACAGATAAAGAAAGGCCTAAGGTTTGTGTTGCCGTGCCTGTCTCCTATTATGCTCCTACAAGACAAATTTTCATTTTCAGGCTTGTTTTTATTCAGCTCAATTGCTAACTGATTTGCAGCAAATTCTGGATAAACCCCTCCAGGTTTTCTGTTTCCTCTGAGACGTCTGTACCTCTGTTTTCTGCTTCTTTCAACAGTCTTTCAAATTTTTCCAATCAAAATACAGTCTCCCAGATGTTCTCTGCAAGTCTCTCTCTGCTTCTTCTCCTGTCTACCTTACCACATCATCTTTCCCAAGCGTTCTCAGCTGTTTTTCCCAAAAGCAGACCATTTCACTAACTTTTTTAAAGAAGTACAACACAGAAAATGAGAGTAAGGAATTATGACAGATCCTTTGACAAAGTATGAACAAAAATTCACTATTACATATTTAGACTCCATTGCAATTAAGATATTAGAATTAATTAACTTGGGTCCATATTGAAAAAGAAGACTCTCACTTCAATTTAACTATGACATACATTATCTTAGCCCCCTCCCCCCTCTTAAAAAAAACAAAAAAGAAATACAAAAAGCTTGAATTTTTAGTCTACTTCTACAAATCAAGAAGAAGTTCATTATAGTACATATTCCTGCCTACAGCTGTTAATCTCATAGTCAGAACACCTCATACTTAAAAAAGCTGTACCAACTGGCTGGCTGGTGTTTTATGAGTCACATACTTCTCACTGCTACAGATACTCTGAAAGAAACTAACCAATGAGAAGGAAAAGTGTGTTAGGGAAACCAGGACAGTTTTGGTGCCCAAATGACACTATATATCCACGCTCTCTGGAAAGAAATACTTGCTATTTTGACCAATACACCAGAGTTTGAAGAAGTTCATCTCCAAAGCTGCTGGATTCAACTGCAGAGCTGTAAGCCCAGAACAGAAAGTGAGAGATCAGGCATAACCAAGACATTCAGTATATAAAAAAACCAGTATTTGCTTAAGAATGGTGCTCAAAATATTAAAAACAATCAAAACCCCAGTAGGATTATGGTGCAAACAATCAAAATCCAATTCCAGGTAATTAAAAATAACACTTACACAGTAGTTTAGTCTCCTTGCTTTGCCTACAACCTTATCAATGTCTAGCACTTTAAAACACCACAAGATCAAAAAAAAAAAACCCCACAAACAAACCCCATCTCCATTCATTTTCTTCTCCCAGGAGAAGAGACACATATATTTTTATCTATCAGTTCTGATTGGCCTCAAGCTGTAAAAGTCCCCACCTGGATTTCCACTTATAATTAGGGCAATTAGCCTCTGATTCTCTAGGCTTGTTGCCAGTGCAGTCCAGTTGATTTTTCCCTAAAGATATAGAAAGCTCTATGACTTGAAAAATGCTGTATCAACAAGCAAACAGACATCCAAGACAAGAGAGTCCAGTATGATATATTCTGCTATATGGTTTGTTCACTGATCTCTCTCAGGAATACTCTTTTCTGCCTGTACAAACTAACTTGATCTTAAGTCATCAGAATTCAACATACATCAGAAGGTTTGAGTCCAACCTGTTATCATCACAATAAGTGCAACCTGGAAGATACTTGTCTGCCTTATTCTGTAATTCAATCTGTTGTTCAGACTGCTTCTCACCTGACACAGGTTAGACCTTTATTATTTTTCCAGTATCTAAAACCAACACTAATTCAGCTACTACGAAATCTTACTTTGTTTTCTTTGCCAGACCCTGAGAGGAAAGTCACTGTTACCACACTTTGATTACTGCATTACTTTCCTCAAGGAACTTCAAATGAAACACAGAAGATTATTTTTTTTAAAAAAAGAAGAACACTGCTTATGGGAAGCCATAATGTAACAGTCACATAAGGTTTATTACAATATATTGTATGAGTGCTGTGTTTAGCCTAAAGATACACTAGAAATGTTGCATAGGTTCATGCATCTAGAGCTGATAAAGTGCGTCTGTGTGTATGTGCTAATTTCTAAACTTTAATAAAAGGTAAAAATGTAGTTTTGAAAATCTTAACATTGCATCCTGCCATCAGCAGTTTATTGCCTGCTGAAATGCAATTTATAAACAGCAAAGATGGATCTAAGAATTCATATAATTATGGTCAATCCACTTTCGTACTAGGTAAATTAAATTTGAGATTCTAGAAAACTCCCTGATAGATGTAGAATTTTCCTTTATAAACTCTGAAAACTATTTTATTTTTTTCAATTTAGCTATTACTTTCAAAACATTTACCTCTAACAGTTCAGAAAGGAGGTTTAATCAGGTAAAGGTAATCTAGAAATAAGAAAATTGTATGCAGGTTGTGCCTAAACAAACTGAAAAAGTTCTTGTTTTGCTATTACATCCTTATAATATAATTCATTATATAACCTTAGTGGAAGAAAACTTATGTAACACAGGTCTTAATGGGAGAAACATGATTTAAATGTGGTTTTTTTTCTGATGTTTATGTAGAAATAATGTAAGGTTAAGATTGAAAGTATTAATACTTGTTACCGTTTCATAGAAGTGGAAGAGTATGGTAAACACACTCCAAAGCTTTTACTGTGCATCCAATTACAAAGGTTCAATATTGAGACACTGTGGCTCAACTTAATCACATGATAGTTGTTCATTATTGTTCTAGTCCACATCTCTGCTAGTGCCCAAGGTGGCAGTAACCCCAGAGTTTGTTATCACCAGTGGTTAAAGGCCAATTCCAATAAAATTAATAACCAAATAACCATAGAGACCAAGTCTCTTAGATCATGTTCCTGGGGCTGGATTGCTGTTCAGAACACGCATCACTCCATACATTTGGCAAAGAGCAGGACCCTTCTTGTTTTGACAAAACAAATGAATACACTCCCCTGAAGTTAGAATGTGACAGAGGCATGTCACTAAGTGCTTTAGTAATAGTAAAACCAACCCATTTGTGCTTTTTTGGACTGAAAGTAATTCTTAGGCTTCATTTTAAAACGTCTTTGTGTAATAGCATATTTCACTTGTTGCAGTAAAGCAAGTTTTGTGATAGCCCATCTGTGGGTTCTCTAACTTGTTGCATTTCTTTTTTCAGTTTGATGACAGTGAAATTTTTTAGTAAAGAAAAAAAATTATTCTTTTTTCTTTCTTTTGGAATTTATTTTATTAAAATTTCTGCATGAATTGTTACCATTTTTGTTCCTGTTCAGAAATTACAAAAATTCATTTAGGTAAAATAAAATGAAATAATATTTAAGCCACACTAAACCAAAACACTTCTCCTTATCTATCATCACCTACTGTTTAAGAAAAAACCCCACACATAAAAACAAAGTCCTGTTAAGCTGTGCTTTGTAGCAGAGTCTGTATCTTTGTGTGTTTTTAACTCACTGGTAATATTTAACAGCCATTTTGACACATTATATTTCTCTACACCAAGGGTCCCCGACCCCATCTTGTTCTGCTGTCTGTCCTTTGAAGTGTTATACTTTAGATTTGTGTAACACACCTTTTCTTTTATTTTCTTTTCTTTTATTATTTTTCTTGAGAGCAAAAGCCATAAACTGCCATTTCCCTTCATATTCAGACTTGATTTGTATTCAGGGCTAAGCAGCATTCTGGCTTAATGTTTTTGAAATGTTTCAAGGGAAAGAAAATCCCATTCTGAGGTGTGTTTGAACTGAGGACCTGGGAAGGAAGCCCAGATTTAGTGTTAAGTTCACTTTTGTTTGGTGTGTGAGGAATGAGATGATGCAATCCTGATTTTTTGTGTTGCTGTTGCTGGTACTGCAGTATCCACGTGTGCACAGAGGAATGACCCTATAGCAAACTTCCCCACTGTTTGTTCTGCTACTCAGACGTTTCTGTCAATCCCAGGAGGATCCTCATATTCACTTACTGTGTAAGAGCCAACTGAGGAGACGCTGAGTGTATTGTCCCATTCCAGGTACAGCAAGAGTGTCTGGCTGCAGTGCCAATTGGGAAGAAAAGCAGGTGTGGAAGACGAGAGGCAGCCACACTGCATCACGCCATTAGATTTTTTGCAAGTTGATGTGAGTTATGCACTTTCAGAAAACTTTAGCTGGGCTTTGTCCAAGTTTCTTGGGGGAAAGTGTTGGTCGCTGAGAAAAAGCAACAAAACACATGCATCTGCAGAGTATTAGCTGCCTATGGGCATCCTTTCTCAGCTTTTGTTATTTTCTCTGTGAAAGATGACTCCCCACCATATTCCCACATCTTCCAACCATAGCAAAGGCTATGAAATCCTACAGATAACACAATTGTCTAATTGAAATAGTCAGAAGTGGCAGGTTTTTGTATTCTGGCAGGCAAAATTGATTGAAAGTTGCAGTCATAGAAATAAACACCAGGACAGACTCCATAAAATGAAAGAACCTCTAATACTGCCATTTCAAAGAAAAATCCCATTCAGAACATGGTAGGTTTGCAACATAAACACACTAGAAAGATTGATATGACATACAGAAAACACCTAATTTTGTGTCATTTTGTCATGATTGATATCAGAGAGTAAGATTTTGACTGCTATAAGGTAGAAAAAATAGGAAAATACGTCAGCTAGACTTAAGGAGGGACTGCCAGCAAGAGTTTGAATCTTGAGATTCAAAATCTTGAATCTATGAGACAAGTTACTTCATACAGTTACTATTAAAGGCAAAATTCAACTGTAAGGTAAATAAGTTATCAAGAAACTGACTTTGTCCTCTTTCATCTCTGGTCACCTGCCACAGTGACATTCACTCAAAAGAACCAGGAGAAATAGCATATTCTTGCCTGCACTTGTGCTTGGAAATCTCTATAAAGAATTATTTTTCTGTAAAGAATTATTTAGAGGAATTATTCCTGTAAGAGGAACAGCTGGCATAATTTTTGCAATATTTTTCTTAATATAATACAAGAGGATAGTGACATATTACTATGTTCTCTGCATGTTAGCACTGTACAGACAAACAGAACCCAACCACCAAGTCAGGTGTTACCATAAATCTTCCCTTCCAGACATTCATGCAACCAGAAAAGAGTGAACTAATTTCCTAGTTAACATAGCTCTAATGATGTGTAATGCCTTCTGCGTGCTGCCTATCCATACTCCGAATTGAGAGCAAGGAAAGTTATTTTTCTCCCATAGAGAGGAGAAAAAATACCCTTCTTTAGAAATACTACTTATTGTAGGGATGAGCAGATTGAGGCTTTAACTCTTATTTTTCTTTTTAGTTTTCATACTTTAAATTCATTTGAAATTGTTAAGAAGAAGCCTTAGGCTTAAATTCAGTTGGATATTTTTTAGTTTGTTTTTAGTTTGCTTTTAACTGTAAAGTTTGTTTTTGAGAGAAGAATAATGCCAAGGAGTAATTATTCTCTGGGAGATGAGAATGGACTTGTCAGTCATGGTATCTGTGGATTCTAAAGTGAGAAAAGATTTAATGAGGGGAAGAAAGAGAAAGAGTTTTCCTGCATCAGACTCTTGCCATTTCATAGGCTATTAGTGCCTATATGTTGGCACGTGCAATGAGTATGGCTGCATCAACATCTGTGAATGAGTGCACTCTTGCAAAAACGGGCAAACACATGTTAAAGGGAGGCATGTAAAATGCACACAGATATTTTTCCTCACTCTGAGGCAAAATAAACCTCACAGAAGAAGCAAAGCTAACAATGACAATCAGTCTCATTTCTGTATTTAATTTACTTTTGCTTTAAACCTTTTTCTAAGTATTAGTATTTTGTTTGATTGTTCAAAAACATGGTTTGGCCTAATTGCATTTTTATTTCTAAGTGGTAAGTAGCCATTTAAACCTTTTCAAGAGCTTAGTCTTTGACCTACATAGAGGTGCTTACCAATTATCAGAGCACAAAACACTGATTTTTAAAGGACACATGCAAGCATCCTTCTCTCTCTTTTAAATAAATGTTATAGGACAGCGACTTCCAAGAGCCATATCTAAGAGTTATAACCAATATTCTCTTTGAATATCTACTGTTTATCCTCTACAAATATGCAATTTAAGAGTTGTATTGAACCACAAAGACTGAGCCATTTACAAGTACTAATTTATAAATCAGTAGCATGCCAGTATTTTAAATTACTCTGAGTATCATGTGCCTAGAATCCCAGCTTTTAAGTATAAATTTTATACTGCAAATGCATCTTTAGAAGTCACATTTGCTAATAAAACCACAGTCTTAACTCTGTTTTGGACAGGCTGGAAAAAATGAAGACAGAAAGACTAACAACTGCTATTTGGCTGGTCTGGACAAAAACAGAATGATAATTCAATGAGAAGATAGATTAAAAAGGACAGCAATTAACAGCTTCTAGTTCCTGTTCTTCAGTCCAATTCTGATATTACTGAGATTATTGAGTCATGCAATCATGGCTTTTAGTAAGCATGTAAATTAAATATTTTTTCTCGGAGAAGGAATGACTTTGTTGTAAAAAGTCTGGGAAGCTTCAGAAATTGGCTACATTGAAAATTGTTCTGGAAACTACAGTCTGAAAATTTAAGCACTTTAACAATATTTTAGTCAAGCTTACAACAAATCAGCGAAGTATCCAAAAACTCTGCTCTGTCTACACTTAGCATAAATTTGGGAAACATATCTAAAAAATGACACAAATTTCCTCAAATTAGCACTTTCTGACTAAAATAAATTCAATTTTTAAATCCTCAACTAGTTGTAGTTAAGCCAGATCTCATGTTTTCGTTTGCTGTTTTCCCAGTCTCAGACAGGTTTATCAACAGTATGCAAGTTTTTCCAAACTTTGTCTTGTAACCACACAGTTAAAAAAAAGGGGGGGGGAAATGTGATTCCCAGTTACTGTGATAATGCTTACAGAAACTGATTTCTTTACATTTTTTGTTAATAGGCCATATATTGTCTGCATCTGTCTGATAAGGTTCAAACAGATGTAGATACAACTATAGTGAAAGGAGTGTGGAAGAGCAGAACAATATTTAACCTATTCTGAGAGCAAATCACTCTTCTATCTTTCACCAGAAGTCAATCTATTGAGATTCACATCTCATCACAAATATGTCCCTCGGACTTATGGATTGTTATGTTAAATGCTACTAATTCTTACTAGAGAATAATGGCCAGTGGTTAGTCTCAGTCAATGGCTCAGTTCACCAAATGAGGTTCACACTGCACTGAGTGAACACAGGTGGGAAAATCAAGCTCAGATAATCACAAGGGCAGAGGGGAAACTATGTCTCAGAATTTCCTTGATCTGTGTGTGGTTTAAATGAGACTTTGAAATTACTTTTTTGCTTTAAACATGTTATTAGAAGGACCCTAGACTTCTGTGGCAGACTATCATAGTTTTTTTTTTCCTGAAGCATGGATAAAAGCTATTCTTACTAAAATTAGAAGCATTTTTGCACATATTGAAACCACTGTGATTACAGAATTTCTGAAAATACAAGTTTTGTACTATTAACCAGCTTTATGACCCAGGATTTTTACCATGGAAACCCACAAATTTCTGTGCTTCTGCCCTGTGTTAAATTAGCCAGATTTCCTCCTGTTGTTTCCTTACTTGAAAATTCAGGTCAAACCAGTAGCTACTTTGGATTTGCAATGCAATAATACTTCAGGTAATGTTTCAAATAGGCAAGATTTTATATATTCAGTTATGAGAAAGAAAAAAAATCCACAGTAACTGAATTTTCTAAGCTAGGCACCAATACCTATTTTTAATACTTTGAAGGGAGATTGGAAACCACTGGTGGAAGTCAAAGTGATCATAGTAAATAGTGATTCTGAAGTCCCTAAATTCTAGGCTGTCTAACCTGAGATATTTCAGAAGTTATAAACTCTTAAACAGAGTCTTATCAGGATTTTCTGAAACCGGACCAGTTAATGTGCTTGGAGTTGGGAACTATAAAACATAGCTCCTTGTGAAAATCTAGGCCAGAGTTTTTTGCACATCAAAGGATGGATTCCTAGAAATTAGAGCTCATACAACCCTGATCTCTGAAAGGGACAAGACTACACATATTTAAAAAACATTTTGGCACAGAATTGATCTAATACTGACTTTTTCCCCTTGGAAAAGGAGATAAATTAAGGAGAGATGGGGATAACACACACAGTCTATTGTATCTCTTACTTTTGTTCTGCACAATGATCTGGGTTGTGAATTAGGAGGAGAATATGCTTTCAGGGGCAGGAAGGTAGATTAACTAGGGAAGTGCACATACTATTCTCTGTGCATAGCAAACTAGAGAGATTCATCAGAGATCTTCCCAAGGTGGCAACTAGTAAGACCTGTACTATAGTATACAGTAGGAGTTATACTATCCTATCCCATAGGTTCTTGGCTTTTTTTTTTTCCCTCCAGCAATAAATTTTGTTTTCCCATTCATCAGCAACTTAACTTTAGACTAATATGATAGCACAGGATAAGCTGAAATACTCCTTTCTTCAGTATCTCAGACCAGCTTGAGGTCAAGGACTACACATTTTATTATAATGACCAATATAATTTTAAGAACAAGATTGCATGGGAAATAGGAGACTCACGAAACGTGTAATTTTATGTCCCTTTTTTTGCTAGTGTCAGTTAACAAGCTTAGGCATAAAGCTAGTCAAAACACACAAGTATAATTCAGTCTGTGCAACAGATAAAGTTGTGGTTTTATTCTCCTTTCCTATGTTTATCCCTGAAGACCATGGATCCAGTTCAAGAGAACCAAGAACAGAGGAAAAGAGAAGCTTAAATGTGAAGTTAAATGGTATATGAAGTGACTTCTTTATATTCCTGTGATTGCCTACTTTCAATGCCATTTGTTCTTTTTTTGCATAAACAATTCAAACACTTGAAAAAAATTGAGTTTGTATATCTTTGATTACATGCCCTAGGATTTGGGTTTGGTTCTTTATGCATACTCTTTGCTCAGGAAACCACTCTGATGTGCAGTGCAACCAGGGACTTCTGTGGGTGAGCTCAATCTCCTTATTGTGAGAGAATACAGGAAGAATCTGACCAGAAATCTGGGGCTGTCAGATCACTGTGGCACAACATTAATGAATTTTGAATGTTAGTTTAATGTCTCTGGGCCAAGCCAAATATTTAGCTTGCCTTTGTATGCCTACATATCTTCCAAGAGAAGAAGTTACTTGTTGTTCTTCGAATGCCTAGATTTCTATGGCGATACTTAGAAACTATTTATATGTGCCAAAATTGTACGTTGTAAGTTTTATATCATATGTGAATATATGGACAACGTATTATAATTGCTGGGAAGAAAGCAGCCAACTTTTGGGAGTTTAAAAGGGTCTGATTCTTTAATTAAGCAGCATTTTGTAGTTGAGTTGAATTGATTCCTCATAATGGTGTCACATATTACATGCAGTTTTGTATTCACTGCATTTCGTTTATACAGTTATGTGTTATGTGGTTATCTTACTCCACAAACCCTCTTTCTCATTTTTTCCCCCTGAAACATAACAGCATCAGTTGCAAGAACATTTTATGCACATTGCCTTGTGGAAGACTGACAGCACAGTTTTTTGTTCAAGAGAAACATTGATTCGATTTTTAAAACCTTGACAGCAGGTATTTAAAATATGAGTGATATTACATGACCCTCTAATTTTTGAAAGGGTGCATGTGATGATGAGGAACACTCACAGCTATTGCAAGAGCTTTGCTAAGCAGAAAAACATCTGGTACTGCATCTGCTTGAAAAAAAGGGATACTTAGGATGAATTGTGTCACAACACCCCTGCTTTTTTCTGAAGGGCTATACTTGAACAATTGTGTAGTACTGAGACACTAAGAAAACTAGAGGCATAATTTTCAATAAGTAGTCTGAAACTCTCTGAATGACAATTCTAAATGACTAAAAAAGATGATCATAGAAAAGCAAACTCATAGGTGTTACACAGCAATCTGTGTGTGAAAAGTTTCCAAAAGGCTCTGTGGAGTCTGGGAGTGATTTTTCTTAATTTTTTTTTTAATCAACAAATCAAAAGATTTGAAAAACACTGAGCTAATGTAGATGAAAGGCTGAAACACAAGTAACTGATTGAGTAGAGGAAGCTTAATGATAACTTGTGAAAGTACAGGAAATAATTGTGATCTTAGAAAATAAAACATAGAGTCTAGGATTTGCTCATTCAGATAATAATAATGTGACTATATACCATTCAAAAATCTATGAGGTATCTAATACACTTCTTGCCATGGTAAATTGCAAGTTACTCACTCACAGTTTAGATCAGGGCAACCAGTTAAAAATAAACTTTCAGAAAACAATTTATACCCCTGTCTGAATAAATGGGACATGGTATCATTCACAGAAGGTATTATTGTCTATTACATGTCACTTTATTCATAATACCTTATAAAGAGGTAGATCTTGACATAAAAGCCCAGGATGTGTTTTTATTTGAACTTCAAGGACGCATTTCAGTGCCAGGAATAACTGCAGAGAAACTGTCAGAAGGCTAAGTTTTCAGTGTAGCTTAAATCAGCGTAGTTCATGAAACCAGCAGAGCTGCACAGATTTATGCCACCAAAGGAACCTGTCCCTCACTTAGAAACAGCTTAGAGTACTGGCATATATTTCACTGCTTTAGAGGGCTGTGTGTTTGCATGTATTTTTATTTTTTACTGTTACTTCTGACTATTTATTAAATGAGTCTTTGTCTCTGTGGCAAATAGTCTCTTCAGAAAATTCTCATTGAGTACTTTAATTATGACATCAAACCCACGATTTCTTATTGCATCAAATGATTCTACAGTTGTACTTTACAATGTCTGACATCTTTATAGAAAAAGCAAGACATGGCTTAGTCATATGGAAGATTTTCACAGATTACTTATTTGTTGGATGAAGCCTGAATGATGATTCAACAGATTGTAATCTTCTTTGAGTCAACTGTGAACAAATGCCCCTGAAGGGTGCTACAAGACACCATATGGTGGGAAGTATTTGTCTTTGATAAATGAAAGCAAGGTTCAACTGCACTTGGATGAAGGTGGTCTGTACAGTAGTACAGTCATTTCATGTCATGGTCTTGGCAGGTTCTCTATTAGGTAGTCTATAACATGAGGCTACAAATTTCTTACTACTTACCCCTACACACATATGCACACAAAACTGAGGCAAAATTTTGTCAATTTACTCTTAAAAGTCCCAGGTGAGAGGTATCAATCCTGATTTTCTCAAGAAATTCCAACTGGAATAATCAAGAATTTCATTGCAGTTTCAGCTGGATGAGACTTATTTTCAAATCTAAAAAGTGTGGTGGCAGCTGCTGCTAAGCAGAGGGGAGGGGGCTTCTCTAAGGCATAAGCAGATCCCAGGGTAGAATTTCATAAGCTGTTCTTTTGGTAACGGTGTCATCTTAAGCAATCTTAACCTTTGCTCCTTCCCACTTATTCATATTGTCATGCTACCTACTCAGTTGTGTTGGTAGATGTTCCAGACTGGCAACCACTTCTGGTTTAAAAATAAGCCAGCATTTTTCTATTATGATTATTTTTCATCTGTGTTGTTTACTAACTCAGGTTCACTATGTGATTCATGGAAATTTATGAAGGCATAATGTGGAAACAGGGCAGAGAAGTGAATTCCAAAGCTGTTTAAACAATTAATGCTTTTGAAAAAAAAAAAAAAAAAGGGGGTTTATGACACTACATCTGTGTTGGTGGTGTGGAGACTTTCAGGCATCATTTTTCTATTAAGGTTCAGGCTTTCAGTCACTTGTGCAAATATGTTTAAAGGAGTAGCATGGTTGCAGCTGTAACGCAGCTATGAGACGTGATCTCCCCTAAAAAAATAGAAAGATGTCTTAATTACCCAAGAGCTTGTTAGAATTTTCTAGCAACATTAAGTGGCCTAATAAAATATATTCCTGTGACTTTGCCTCAGATACCGCCAAATGTTGATAGTGCCACATATTTCAGTAGGACTGCTGATAGTAGTATAGATCTGCATCTATGTTAATGAATACAGAACTGATACTTTAGTTCACAAAGGATTTCTTTCTGAAAATATAGGAGATTTTAGACATCTTTTTTATTATTCAGAACAGGCACAGACAAATTTCAAGTAGACAAAGATTTTTTCCTTGTCAATACCTCAGGTAATGATGAAAAAATTAAGGAAAAACTAGCATCCACAAACTAGCCTGGATTATGGTTTTTATTTTCATCTTCTTTCCAGAGGACATCTCCAATGGCTACTTAATATTTCTAATACAGTCAACTCATTTTCTCTCCTTGCAGTCTGTGACATCTTGTTATAAAGTACTTTAATTTCAGACCACTCTGGTTTCTTTTCCAGCTGAATACTATCATAGGCAAATATTTACATAATATATTTACATGTACATGCAGCAGCAGAAAACATCCACCTACATTTTTTTCATGCAAACCTTAGCTTGTATTCTTACAGTCCATGGCTAAAATAAGTTCTTTAAGTTAAAATCAAGCCATAAAGTTTTCTCACTTGGCCTTTGATAATTAGAACATCAATGCCAAATGAACAATGACACCTTCCATTACTTGCTGTTAATCATATTTTATAATATAACTAGGGAGAAGTTGTATTTCTACACTTTTTATTACATGGCTTTGTCATATGCTCAACTTTATAACACTCTGTCTTGCAAAAAGCATTAATAAAACTGAAACTCAGCAATTGTTGGACATAGAAGTTCCATAAGGAATATTTTCTTTCCTCTCTCTTCCAGTCATCAAAAGTGACTGTGTGACGAATGGCACAGCTGCTTTTAATGTCTAGACATGGGTTCATTACAGTTATTGTAAAATTAACATATCATCAACTGCCCCCCTCTTCTCGGCAGAGATATAGAATATGGATATGTACTAAGTAGGACTCCTCAAATCCTTAGCAGCATTGTGGTTTCATTCCCAGAAGAACTATCTCCAGGAGACTCTAGAAGGCAAAGCAAATCCATCATCAAGGGATATAATATGTCTTGTATAGCGTATCTGCTGTGGCTACCATTTTGCTAACTGAACCCCTGCTCCTATTTTTCAAAGCTGTATATGGACACTACAAAAAATTTGCAATATAAATCTAGATTTGAGAAGGATCAAGAACTACTTTCTCTGGTGGCTGGCCTGTTTCCCCGTTCCTATTTCATTAGGGCTGTCCCCTCCTAACAGTTAAATCTGGCCACAGCACATAGATCACGATTGCCTTCAGAAAAACCAGAAGTATCTGCTCTGCTAATTTGGTCTGATCAGCCTGGCTCTGCAGCTGATGAGCTGATGAGGAACCATTTCATATACTGCCTGAAGCAAGCAGGTGTGGCGTAGTTTGCTGATTGCTACATGTTTGTTCTCAAGAACCAAGTACTGCACCAGGACACAGGTTTGAAGTTCTTGTTGTAAAGAAGAATAATTAACATTTATGACATTCTATAAACTCTTCATTCTACAAGATGTCCAATATTTATTCAGTTATCACACAAAAGGTACATTAGTGAATGTGGTACCTTTTGTCAGGCTGTGGCAACTCAAAGTTATTATAATGAACAGTTACATTCGTTTAATCTATAATGTTTTTGTGTAGATAATGACTAACTAAGCCCTGGCCTAAAAATCAAGAGCTTCTCCTTTTTTTTTTTTTTCCTAGGATCATCTCTGATTAAATTGTTTTATTTGATGTGAATAGTTATTTTTGGAAAGAGATAACTTATTTTGGAAAAGAATCCTGCTGATTCAACCTTATTTGGCATATGAGAACCTTTCCCCCATTCTCCCTCACCCCCAGGTTGGTTACAGACAAAATGCCAGAATAATACACATATTGTGTCTCTTAAGACATCTTTGGCCTCAGGTCTTCCAACTCCTGGACTTTGATCCAGTTTTACTACTTCATGCTGAAGTAGTATATGTGGGCTTTTCAGCAACTGAGCTGTTTTATATGGGAGCCCTACAGAGAACATCCATATATCCATATTCACCACACTTTCTTTCCTAGATTGCCACTTTGGATGATAAACCCTGTTGGCAAATGTGAACAGAAATGGAGCTACTGCAGTGGCATCTCTTAAACCATCAGAAGGCATGAGGTCAGAAGTACACCCTTTTCAGGATGGTAGGTAGGTATCAACTCACCTTCCAGTTATAAGGGAAACTTAATATCTGCTGTTTTGTTTTTTACCAACCTACACAAGGCTATCTTGGGTTCATTCAGGCTTGGTAAATTCAGTAACTGACAAAGGTGAAAGTGCAGTTCTTAAAAAACTGTTTCATTCTCACCAGATCAGTGCAGTAATCTCTAACTGCTGTATGTTATTTCCAGCATTCATGAGATGGACAAAATGTGATTCAAACTTTTCTGCTTATAGTTCTAAATCAATCATGTAACTGAATACTTTTCCTTCTTTTCTCTTTAACCATCTCTCTTTTTGCTTTATTTCTTTAACTTTATTTCCAGTCTTCATAACTAGTTGATAAACCCCAATTTTTGAAGATTTTTATAAATCTGCAGAATGGTTTTCAGTGTTAGGTGGGGGTTTTTGCTTTGCTTTTTGAATGCCTGTTGCTATTTCACTACTACCAAGTTCTACATTAGTTAGACTTTACCATCTGCACTGTACAAAGACACGTGTTCCAAGTGAAAAATTATCAAATTTCAGTGTACAGGAGTCAGGTCTTTGTTTTGATGACATAGAGTCACACCCCTAGCAGTAGAGCTTTATCATTAAATTGTAAAGCTGATTCTTCATTAAAGATCACTGGCCCAGTTACAATGACAAGTATCATTAACATTTTGGTAATGCCCAATTTTTGGTACTGTCATTTCATCACTATCATTGAACTAGCCCACTGTAATGATCACAACTTTCTATATTATTGCCACATCTTCGTCATATCCTTTCACCTGGAAGACCTAACTGTACTGAGTATCTTTTTCCATCCTGAAAGGAGGGCTTTCACTTGTATAAATCCCACTTGTATAAACGATCTGTCCTTATGGGACAGACTTATTAATGAATTGCTATATTAGAACGTGATTAACTATGCTAACTTAGTTTGAAATGAGTAGTTGTATGACCATTAGTCATTAATGAGGTGAAGATTTGCTAAAGAAAAAAACACAAAATCTTAATGGTAACTACTCAAAACAGCCTAGATTTTAAGATAAGGACAGAGATGGTAGGCCTTCCGAGAAAGTCACAGCAGGAGCTGATAACCAGGAAAGATATTCTGTGTACTGCTTAGTTGACTTTTAAAAAGATTTATTTCTGCATTTTCACACCTTGTGAAAGATGGAAGAAAATGTCTCATGAGAATGAAATCAGTAGGTTGTTTCTGGTTGGAAGTGGAAAGAGTTCAAGGTCCAAAGCTCAGTTCCTTAATTCATAGAAGTATGTGTGTAACACTAAGCATATTAGTTCTTCTGTGACTCCTAGTTGCACTTGTGGCCTTTAAGCTGGTTGTCTCCTCTTGTTCAACAGTCCAGGCACAACATATGATTTCCATGCTAGGAAGAGATTACAGCTATGGCACTGAGCTACAGAGTTACTCTACTGTTTTGCATGTGTTAGCTTCAAACTGTATTGACAGAGCACCAGAGATTGATGAGTAACTAAAAGTTGGAGACACCACAGGATTTCCAGTTCACACTGTTTTTCTTATAGCTTTTAGCTAAACAATGCCATCCATATTCAACAAGAACAAGAGGCTCTGGGATCCAATACATTGATTTTCCATCTGTGTTCCCAGCCTGACCAAAGTTTCAGTGGGGGTCTTTATTCTCTTTTTCTGTGTATGACCCATTAGCTGAAAGAATTATCCATACTTGTGTCATTTAATGAAAATGAATGACTATTAAGAAAGCTCTGAGAGACTATTAACACAGAAGAGTTCAACAAAAGATTGCTTCCTGCCTTCCCTCCTTCGTTCCTTCCTATTTTTTTTTTTTTTAATTAATTCATTTTAAGGTTACTGAGGAGCTATGATCTATATCTCCTGGAGAGTAGTAGGGAAAGAAAATAAAGTGAACCTTCAGAATGAAATTTCTTAACTTTCCCCTCAAAAAATACATATTATTCTCCAACCATGGGTGCATGTACTAGGCTTTGAAGGATCACAGCAACGTATTATGAAAACAAAAATGTAAGGGGGGATGCTTTAAGAACTTTTTTTTTGCTTTCTGTTCAGCTTCATTAAACAAGTCTGGTGGATGGAAGAAAATAGAATTGTCTATCTACCTGAGGATACTAAACAGCTAAAAATATATTTGAAAATTGTAAATGCTAATTTTATGTTTATTTCTGGTGATTTTTTTTTTTTAACTTGAACTTCATTTATATGGAATTTTCAGAAGAACTGAAATTTTCCTTTATAATACTGTCATCCATAAGAACTCTTCACAGTAGGTAGTAAAAGAGCCCCAAAACAAAATGAATGAATGGATATTTTAGAGGTTTTAAAATTACTAGGAAGAGTGAACATAGTTGCTGTTCTTTTTATCACTGGCTTTTATCTTGTCTATTCACTTCTGTGATGGATAGCTTTATAAATGTCATGCTGAAACAACTTTACTCTAGATGCCAGATATACATCCTGAACTACTTATGCCTCAAGATTTCTTTGAGGCAAAGGAAGTTTGGCATTTTAGGCATGGTAGCAAAGAGTCCAGGATAGAGAAGCATTTTTGCGCACAGCAATTCAACACTTCTTACTGGTGTCTGTGACAGGTAATTTTCCTGGGAAAGATGTTTATCTTGTATTACCAAATAAAAGAGGATGTGGGGTGAGCACTGGGAAGCAAGACAGTCTTGTGTTTTGATGTGGTTAGGGCAGCAGGTCAGAGAAATGCTGGAAAAGACTAAGAGGATACTTGTCCCTTGTGAGCCCCTGTGCATGTGCATGCAGGGAAAACGCCTGAAGCATATGAAGTACCAGAAGCAAGGGAAGGAAGGAAGGAAGCAAGGGAAGGAAGGAAGCAAGGAAGGAAGGAAGGAAGGAAGCAAGGGAAGGAAGGAAGGAAGGAAACAGCAGTGTGCTCCCTTTAGGAACAAAGTCCAAACACATTAGCCTCCAAACCCTCACTAACTCCAATACAGACTTTGTCTTCCAAGGTATTTCTTTCTGAGGACCTGTCTCATTGGCCAAGTTGGTAGAGAAGAGTCTCAAAAGTAAAAAAAAAAAGGCCCCCCAAACCTTTCTCATTTTAGGACTCCAGCACACTGGTGTGGGTGCAAAAATAATTAAACAAACCAAGTTGAAGATGGTCTTAATGCACACTTCATAGAAAACCCCAACATAAAG
Source organism: Tringa tobata (assembly GCA_033628505.1). Classification (NCBI taxonomy): domain Eukaryota; kingdom Metazoa; phylum Chordata; class Aves; order Charadriiformes; family Scolopacidae; genus Tringa; species Tringa tobata. Next base: position 13,343,810 of record JAHREE010000339.1, read on the forward strand.
ATCTGAAAAAAAGCCCCATAGTTTCCAGATTTTTTTCCTTGCAGTGTATTGCGTTCTTCCTCCATAAAACCCTTGAACTAAAGCAACCATTTTCTTGCACAAAAAAATATACTTAAATGACTGGGACTTCCTTATTTCTTGGATCTTTTTCCAGGATACTTGAAGAGATTATGTGGGCTCTCTCCAGGGAGTCTGTCCTGAAGACATTCAAACAGAGCCAATATTGTCATGCTGCCACTTTTCATGGTGTTATTGTGAGTCTCAAAACATATGGTGTTTTTCTTAAAGCTTCAGCTACCGGAGTAATGACTGTTAGCTGTTTACTTAGGTTATTTAATGTCAGCCATGGAGATTTCAATATCAAAGCATTTCACAGGTCTTAATGTGTGTAAGGCAAAAATCCATCAAATCCTGATTTTGCATGTGAGGAACTAAGGCCATAGAAGATTAAGAAGTGTGAGGTCACGCAGGAAATCTGCTGTATGTACCCAGGTTTTTCCAAGCCCTTTAGGCTAACGTCCAAATCACTGATTCATATTTTATTTAGCTTTCATGTAAGATTAACAAGCAAATGGAAGACTGGGATATTTTGATAGTGTAATCATGACTAAAAAGGTTATATCTAAAATTTAAGTTTCTAAAGAGAATAAAACCAAAGAATATTATTGCTTTATAGCATTTAAACAAATCTTGTGCCTTTTAGGACTTGAATTTAGTAAATCTGTTACTTCCTCCAGCATAAGAAAAAGAGGATCTTTTAAAAGAACACCTTTCACAGTATTCCTTCTGGCATATCCTTATGATAGAAGATCTCTAGTACTTTATGACCAGAGTATGATATGATGCAACCAATCACAGCTATATGTCTTATTAAAAGCATAATAACCGGCTCGCAGCACATTCAATGTTCAGTCGGCCAGTAGAAAGACCTGACAGATTTTGAAGTGACTGACAAGGACATGATAAGACCATTTCCATTCTGATTCAGGAGAAGGTGACCTTTCAAAAGTCTTCCTGCATGTGAACACTGACCTAACATTACTACCAATGCAGTCAACCCTCCTTGTATATAAGAATGCTCGATCTCAGCAAAGAAAACAACCTCCTGAGGATAGAAAGAAATAGTTTCTTTAAGAAATGCAAAAAAGACAGCATTTAGCTTTGCTGCCACCTTTTGTCCCTCTTTTTTCAGAAGAAAGGTGTCTTGCCCAGACTAGATCTACTGTACACCTTCCCACATAAAAGACATAATTATCAGGAACTTCCCTTTGCTGTTTTTCCTTGCCTTGAAGTATACAAGGGGAAGAGAGCTGCTTAAGACCTTGAAAAATTTTCAGAGGCAGAACTGAAATAGTGGTACAGGATCCACTGGTCCAAAATACAATAAACTCAACTCCATTTACTTCCTTTTCCCATTATCTTTGCAGACCCTGAAGCCACTGCTTCCAGTCTTTGGTGGGTTGACCTTGGCTGGATGCCAGGTGCCCACAAGCTGCTCTATCACTTCCCTTCCTCAACTGGACAGGAGAGAGAAAAACATGACGAAAAGCTCTTGTGTCAAGATAAGGACAGGGAGATCATTCATGAATTACTGTCACAGGGAAAACAGTCTCAACTCAGGGAAACTAATTTAATTTATTGCCAAAGTCAGAGTAGGGTAATGAGAAAATAAAACTAAATCTTAAAACACCTTTCCCCCACCCCTCCCTTCTTCCTGGGTCCAACTTTACTCCCTATTTCTCTACTTCCTTCTCCTTAAGTAGTGCAGGGGAGCTGGGAACACGGGGATGCGGCCAGTTCACCACCCTTGTCTCTGCTGCTCCTTCCTCCTCAAACTCTTCTCATGCTCCATTGTGGGGTCCCTCTCACAGGAGACAGTACTCCATGAATTTCTCCAACATGAGTCCTTCTCACAGGCTGCAGTTCTTCATGGACTGATCCAGTGTGGGCTCTTTCCACAGCGTGCAGTCCTTCAGGAAAAAACTTGCCACGCAAACCCAATACACAATCCAAGGTCAAACTGAGGAACAAGCATCCTGATTCCAAACTGAGGAACTGAGACCATTTGGAAACCCGTCTGTTTGCTGGCTTCCCTAAGATTTACAACTGTTCATTATTCGTTCTTTTCTGTTCTTATAGTGAAGATTATTTTTGGCATTACTGCATTATCTTTGGCAACCTTGGCCCAAACTCACTTGACAGAGCAATGAGAAGGCACTTTCTTTAGGCAGATAAAATATTTTTCACTTGTTCTTTTTTCGTTCCCTGTGTTGAGAGCTATGTGATGCTGCTGTCCATCCAGAACTTAATAGCTACAAGAAATGTATTATACCTCTTCATTCCCAATTCAGGAGTCCCTTAACAGGCTATTTTAGCTGTCCTGATCAGTAGCCTCACTTAAGAAGTCATTTTTAGGCTTCTCTTCCATTCAAACCATTCTGAGAAAGAGCAGCTGCTGCACAATTTAGATCTCCTACAGCATACTCTAATCACCTAATCCTTGTAACATGGACATCGCTGGGAAATGTTGGAGGGTGGTTCCTTTTCATGCAGATGAAATTGCAGCAGCTTATGTCTTCTTTTTTCACCCTTTTTCCCCCCCTTTATTAAAAGAAAAGATCCTGGCTACTTACAACTAATAGCCAATATACTAATGAAAGCAGAATACTAATAACAGCAGGGATGGAAAAAATAGGAATCTGGTGCTAGTCGTCTTTGAGATGGGATAGACTTTATTTGTTGCTGTAATGTGGATATGTACCAAACTACACGAATTTCATTTCCAGTTCTACTCAAAATGAGTTAGCAAAAGTGAAGGGCAGGGCATCCATATAATTTGCATTGGGAAAAAAATACAAAAAACAACCTCTATAGAAACCTGCAAGCTTCTGATGAGGAAGCTAACTATGAAGCTTCTGACAAGACAATTTCCTTCCTGATTATGCTTGAGAGATGATATATGCTAGAGGAATATTCTAGAAATGCTGAACTGAAGAAGCATACTTGTTAACCACTCTGACAGCCTGCTCTCTGATCTTAGAAGACGTTAACACACTGAGCATGGCAATGACATGATCTGTGTCTTGAGTGCTTTATATTGCTTGAAAAAATACACTTATGCAAAATAAATTTGTACATAGTAAAGTGGAACAGAAATAAGAGGCTGCAAGACTTGGCTTTTAAAAGGATGTTTAATTTTGACTGAAATGAATTACTCATAAAATGAAAAGAAATAGAAGATCACAGTAAATTATGCAAGTACTTCTCAAGTCCATGCTCCTTTTTTAATAGAGGAGTAAAAATACTGAGAAAATCTCTAACAATGATAGTAAAACCTCCCAACATAACAACAGCCTTACCTGAATTGACATTAAAGGAAGAAATACGTCATAGCTCTCCCATATCAAATGATGAAACTTCTGAACACAAAGAGCGGTTCAAAGCTTTTCAATTATGTTAGTGTCACTGTACATTCACAGCAGATTCAACACTCCTCAGAAGTACTGTGCTTCTTGCAAACGTATAGTATAGCTACCTTTGATGAGCATAGAACCTAATCACTGGAGGAGATTATCCTTTTGAGGGACATGGTTTAGTGCTGGATTTGGTACTGCTAGGTTAATGTTTGGACTCGACAAACTCAAAGGTCTTTTCCAACATAAATGATTCTATGATTCTACAATTCTTTTTACTCACATACGTAAATTAGAAAGTAACCCTCATACAACAAGCTCACAGAATCAGGAAAGTACTGTATCGATCTCAAAAATCCAAAGCAGCAATAATGCTTTGACTCAGCAAGTTTATTCACAGTGCTGCCTCTGGAATTTGTATTGCTTCCTTCTTCCTATGTACAAAACTAAGGTTAACCACAGACCTCGATGCCTGGACTATTTCCTGTATTACCTCTTGTGATGGGGAAAAGGGCTAGTGCACACTCTAGTTTCACCCCAGTATGGTCTGGAAAGCAATCAGAGGCTGTCCGGGTCCTGCAGTATGGTAAGACTCCCACGCTTAATGCATTAATACTACCAAGGGCAGAAATCTTGTGTCATGTATGCATAACTAATTCTTACCTCATACAAAATAATTTTACCAGATATTGTTCATCCTTTCCAAACCATTCGTTCTCACTTTAGTTCTCACACAGCTGCATTTAGATTGTAAAGAATTCTGCATAACACATTTCACTGGGAGAAAAAGATCAAATTTTCAATGTGAAAGTCCCTAAAACTTCTGTTAGCAGCAGTTTCCTGTGTTAAAACTAGGAAAAGAATGGCTTACAAAGGTGTCTAATCTGTCTCTTTTCACTTATTTTAGTCAAAACAACCATTCTTAAGAGTAAGAGAATTTATTGTATTAAGACTGATTCTTTGACTTGATATAAATTTGCATCATGCTATTCATTATCATTTTAATTTTGACTTTCTAACCTATATGGCCAGGTTCATCAACTGTTATGTCACTGTGAGAGTAGATCAATCATTTAAGCCAATTTTGTCTGTCATACTAGTTGTTGACAAAGATGAGTTGCCTTAAATTGGAATAATCTTAGCAAGTTCTGCCAGAAGTCACATCTCCCCTTTCCCTCCCAGATCGACCTTCACTGCACCTTGTAGTGTGAGGTAACGAATGCTCTGTCCATTGTTACCCTAAAAATTTGAAAATGGAGAAACACTTTCCGTATGCTTCTTGCATAGACAATCACAATCCCCCACAATACATCAAAACCCTATAGCCAGGATGATGTTCTTTCTCCTGTTAAAGCCTGTGAACAATCACATAATATATTTCAGAAAAATGTAATGTACAATAACATCCCAGGAGTAATGCGTTTTCTATTCCCTCTGTCAGTGAATTGGGAAAGCCCAGCTTGAAACAGCTTTATGTCTACATAACATCTATTTATCATTCCTTTTATGAAACAGAAGATCTCTCATAAATAATTCTGCTTGCATTTTGTGGGTAGAAAAAGGCTTATTTCTAAGCAGCTAAATTCTTGCTTAAAGTTCATGGGATCCCTGTTTCCCTGGTTCACTGGAGAGACACTGAGAAAGTCTAGGACCAGGTGCCTGCGAAGGAGATCTGTCATGTAGTCCAGCATCAGAGCAAAACACTCATTAGTGAGTACCTACTTATCCATCTCCTTAAAGGTCTGAATTCTCAAGCTGGGTTTTTTAGCAGAACCTTCAGAGAGAAATGAGAAAAATTTCCCTGTACTGTCTATATTTTTGCAAGATCTAACTGGATGATGGTACTTCACTGGCCCATGCCATAAGTAACTTAGTAGGTGGGAGAATTGGGGTTGCACAGGGAAAGTTACCCAAGGGAGGAGTGTCACTGCTTGCAAGCTGGTGAGGGTCTTCACTTGACTAAGAGAGAGAAGACTGAATGGAAGATCTTGAACCCTCTGCATGGCTTTCAGACTTTTTAGAGTTTCCAATCTAAGGAATTCCTCTGACTCTTTCAGCTGATATCACAGGACACTTCCAGCTGAGTCTGATTCCCTATGCAAATTACCCGCAGCTCAGAGTTGAGGTCAAATTGAATCAACTGCAGTTAAAGTGGTAAAAGTCACCTGAAACTTTCTTTTCTCTGAGAAATCTCTACTTTGTATTCAGAATTAACACCTCTTTTCTTTTCTTTTCTTTTCTTTTCTTTTCTTTTCTTTTCTTCTCTTCTCTTCTCTTCTCTTCTCTTCTCTTCTCTTCTCTTCTCTTCTCTTCTCTTCTCTTCTCTTCTCTTCTCTTCTCTTCTCTTCTCTTCTCTTCTCTTCTCTTCTCTTCTCTTCTCTTCTCTTCTCTTTTTTTCAGGGGTGGGGTAAAAGTAATTCTGCCTTTTGAACAACTTCTGAACAGCCTCCTTGTAGAAAATGTATGGTTTTGTTTTACTAAAGATGTAAAAAGGAACAAGAAAAGAGCAGTAGATATTAAAACTTAGTGTCACAGAGAACTCTGGAGCCAGACTAGGAGAAGAGACAACAATTCCGGTAAAACAACGGGTGATATCCACAGTACCCAAATACATTGGAAATCATTAGAACAGTGTCTTTATGAATTAGATGTAATGAGATGGACATTACCTCAAAGTAAGGGAGTTTAACTTGCAAAGTCTTCCTTTTACGCCTTGCTTTCAGCTCAGATTATAGTTTTTTCACTGTGTTTAGAGGATTGACAATCTATCAAGCCTGATGGATGTCTCCTTGTCTCCAGCAGAGACAGGTGGTATTTGTTTAAAAGGTGGCATAGTTCCAAAATACGCCTAGTACGAGAGATGCTGAACTCTGGCAAGAAAGAGTGAGAAACTTAATTAACTATGGATGCCTTTTCCCAATATTCATTCCTACAACTGAGTTCCATGATGAGTTCGGTATTATTCATAAAGCTGTGTGAAAGTGGGAACTCTTACATATGGTAAATTTTTATATCTAAAAGTGGTAGGTGAAAGCATTTTTAAAATTTGTCATAAAAAAAAAACCTGAAGAATTTTCAGAATGACATGTCAGAATTTTACATTGCAACTTTACTCCTACATATATTATACAGTCAGAAATATAGAAATACAGTCAAACGAATGAAAAAAACAGTCTCGTTTTCCTAAGATAATTCCAAATGACATCAATAAAATCCCATTATATATTTTATTTCAGCAGTATCTGCTAATAAATTTTGACTGCGTTTAAGTATATATGAAAATTCAGACTGACTGTGATGTCACAGTGTGTAAATTCCTCCAGTATTAAATGCCTTAAGCTTGTCCAAATCTACAGTATGAATACAGTATGAAACATTCATATTGCAACATAATATATACATTCTTTTTCAGATATTTTAATAAAAAATATAGTGATCTTCTGAAAAGGAAATTGGGACTACTTTAAAGTGTTTAGGAGCCAATACTGTTTTTCAATTAAAAAGAGTGTCACATGTTCTAAACCTATGTGCTTTTCATCAAAGTTCTTTCTTTTTCTCTTTAGATCATGAGTGATTGTGTGATAACGGGACAAATACAGTTCACACTGTATTTCACTACAACTTTATACTAACTTCTGTTTTAGCAGAAAGTAATTTTTAAACTATTGGGATAGTTGCAGAGTCCAAAAGATAATGTCTCTTTAGGATTTTAAGTAGTGTGTGTGAAAAAATTCTGCTGGAGTAGTGATAGGAAACTTTAAATGACTAAGAGTGAAATGTCTAAGTCTTATCTAGTCATAGAAATGTGTAGCTTCACCCACAGGAAAAAAAAATGGAGAGGTTGATTTATATGACCTACCTAGAGAATAGTAGTCTAATCTAATTCTTATTCTGCAATAAGATGGATCACTACACTGTGTCTGTTTCTCTCCTCTGATTTTAAAACAGGTCTAAAAAGATTAGTTCAGGCTTAAACAACTAACTCTTAAATTCCTAGTGAGAACAGATGTATCTTGCATGTCAGAATATATTCAAAATATTTCTACTCAAATAGGATAGATTTTAAATTATCAAATTTTTTAACTTTGATTTTTTTTCTCTAAACAAGAAAGTAAATTTACTGGGAATTTTCACCTTTAGTTACTGTTGAGATATACATACAACTGTTTTATTTATTTAGAGAAAACTTGAATAGGAAAAACATTTTCCTCCCTCCTATACAGTTTTTCAAAGTAGCCATTGAGAATAAATTAGGCTTAAATACAGTAAAGTTATAAACAACATCCAAGTTTAATAACAAAATAGACTATTTAATTTCATATTAGATGTTATGCATAAAAAAGTAATTCCTGAACAAATAAGAGTGAGAAAGATTTAAAATTATTAGGCAATTATATCTGCATCAATGAAACTAGATTTTGACTCTTAGCTACAATTGCATATGTGGCATCATAATTTATTTTTTATTTATAAATTTAAAAAAATATAGGGATTGGAAAGCAAGCATACAGACATTGACAATAAAGATATGTATTGAAATGTATGTGGAATTATTTTTTAATCCTCTGATTAGCTGGTTAACTGAAAGCTATTTCTATATATTTTTTTAAGATAACTTTTGGAGAAGTAAATAATTTTTAATCAATATTTTTCTTGGTAAGCTTTTATTTTGACTTGGAAAGAAGTGAAGAATAAACTTCTGATAAATACGAAGATGAAAATAAGCTTCAGATGTTCTTCACCAACTTGCCAATTGTTCATGAGCCACACTTTTCACAGTTCTTATTGCACATGCACTTACAGCACAGAAGCTGAGCCTTTCCAAAGGCATAAATTGCTAAAAGTAGCTCATTGAAAAGAGAGCATAAAAGCCTAGGAAAAACACCTTGGCATTATAAATTATTATTCACTTATACAAATCTCCTTAAGAAACATAGCAAGAAAGGGTTGCACAAATAGACATACGAAAAAAATGTTACCTGTGCTTCACAGAATGTTTAATTTTAACTTGTATTATGAATTATAATGCTTTGCAGTTCTCTATTGCTTTCCATCTGAGGGCTTGAAAGCACTTTGCAATTAAGAATGAATTACTGAAGATAAGAAAATGATGTTGGGCTAGAAATGCCAGATCAGTAAGGACATACCAGGTCATTTTCTGAGAGTGTTTTCTACAGGTAGCACTAGGCCAAGTGCCGTGAGCAAATAGTAGATTAAAAGTGTTTTAGTTGTGGGGTTTGGGTTTTTGTGTGTGTGTGTGTGTTTGTTTGTTTGTTTGTTTGTTTTTGTTTTTGTTTTGTTTTGGGTTTTTAGGGGTTTTGTTTGTTTGTTTTTAATCTGCTTGACCTTAATTGTGATATTCTGTTTTAAAGACTGATATAAACGTTTCCTTTCAGACTATGGGGGAGGGAAACAATGATTTTTAGAAAAACATTTTGTGACATCAAACCATGAAAAAAACAGCTCGTGCAAGTGAAAAATTGACTCCACAACTGACTATGACAATTTGTGAAAAAAAATCAGCAAGTTAAAAAATGCTAAATAATTTATCTGACACCTGAGTCATTAGAGCTCAGTTACTAGACTCTAAAAAGGCTTTCAACTCCCACACAGCAGAGAATATAACCACAGCGTTAGTTTTATGAAGGCAGCTACAAACAGCAGTCACTCAGTAATACCAGGCAGAGGGGTGGGTTGGCATGGGCTTTACTGTTAGTGATGACCAACAACTAGAGAGAACACAACTGGATCTTGATATCTAAAATTCCCACCATGGGGTTGTACATACGCACATATCAGACACACCTATATATATATATAGTGTTCAACCGATGAAGTCAAATGGCAGATACTGAAATATATCACTGGTTCCTGTGCTGCACAATGCCATGGCACAGTATTCTGTAGCAAACACTATATTTAATCAGTGGGTGCCCTGCCATATATACATAATTCGTAAGCTTAGCCAACTGTATAAAATGGGTAGAGGTTGTATTACCACAGGCTGGTATAAAGCATACTACAACTATTCAAAGTACCCATTTTGCAAATTACTTTTACACATAATATTTACTTTTATTTGTTATAATGAATTACATCTTCTAATAGTAGTGATAAATAGACTTACAAATAATGAAGTTGAATATTATAAACTATTGAAGATACCTCTCTGCACTTCATAAGCCCAAAGAAATCACCAAACTTCTCAGACCAGCCTTCTATAGAGTAGCACATGGAGTTTTAAATTTTAAAACTGCATTCCAGGACTACCAACTAATCTGGTTTTCTTTACATAGTTTATGATGGTAATCTATCATGCAGTGGCATTTTAAGCAATCGACTGGGATTTACAGGAAAGCACATCTTTTTTACTCTAATATAAAAGTTCTGTGTTATGTAGACTTCCATTTGCATTCTCATCTTCTCTGTTGTTTTGTTTGGTGGTTTGCTTTTCTTTTTTTTTTTTTTAATTTCTACCAGCAGTTCATATTTTGTAAGAAAACTATATAGTGGTCTTACAGACATAATTGTTCACTTAGGGTTAGGGAATATTATATTTTTCTTCTTCTTCTAGGTATGTTTGTGTGTGTGTGTATGTGTATGAGTATGCATGTATAAACATGCCAAGATTGTCTAGCCGCAAATCACTTTTTACACATCTCAAGGCTTGTTTAGTGACTCTATATATCTTTCCTATTTATTCTCTTTATTATCAAGTAATCTGGTAGTGGTTTTCTGGTAAGTTTGCTTGATGTCTTTCATTATAAATAATTTTGAGGAATCTTTTGAGAAGTTCTGACATCTCAAATGTTTCATTGGTATCTGAAATTGGATGTGGAAAAGCCCAGGGGTTTGACAAGTGTCCTTGCTCTCTCTCTGCTGTTCTGCTCAGGTGCAATTGCAATATAATCAGCTGAAAGCCAAGATTTCTTTTTTGTAGCTTGTTTCCTCAGGAAAGATGTAGAAAACTGACCAAGATAATAAATGAACATGAACATCCTAATCTAAGAGTTGGGCTGATGCCAATGCCTTGGAAGCAACAACAATGGCAAATGATAAACTAGAAATACATGAGTGGCTGAGGAAGAGGGAAGGCTGAGAGTCTCTGATAAGCCTTTCAGTTCCAATTCACAACCTTAAACATGGCATGGAGGAAGTACTGGGACAAACACAAGGAGGACAATGAAAGTGGGAGGAAGTGGTCTAATCCTAGTAACCTATTTGAGCCTTAAGTTCAGCTTTGCCTCTTCTCAATTCCACTCTTCACCCCCACCCCACGCTCTACCATACACACTACCAATGACAAAATGCAGGTGATAATTGACGTAATCAGTTTTGTAAATTAAGACCTAAAAAGGATGATCTTTACTTCTTTGTCGTTGATATTATCACACAACACAGCACAATTGAAGCTGGAAGGGACCTTGGGAGGTCCTCTGGTTCAAACCTCTGCTCAGGGTAGGTATAACTTCAAAGTTAAATCAGTTTTCTCACATCATCCAAGTCAAGATCTGAATACCTCCAAAGTTGAAGATCCAATTTATGTAATTTATTTTTAACCCTTCCCCTTAATCAAAACCCTTAATGAAACTCATTGAAAGCTCTACAATAAAAGGATAATTTGGAAAGATAATAATTAGTAAAATCAAGCACACCAAAATAGGGAACTGACATATTTAGAGTTTTCAGCAAAACTGGAATTCTCTCACTCTGGGTACTGGGAATCAGCTTTCAGTTACCTGATCACATGCTCTTCTTTCAGTTCCCACTTTCACTCTGCCTCCTAAACTCATTCAATGCATAAGATGGCAAAGAGGCAAAAATAATTCTATATAGATACATTTTGTATAATATTTTCTCACTATCAATGAAAATTTAATAACTTTTACAGTCCAAACTAGTTTATTTTTTGATAATAGTTGTACTTAATACGCAATAATCAAATATGGAAACATCCATTCATTGTTCATTCTACAAAAAGTATGTGTGTGAGGTCTTTTTGATGAATTTTAAATGTACTTGTTTTTTGTCTATTTCTATCACTTGTATTCCAGATATAGCTATATACACACACAAAAATATAATATGTATATTGTGTGTATGTAATAAACATCAGGACTATCTTACAAAAATAAAGAAAAATGCTCAGTAAATATATATATTAAATATATTAGCAGAAGTAAACATCAAATGAATCCCTGAACACTTAGTATCATATCACTCTGGTGTTACAAACGCCACTTTACTTACACCATGCAGAAAACCTCCTCTCCTGTTTGAAGGAATAGCTAGCAATTAGTCAAACATCAGGAGATCCTAAATACAACTAGGAACAGTTGTTTTATTCTTTGTGCTTCTCCATTTTGACTCAGGTACACACTGGAGCTATTTTAGGCCAGGGCTTTCATTCCAAGAATAATATGCCTGTTTTTGCCATCAATAAAGCATTTTTAGAGCATCTTTTTTTCCACAGCCTCTTGTCATTGGTGACCAGTAAGGTTTGCTATAATTTTTCTTCTCCTAGGCTATAGACCTCTTAGGAGCTTGTTCTTTACTCTTGAGTGTGCTATTTTCTAGCTGCCCCATTTCTGAGTCCCTGCATTGTTTTTCCTCAGTGCTAAGGATTGTCTTTATTATTAATGGCTATGTGAACCTATATCAAAGTGTCAGCAGCTGAAAAGAATTATTTTCTTCTTTCTTGAAAATATGAAATTAATTTAAAAGCATGTCCTACCCAGCTGGCAATTACAGTAACAACACCATCCAACTGTCTCTATATTCTGTAATCTGTGATATTTTTAATGCTTACAGAATAAAAACAAACAAACAAAACCTACCAACCATGTGTTCAGAAAATAACTCTGGATTTGAGAACATGAGCAAATTAAATAGGTGATAGATCTACTTGGATGTCAAATGTCCATTAAAGGCATTAAAGCTGTAAAATCAGCTGTCAAAACCTAATAGAAAATATTGTCATATTTGCAAGTACCAGAAAGATACATAGCATAGGACTTGTACTAGTGCTAATTAATCGATACTGTTCTCCAAATTGTTATCTTCATAATAGCTTGAATTATTAGAAAGTTTCCTAAATGATGATCAAATAACCGAAATTAAATAGCTAACTTAGTACCTTTTCTCCTCATAAATTATACATAATTATACCCTGTAAGGGGTAGCTTGCTTTTTATTTTATTTCTTCCAACTGACCACATGCTATTGTTGCCCATTCGATTTAGTACACATTTTTCTTTCTCAGTGGTGCCCTTTACTTCTGTTCAGCAGGAGCACATGAATTATTTGTGACTCAGTCTTTGGGCTGTGGAATGTACATATGGATGTTAATAGTCTCTGAAGGAAGACGTGCCCATCTTTGCAGAGGAGAAAGGTCTGGAAGAACTGCTGGGACTTGCTTCAAATGGAACATGGGGTTGATTTACCAGATGGGTCACCTGGTACCCATGCTGCTCCTTCCCCTATATGTTCACTGCAGGCTGTTTTCCATGTCCCATGGTGCAAGAGATGTCATGCTGCTGGACTACTCCTGCATCCATACTGCATTCAGATCTGTCATATATGGGGAATTTAAAAACATTGGCTGTTCCTTTTAGCTCTAGCAGGGTATGTTGTTTTCCTTTGGATCCTCAGATCACAGGAGCTGTATTTCCATATGACAGTCAGAGATCAAAAAGTGCTTGGGGCTTTTCTGGCAGAGAAGGAGAAGAATGCTGTACCATACCTTCAGCGAATGCTACTTTTAGAGTTATCTAGCTTCACAAGCAACAAAGTACTTTTGCATACTTGATAGCTCTAGAGAATATCATTCACCCTATGTACCACACACTATTAAATATATGTACAAAGTGCATATGCATTCTGATATGTCCATATCCCACAGATATGACATTGTCTATGACATATGTTGCATTATATTTACTATTCAGCAGAGCCACTAACTGGATGTAGTTCTGGAGCGCTGTTTATGAAAAAGAAAGTCACCAACCCTGGTTTTGGTGATAATCCTTAGGTAATAGGTGGTACATAGTCTGACAAACAGCTGTGTTGTCATGCTTGGAGGCTTGTTTCATGGGCTGAGCAATTAAGTAACAGATTCATTAGTAAAATGCAGGAACGAAAATCAGATACTCCTACAGAACAGATATGTCAGCTGCTTCAGTTCTTACTATCTCCATCAGTGTTTCTGCTCACCACCCTTCCCACAAGTTGACATTCTTGATGGCACATTCAGGTCTTTGCATGCTTGTATAGCGTCTTGCAAACCCCTGAATGTTCGCTGTCCTAAAGAACAGGCTTCCTTTAAGAGAATATTTTGAGAGCTTAATATCTCAAATTTCCTCTGAGATCTATACTTGTGAATACTGCATGCTCTGCTGCATGACTTTACATCTCAAGAATGAACTAATTTTCTGGGTTTTTTTATATATAAGCTTGGAGGGGGTGAATATAGAATACAACAAAATCATTTGAAGCTACCAGCATACTTTAGTGTCAAAACTACTTATGTTTCTTAGTCATGGAAAAATGTTTATATTTAACAAAGAGTTACCTGTTAGAGGCTAAGCAACTTCCTGTATTGAACAAATACAAAACTCATCTCCAAAAATTTAAAAAAGATGGCAATTTCAACTTATTTTACAGAAGTTTAGTGAAAATTCTAGCACAACAAAAAGAAACCAATACAGTCAAAGGTATTGTGTCATGGGTGGTAACCAGACTAGAAATTCAAGAGCTAAAAATATTGTAAGGTTATTGAGTGAATGAAAGAATGCCAACAAATTATTTTCAGATTTAGTTAAGTGCGAAAGAGGTATTTTTTCACCTTGAAATTGCAGAAAGAGGGCAATTCTTTCTTCTTCATACAACAGTCACCACTGTTCATGCTGTTCAGTTCTGAAGAACTCCTCTCAAGCAACTGAATTCATTTTTTATTTTTTTTTGTTTGCGTAGACATAACCCATATTTTCCTTCCACAGAAATCTCGGATGAGATTTCTCCATGAACTGCTAAACAACAGATCATCACTAACTCTTAAAGAAATTCTTTGCTGTTTGTAAACTGGTTGTCTGCAGTACCCATTCAATATTTCAACATTTCAAGCCAAAATAGCTTCAAATAAAACATTCCTGAAAAGGTGAGAGGTTATCAACTTGGTTAGTCTGCACTGAGTTTTTCACCACTGCAGCAATTGTGCTATAAAACCTGTGATGGTAAATTTGGCTTAGCTGTATGTGCCTGAGTTGCAGTAGTCTGAGTTTTCCACTGGCATGAGCCAAGTCAGGATGCACATCCATTTTGGAGAAAAATCAGTTTGGTTCTCAACAGTAGACCTCTGATAAAGTGGATTAGAAACTTTGTTAAAGCTCTGTAGTAGTCATCATTTATAATTTGTTTTCTTCTTAGTAGTTTTGGGGGGTTTTAAATAGTTAAAATATGTTTAAAGATAATTAAAAATATGAATAGGTTAAGAGGGAAATCTTCACATGGATAAGTATTTATGGGTAAATAAAAGACTAGAAAGAAAGGGCAGGAGTAAATTGTCAGTTCTTGCAGTGAAAAGAAATCACAAATGAAGTTCTTAAGGGACCTAGATGCAACTCACATTCTTTAACATATTGATAAAGGAAACAAACATTGTGGTGACAAAAGCTGCAGCCTGATTGTAAGGAATTGCAGAAGGACCCCATAAGAACGGAACAAAATAGATGGCAAAATTCAATGCAAATAAATGTAAAGTGATAAACATAGGAAAAAATAATCCTAATTAACATGTAAAATTATGGTTTCTTGAGTTTACCATTACACTGCGGGAGTGAGGTTATCTCTCATAACCCTGTTAACAGCAGGGATTATGATCGATTAGATAAAAAGTGCCATGAAAATGTCAGTTCAGCGCTTGGTAGTTGTCAGGAAAGTGAACAAAATGTCAGGAATTATTAGAAAAAAATGATAGAGAGTAAACCAGGAAGCATTAATATGCCACTGGTATAAATCCATGATTATCTTGCATCTGGAAATGTTTCATTCAGTACCCGTGCTCCCATTTCGAATAGGGTATAGAGAAATGGAAAGGCTCAGAAGAGGACAGCCAGGATGATCGAAGATACGCTCTCACTTCTGTGTGAAGAATGAGTATGTTTGGAAACAGCAGTTTGGAGCAGTAACAATTAAGAAGACTTATGACAATCATCCATAGGATTAAGCGTGGCATGGTGAAGCTGGAGAGAAATCAATGGCTCAAAACCTTGAGAGCACTGCATGAAGGTAGGAGAAACCATGTTGAAAGCAAACAGAATAAGGTTCTTCATGCAACGGTTAGCTGAGTTGTAGAGTTACTGGCTGAAGTATGATATAGAGGTCTAAGATTTATACAGCTAGAGGCATAAATGGGAAGAGTTCATGGTAGAAAAAACTTTGCTCATGCCAGCAAAGTCCCTAAGCTGAAAACAGGTAAACCCAGGGAGGGTATTACTTTGCCAATGGCTGCACTTGCATCCGATTGTACCTTTGTTCAAAATAGGATACCTATACTTGGGAACCTGGCCTTAGGTCTGACCCGATACAGAACACTGTTTTAAGACATGGAAAAAGAGTTTGTCATGTCTCTGAATTATCTGTAAGGGACTCACAGACTAGCGTCTGAGTTAATTTTTACTTTTTCCCTTTAAATAATGAAGCCCAAGCTAGTAATTTTTAAGATAAATTTGTTTAGCCTCAGCAATTCAAAATATCTCATTCATTTTACAAAAGCAATATCTTTTTGTAGCACCTCATGTTCTGTCCAGGCCTATTGGGTGCCTCTGAGCAATCTACTCTGTTCAGAAAGGGTGTTGGTTTCTGCCTGCTATAGAGAATTGCTTTGTCAGACTTGGCACCTGCCCACCTGGCCCTTTTCTGCATCATAAGAGACATCCCTCAGCTCCCCAAGTTCCCTAGGTATGTCCTTGGTAAGACTTTTCTGCTTTGTTTGGCTTTGATCCTTCCAAGGGAATAGTGAACTTACTCTTTTCACCCACATATATTTTGTTCCTAGTACTTTAGTTTCAATAGAAAAAGAGAACAAAGAAACGTGGCTAGACTTATAATTTGTTATTTGAGGCACCATCTAGAGAGAAAGGTTAACAATATCACATATACTTTTAGTTTAATCTTAGCAATTTATTACCTCTTTTACTCCTTAGCACTTCTCACCTGCAGTCAAAATAACAGCCACCAATTAAGGATGCAGTGTTTGCAATAACCCTTTTTCTCACAGGATTCTGCTCAGTGCTGGATGCTATTGATGACTCTCTTTGCACAGGTTAAATTTTCGTGCAGTTAGGTTTTGGGGTTAAAACTGTAAATGCTTCTGAAAGCTCTCTCTGGAGCTAGCTGTCAGAGGTGCTTAACAGTGATCCCCTCTCTGCCAGGGATGTGAATACAGAAACAATGCTGGGAATTACCCCTGAGGCTTGGGTGTCTTGTGTGGGGAGGCAATTTGCTGATCTCTTCCCTGTAAAAGGGCTGCTGAGACTGAGACACTCAGGTTTTATATATGCATTGCTTATACATACATTCTCTTCAGCTCGCGATTCTGATGTGTTGCTAGCTTTGTACAGGTACCACCTAGTAGTAATGGATCATCACTACTAATGCTAAATTTGATCAATCTGGACACATTTATGGAAAGAAACATAACCCCAAACCATTATTAGGAGGGAATGTAACAATGTATCACACAAAGTCAGGGAATCCTTTATAATTCAAAACCAGATTGCTCTACTGTTTCGAAAACATACATCTCTCCTGCCAGGAGGGAAGACAATGCATATCACAAATTTGCAAATTCTTTTTCCCAAGCAAAACAGGACCTCAATTTGGCCAAACCCATAAGAAGGACTTCTTATTCTCTCTCCCTGAAATCAGTGTATCAATGGTTTTCTGGTATTTTAAAGCCAGAACATAAATGAATAAACCAAACTGAGGAAACTCTTTAAATGGCAAAAACACTGGTCTCCTGCTTGAGACAAATTAAAAGAAATGGTTATTGTATCCTTGCTCTTTGAGTCCTTTCTAGTTGAGCAGCTTTAAGAGATTTTGGACACAAGCAGCTCCAAGGGGGTCTCCTTCCCTGTGTTCCAAGAGTTGGCCACAGGCTGCCAGCCTCTGAGTCGCTGCATTTTCCCTCTAAGCTCCTTTCTGGCTCTGCCTCGACATAAAGGCCTCTACATCTGGCATACCTGCAGCTGTCAGAGACAGAGTGACCTCCTTTTTACAGGGGTTTCAAATGTGAAATAGACTGTGTCTAAGTGAAATAGACAGGAGGCCACACACAAGCGACCTTCCTTTCTGCTGCTCTGACACAGCCTTTATAAAAAAATAAATAACTACAGTGTGTTTATGATGAAACATAAACATTTAGACAGTTTTAGTATTTGTCAGACTCAAAATGACCCATAAACCAGAAAACCAGAAAAGTCAGGAAGAAAAAATTTATATAGATTTTGAAACTGATAGTAGGAGGACATTTTATTTTCAAGGGCTGGCAAAGATTTAATCTGTTTTTTTTTCCGTACATAGTTTAAAAGTGTATTTAGGTAAAATGAAAGGAACTGAAACTGTGGATCATAGGCTAGCATAGCTACGTCTATGGATAAAAAAAGTAAAAAAATAAATAAGAAATAACATGGTTGTACCACCAACAGACAAAATGAACTATCTGTAATAACGTGATTCCATGTAGCTCCCTCCCCTAGTGAGAAACTACTGTTTCAACAATAATGTTTATATATGAATTTTGCCTACTTAGTATTGAGCTTATTGGCACAGTACTAAAAAGGTTTTTCAAGGCTATTAATCTGTGTTACATATAATATTCACAGACATATCAAAATTGAAAGAAGAACAATTACATATACTGACTTTTGTCAGGAAAAGATCTTAAGGCTTTATTGGAACTATTATAACCTATAGATTTAAAATTTACTAGGGATTTCTTTAATCAGCAGATCATTGAGTCCCACTTCACATATTAATGACAGATTAGAGAGACATTACAATGTCATAGATGTGTTGGAAATTTAAATGTATTTATTTCTTGATTGTGACTCTTTTACAGGTTTTTTCTTGACCTGCTTAGGTAGGTGCAATAATACAGAAGCCATCACAATGTATATACCAGAAGCTTATGGGGTGCTGCTTGATAGGAGGATAAAAGGCTCTTTAATTTAATGTCTTTATGGTCCATCATATTAACCTCTTCTTCTGTACTTGATTGAGTCAGATTCCTATCTCAGTTACACAGGTGAACCTTAGGAGTAATCCCATTAAACATAGTGGAATTACTAGGCGTTTATGTCAATGGAAGAAAACAGAATTTTGTTCCTGCCTTGCAGAAACCTGACACTAAGGAGCATAATAACTCCTGTATATTCTGTTATGTCAGTGAAATTACTATTTGTCATGCATTAAGAATAGTTTCATTCCAGAATAAGCAGACGATAAAAGTAGTGGGCATACACGGTGACAGACTTTTCTATATTAAATGACTGAGCTATTTTTCTTCATGGGACACACAAAATAAAGTAGTAATGTATATTTCAGTACGTCAAAATACTGGTATTTCCCACTTCTCTCACATTGCAAAACCATGCTGTTTCAACACAGATATTTGATCTTGTATTTCTGAGGAGTAATTATTTACCTGAAGAGTTTAATACAAACTAATCTTATATTTCTACATTTATGTTCTTAAATTCTCTTCTTGTTCCTGAGGTGTGAAAACAGCTTAGCTGTTGTGACACCGACCAGAAATCACTACTATTTCACTGTTCTCATCCATTTCCATTAACATTTCAGTCTGAATCATAGAAGCCTTAGTTTCCCAGTCCCTATTTTAGAGCTTCCTTCCAGACTTTGAAAATATCCCAGCAGGTTCAACAAGGCTCTCAGAATACCTGAAAACCATTTCTAAAAGGTCTGAAATTGAGATTTTGTAAATTGTAGCTGGTTTTGAAAAGTTTATTAAAAAAATATGGATTTCATGCATTAAGTTATATTTTTCCTGAGTAGTACCAAAGAGAGGGAATTCTAGTGAATTTATTGTGTGTTACTCACTTGTCACCTCAAAACTCACCTCAATTTTACGTAATGAAAACTGTAACCATTTTATTCTTTTACTTGAGCCTGTGCTTAAGAAAAAATACAGCATCTACCATTATAGTCCAACTGTACAGTATTGTAAGAAGCAGTTAGCAGGAAGTTGCATGACCATGACACCAAACTGTAACAAAATGAGCTCCTCAGATTGTGTAATCAGCTTGATTTCTGTTGTTCAAGTGAAGATAGACAAATTAACATAAGTTGAGAATCTGGCCTATATCTTTTTATTTCTTTTCTTTCCCAGTCTTACTATTTCTGCTCCCACACATGCACTTTTTACCTTTATGACAATAGTGTGAACTGAATTGTGATGAGCAATACAGAGTTCCTGTCCAAGAAGTCTTTCCTTTTGACTTGTGATTACATTTTGTTCTGAACATTAATCCAAGATTTTTGACAGTGAGATCAGGTCAAAAGCTGAGGAATGAGTATTTTGACTTATACAGCTTAATGAGTTGAGGTAGATTTTCTATTTGGAATAACCTGTAGAATAATAATTCTCTTTCAAGCTTGGGTTTTCTCCTTTCTATCACAAAAACATCTAACTACTCTGTTTTAATCAATATAATATGCTTTTCCTCGTTGATAAATGAGCTCAATAATGTTGTAATTCTTTCAACACTGAACTAATGTGCAACTCCTTCATTATGCTAGGCATACAGAGAACACACTAAATGCATTACTAATCATAGCCAGGAAAAAGAAATCTCAAATCAGCTTTTGGGCTACAAGATCTATGAAAGCATAGAGAAGTTGTCAAGGAAAAAAATTCTTTATATAGACTGATTTTAATTGATACATCCTATGGTATCTCTTCCCTATAAGCTCTGTGTAAATAATTTCAGAAGGTTCATTTTAGCGTCAGGGTTTAGTAAAGAAAGAAAAGTTAACAGTGACTGGCAAATAATTGGTTACAACTATGATGATGGATCTTACTGATCTGGTGAACAAGGTTTCATCTTCAGTAGCTTCTTTGGTGAAAAAATTGTCTTATTGTCAGAAATTTCACCCAATTTAGGTAATCTAAAGCCCATAAACAATTCTGTTTTAAATATTAGAGTGTGTACTTTAATAATTTTCTCCAGGTGAACAATTTCTGCTTTATGTGAGTACTGGCAAGAGAGGATATTGCTTCATGACAGAGGAGAAGATCCTTTCTGAGCTGAAGGAAGAGGAAAGAAAAAGCTTGACTCTAAGTTCATGAGGGCAGGAAAAATGTTATCAGTAGTGAGAAAAAAGAAAGAGCTCTGTTCAGAGACGGAGGAAACAAATCTGCTTGGTTAACTTCCCCTAATATTAGCAGGTAACGTCAGACATAACTGATGAAACAGTCTTGCAAAAATGTAGTGTTCCAATTTTTATAAAAATGAAAAGCTGCACAAGTTACAGGTGTGGTTCCCTATGTATACAGCTTTTCTCTGGCACTTATTACACCATGTGGTATCAAAAATTCGCTATAAGCTTTTAGCTATGCTAGGCAGTCCTTAGCTGTGGTCTCCACAGCATGGAAGTAATAGCTCAAAATGGAAGATGGGCCATGAATTTGTGCTTGTAATGTCTCATTGGCTGTTTCACTGTAAGGTTTCAATTGGTTATAATCATATTTTATCCACAAATGAAGATCTTGTATGACAAGCCAGGAAAGAAAATGTTTTCAACCTGATTTCTTTCATCATGGTAATGTAAAGAACTGCCCAACAGCAGCTCTGGAATATTAAGAGCCACCTTCCACAAGAGCATCTGGAAGCCTCCAACGTAAATTCATAGCAGGTGTTTATTTAAGATTTATGCTGATAGCGGATTCAAACATGCTTACCACCTAAATCCTTCAATTTAAAGGTAAAACTACTGAGGGAAAGCAAACTGTCTCTGTATATTTCTTACCCATTCCTGCTTTTAGCAGAACTCTCAGACAAATTTTCAGATAAATTTGGTATCAATTCACATTTCTGTATCCACTAATGACATCTGTTGGTAGCAATTGTCAGCCTTCTGAATGACGGCAAGCAAAAGGAACCCACCAGGCTGAACAGATTTGTAGGATGCGGAAAATGGGAAACACTGTATAAGGTGGAATCTTAAAATACCCCTTGAAAATATAATTGCATTGGAAAGCATGTCTCCTCAAAGAGAATATATATATAGTTGAACATGAGGATCAAATGCAAATGTTTTTGAAGTCAATTTGAATCTTCAGGCTGAGTTGAGTTTTGGTCGCCTTACAGATGGATGAAATAAGAGAAACATAGGATACACAAATATGTAAAGACCATAAGTTAAATGCAAGGGGTGAAATTCTGGCTTTAGCTACCACCAGTGGGTATTCTCCTGTGTCCTTCAACGTGGTAGAAAACATATAGCAAGTATTTAGCCAGGTTTAGCAGCAATTGTTAAGTGTTGGTAAAAATGTGAAAATTATGTGGAATGTTACTTGAAAGCTGATTTGATCAAAACTATTTCTTTTAGCATAAAGCCCACTGTCTGATATCAAGTGGAACTGATCAGATGGTTGCATGCTTTGAATATAAATATTATTTTAATAAAGTAACGGAACAGTAATACACAACCTAATTATGATTGACTTGGAAGTGAATTAAAACCATCAATTTTGAATTAAAAACAAAACCTAAAAGTCATACTTCCTTCTCCAGTCCCAGCTTTGCCCACAGGAATAAATGACACCCTTTAATGAACTGGACTTTAGGGAGCAGAACAGAAGACAATATCTACCATATTTCATAAGACCATGGGAGGGGAATTTTTGAAAATATAGGACCTTCTGCAGAAATTAGTCTATCGGAAACAAGGGTGACCCAGGTAAAAGCAGAATGCAAAGGAATGAGCTGGAGTCTAATATATAAGCTGTACTCTTGCCTTGACACTGAACCAAGACAGTATTGTTCTGGCTGCACTGTGTGTGTCAAAATTTCAAATAAAGAAGAAAAATGGACAGAAGACTTGGCTCAGAACATTGTGGAAGGAAAACACTTGCTAGAAAGGGTCAGGATGCCTACAGAAATAAACAGAAAAAACAAATGGAGACGATCCTTGTTTGAGGCCTAGACATGTTTGTTAAAAGTACATCAGCATAATGGGGAATACAAACTCTGTTTTGCTTTGGAGATCTGTTTAATCTGTAGATTAGATAGAAATGACTTCTCCATAAAGGTCTCCTTCCCTGCCTCTTTCCTTCTAGCCCAAACCTCCAAGTTTGGGTCAGCATCCTCTGACAAATGGGTGTGAAACATAAGTTTGCAACTATTAGCAGTTATGGCTACTAAAGAAAATCAATGTCGACATGTACCATTTTTACATACAAATATAAAAATGCTACTCTGCTCCCTCCTTTTTCACCCCCTTAAGACCCAAGATATGGTGATATTATCATATATTTTATGGAAAATTTTTCTTGATATGTTATCTTACTTTGCAATAATTCACAATTCTTCCACCACAAAGTAAATTATTCTGCTCTGAGATGCCACAGCTTGGGAATCAAAGCCAAAGAATATATCTGTTTATAAATAGGTACAAAAGTTAGTATTCAGCTTTGTTAAGAAGAAGAGGGTGATCTGCACAGATCTGCATGTCTCTGTTTGTAAATGACTAATTCATTTGCATAACTGTTTCAAAAATGTTCAATTCACAGCTGCTAATAGAACTTCAGCTATCAAGGGCAAACATCTGAAAATGCATTTTTCTTCCAAGATGCACAAAGATAGTCTATGCATTTGACAACTAATTTGGCCTTGTATCAGACATTTCACAGATTGGAAGGGCAAGACTCGGGATGGAAGAAAGAGAAGAACAACAACTTACAGCTTTTACAAATCTGAATATAGTTATTATTTCCCAAACAGTGTTTATCTGAATTTTTGCATTTCTTTAAAAAAAAAAAAGTTTGATGGGAAGCTTCCACCCAAATAGCCATCTACTTTTCTGAAAAGAAAGAAGCTTAAAGCTTAAAATACTTGGTTTGTGACTTGACTAGTGGAAATTCAACTGATATATATTTCAAGGACCTTGGAGATTAATTTCAAAGTAGCCTGAATTAGAGTTTTAAACATTTTTTCTTAAGGAAAATACATATTTCTGCCATTCATGATTGCTTTCCTTACCTGTGCTACAGAAGCTACACTTTCTTGCTCAGTAATGTCTTGGAGAAGTTTATCTCTCCTTACATTAGACATCTAAGGTTGAGAGTAGGTTTAGGTTTAGTTATGTGGATGTGAAAGACAGGTTATCTCATCACAGAGTAGTTTTTTATAATAAAGCATCATGTGGAGATCTCTCTTTCTTTTCAAATATCAAAGGGAGCCAGGGAAGACTGGTTGTTATTTAAAGTTCTATAACATCTGTGTTAGAGAAAGTGAATCCCACCCTACATCTGGAAGAGCCTGTCCCTTTCTATTAAGGCCATTGACACGGACAAACATGACAGAATAATTTCACCACCATGGTTTTATTGATAGTATATCTTCTTCCTCTCAGATTTCTCTCTTACTTTCTTAATTAAAAACTCAATAGCTGGTTTTCTTTGACTCCAACTCGTGGACTCAATACTTTAACAAATTCCACTGATGTCAAAATATGAAATTCGTCATTTGGAATAGTGTTATGCTATTTTTCTTCTCTCTGCTTTGAAGAACACAAAACAGGATAGATATGTTAAATACCAAAATCCGCAATGCAAAAACAGTACAAATAAGAAAAAGTGTTTGAATGCTTTGTGGTGATTAGGAAAAAAGGCACATTCCTCTAGATGAGGAATGTGTTCTTAGAGTATATAAACTTTTGGGTTCCCCTGGGCTATTCATTTATTTCTTAAACCCTCATTGACAATTGCTCTAAAAAAATACTCATAACACTAGGCTTGGCTGGCATGTTTCCAAAACAAAGACTTAAAATGTTTTGGGACCACACTATAGAGCATTGTCATGAAAGGAACAGAAAACCACCTGTGGTGACTCACAGTCACTTGATTATTTAAGGTGTTTTTCTTTAAAAAAAGAAACTAAAACAGCATTAGTAATTATAGTATACCTTTCTGATATGCAATGAGGAAAAAAAAAAGCAGAGGATTCAAAGATAATTACTCTGTAAGTACAGTGTTAAAATTATCCTGTCACATCGGCATCTTTTTGTCATTGCATTAGCTGACTTTGTTAGGACCTTCACAGGATCTGCTTGGAGAACCTTGTTAGCATCGAGCATAGCTTCTAAAAGAGACACTTTGCAGTTGTCTTTGTGAACAATAAATAATTTAAAAAGAAAAAAAAACTCAACCAAAAAAGTGCCAAAATCTCTCTCATCTCTGCGTCTCTCCTTACATGGTACTATCGCTTTATCAGGAGGAACACAAGCAATTCTTCAGATTCTTTCATTCGCCTCCCAACACCAGTTTGCCCCCTTTGCCCCCAGAGATCTATTTAGCCTGTCCATGCCCTTCCTTTGCAATAGTCAAATACCCCCTTAATTTGAAATTACTTTCCATGTGTATTTTCCTTCCAATTATATATCCACTTTTTGTCAGTGTCTCCCCTGAGCCCCTTTTTAACTACCCTGAAATCTCACTGCCTTTACATCTCTTGTCTTCCATCACACTAATCTTTTTAGATTAAGATACTGACTTGATAGCTTATAAATTTATCACATGGCAATAGGTCAGTCCTTAGTCCTGATAACAAGATTCTTTCTTCTCTCAACAGGAATTACAAGAAAAAGTAAATATCTCCCATCTTGGTGGACTAAGCAATCAAATTTCCCTGTTTGCCAAAGCTCCCTGACCCTCAAAATCTCCTTTCATGCTGCTTGTTGTCTGCTTCTCTACCTCTGCTGACTCAAACATCAAGTGCAACACTTCAAAGTACCAAGCTGCTCCTAGAGAATGCTCAGTGTTACTCATACGTTCACCTCCCCTTGAGACAAGGTTGACATGTTTCTCATTTGGGTGGTATTTACTGGGGTAGACCGGCCTGCTACAGTCCTAGCTATTAGACATTAGCCATGAAAATGGCTGGCTTAACTAGACAATCCACCAAGGTTTAGGTTTCTGACCTGAGTGGCAATATCATGCATAAAAGGCTAATCTAAAAAACCTGATTCCAAAGGAACCATTTTTATTTCCAACCACTTTAGAGGTGGATAGATAATCACTGTGGATCATTTTTTTCTGATACATCCCTAGCAGGAATACATATGAATACATATATTCACTTAGGACATTCAGCAGCTCTGACACAGACATGTGATTGACTTGTTTAATGGGTCCTTTGTCAAGCATTTGCATGAAGGCTCTTTTACTTTGGATTGTAAAACCCCAATAAAATGTCCACAGCATTTCTCTAGATTTTATAAGCATGTATTGCAATGTTCTGTTAAAAACAGTAAAAATGTCTCTCCATGGAAGTACACTAATTATTATGGGCAATATTAGGTTTACCACCAGGTTTAAATGAGTAACTGATTGACAGTGGAATAGGTTGGATTGTTCTGAAAGCATAATTAGAGAAAGCACACTCTCATAGCTATTAGTGTTATTTTTAAACCTGCCAAATATAGATCAGAAGTCAAATGAAAATGTCTTTAAAGGTTTGTGGTTGTTCATGCAAGTCTGAAATGTATTTGGGAATTCTTAGTCAGGACATCTCAAATATCAGTGCTACAGGACTTAAAAATCACAGTACTGATGAAATGTTGCTTCAAGAAGCACTTGAGTGACATGTAGTATTTACCGTTTCCCAGGACTTCCCTTCAAAGATTAGAAAAGAAACAGTTTTAGATTCTGAATCAATGTTACCACACGCAAACTGATACAACACAACACAGAGAACATTATACCAGTGGCCTACGTGTGAAGTACATTTCTGTTAGAGAACTTTTTGCATATCTCCTAGAGTGCATGTATAAAAAGATTACAGGCTTCTCACTGCTTGCTAAGGATTTAGTTTTGAGATGTCCATGAACACACCAGGTTTACCCCAGAAGGGAAATCTTATATTTTAGAAATATACATACTAGAAGAGAAACAATTTTGAAATAAAACTGAAGGAAATCAAAGCTTTTCTGATGAAGACAAAACACAGGAGAAAAACAAAACAAAGCAAACCAAAACAAACCAAACCAAACACACACCCCCCCCCAAAAAAAAAAACAACCAAAAACAAAACACCAACACAAAACCACCAAAAAAACCAACCAAACCAAACAAAAAAAAACCAAACCCAAACCACAACAAAACAAACAGATGCAGATCAAAGTTAGGGCAAGTGTGACAGAGTGACAGGTTCACTACCTGACAAGAGATGCAAGCTGCAAGCATGAATGCAGAAGATCTGTGGAAGGTCTTCTTGGAGCGGGCTGTCTGTACTGTTTAGGTTCACTAAGAAATGAAGTATCTGAGTTTGATTGGCTGTCTCTAATTTGTGGATTCATGTATTAGATAGTGTGTCCCATTCCTGGGACACATATCCAACTCCTGAGATGAGGACATGTATCCTGATCCCATCCCTCACAAACAGCAAGTGTTCTGCTATTAGTCTGCATATATTGTTGCCTTTGAAGGATAACTTGGATGGAAAGGTAAAGCGGCAGCTGTGTTGGGGTTTTTAAGGGAACAAGGAGGGTGAGAGCAGAGTCACGTAGTTACTCCAAAGAGCTCAACATCTGCGTGATTACTGCAAAAATTCCCGTATTCACCAGTACTTGTTCAGCTACATGTACTAAATCTGCCTTGGCAAGTATTCACAATTCCTTTTGTTTGCTTTTTGTGAATATTCAGAAGAGTAATGTTTGATGAAAGAGATAGAGTTTCAAATCCTTGTGCAAATATGTATTTATGCCAGAAGTATTTGCATGGAGATCTTGAAAGTTGATATTTTTCACATAACAATAGAGTTAACCCCTATACTTCCAAATCCTGCAGAAAATGGAAAGAAACTGTTCCACCATACTGCTTAGAAATTCTAAGCAGTAGTATTTTTAAATTCTAAAGGTCATAAACCAAAAATATGTCTCTCACCTTCAAGTGGAAAACAAAAAATAAATAAATTAAGAATAATGGTTATAACCAAGCATTACTAAAATGCTGAGAGAAGAGGAGAATAGAGGTGTATATTATAACATATAACACAGGTCCAGGAAACATTAAAAAAAAAAAGTGGTTAGAATAAAGGAATAGGCAATTTAACTGGGTTAAATTTTACAATTTTTGATTTCAAAATGGAATAAAAATGTAAAAGAAGAAAAAAAAAGAGGAAATGGAAGGAGAAAGAAAAGTGTATAGAAGGGAAAAGAAAATCTTTCTTAACAGAGGTTTCATCTTGGGATAGTTTATGAAAAGCAACAGCTAACCATATATGACACTGCAATACAGCCATTGCCAATGTGGTAAAATTGGTTGATAGCTAAGGCACACAACTGGGAATCAAGACACACTGTTTCCATTTATGTTTTTCAGACACTCGGTGCATGATTTTGACTAAGAGATTTGTATAAGGCATCAGTAATATTTCAATTAGTACCAGCACTTTTGCATAATTTCCAATATATATTACTAATTTTCCAAATTAATATTAAGCAGAAATATAAGTTTCTACAAGGAAGTTATCTAGAAGTCTAAGCCAGGCTCTTCACAGTAGCAAATGGCTGGAGGACAAGAGACAATGGACACAAACTGGGAAAAGAGAGGTTTTGACTTGATATGAAGAGTGACTTATTCATCATGAGGAATGTCAGACACGGAACACATTGCCCAGAGAAGCTGCCGGTGTCCAGCCTTTGACATTTTCAAGACGCAGGAGGATAAAGTCCTGAGCAACCTACTCAGATCTCAAAGCTCACTCCAGCACTTTCATTGGGTAATTCAACCAAAGACGTCCCAAAGTCCCTTGCAACCTGAATTATGCCCTAATCCTATGATTCTACCTAAAAAAGAGGTGTAATTTTACCTCTGAGCATTTTGAGCTGACAAAAAGCCTTATGACTGCATTAGTGCAGTGCTGAGCTAAATGTACTACATCCCTTCTCTCAAAAAGATTTATGAAGTTGGATGTGTTGCCACCTCAATGCAATAAGCTTGGGTTTGGTCAGTTTTCTGTATAAGAAGGTCAGGCTTATGCTTCTTAGAATATCACCTCTACACAAATCCTTTATACTTCCATTCTATACCCATAATATGGGGTATTTCATAAAGGTATTGCAAGGATATAGTCTTTTTTACATGTAAGATTTTAGATTTCTGTAGTTATGAAAAGCATATAATCATAAATTAAATTAAACAAATCATATTTTGATTCTACCAAGTAATTACATGCCTTATATCAAAAAAACCAGAAAACTCCATCCAGTTGGGAGTGAAAAGTCTAGCTGGGAAAATGGACAGCTAGTTTGTGTAAGGAAGTTAGTATTTTGAAAGAAAATCATTACCATCCTAACTAGCATAAAGCACCAGAGAAGGGGTTGGTAATTCAACTAAGCCCAAAGACACCCACAGCAGAGAATACCTTGAAGCTGGGTTTCATTTCTCTTTTACTCTCAGAGTCACCTTTTTGTGGGCTCAGGCATATAATACTGGAGAAAGGTGAAGGTGTGGCAGGATGAAAAAAGATGCTCTTGGGATTTCTTACTTCCTCTCTGAATTGAGTTCCATCCAAAATGATTTAGTTTTACTCAGAGATTGTTTTCAGAAATGCTGACTACCACCCAAGCGAGAGGAGTCCACCTGACAGTCCAAGCCAACTGGCATCCCATGGTCAACCCACAGCTGCACGCACCTCGAAGGGTATATTGCCAGCTGCAGAAGGAACATTTGTGCTACATTCCTTCTGGAGTGGAGGGATCTACATTGCACTAATTGCACTTGACATGCAAGTGTGAGAGTATTTTTAAACTATGTAAGCTTTCCATGCTGCCATCTTGGCGCCAGCCTGCAGAGTCTCTCTAGCAAGTCTAGCAGCAAGTACGGACTATTCAGCTATGTGCAAAGTACGGCAGGCTACATATCTTTTTGTATTCTTCCACATTTCTCTTCTCCTTAGAAATAGAGATCTGAAGAGCTTGTTTTTAGTTTTAGCCACCCAGAAACTAGGCATGTTAGGAAAGGAGAAGCTGCCCTCTGAAAGCGTGTTTATTTCCAGTGCTAACACCCTGGAGTCTTGATACCGATCTTACAGGTGGGGAAAAAAAGCAACCTGAATCTCACACAAAGTACCCACCCATAATGGTCTAGAAACATTGAGGCAAAACCAGAAACTGAATGCAGATCATCTAGGTTCTTACTCAGTACTTCAACCACAAGTTGATGACATATAATTCAGGTAAAAAACCTGTTTCTACCACCATTATCCTGTCTTTTAGGAAGTTGGGAAATGATAGGCCAGTCTGTCTCCAAAATGTGAGATAGAATTGGCTAGTCGGTGCCTGTTGACTTCTAAGATCATTATTCTTAAAGAAATAATAACATAATATAAATTTTTTAAATTCTGTAAGATAATAAGTTCTATCTAAAATGTATTTGTGAAAGAACCATTGCAGATCATTGTCTCAGGCTCTGCACAAAACATTGATCTATAGATTCCTTTCTCATAATAGCCACTTCGTTTATTACTTCAGTTTTCTTTCTGCTACAGTGGTTCTTATAATAAGCTCCCCTAGTGATTTTTGAAACATGGAAAAAAATCTAACCTTATTTTGTCCAGCTGTTCAGACAAATTAACAATGCCAGCTCTGATTTTAGTTAATATAGAAGCTAAGGCTGAACTGCATGTTCAGAAATCATTTGCATGTAAGAAGCTGTGCTCCTGATCCCATGCCAGCTTAGAGGGAAAGACAGAGGTAAACAAAGATGGCATTCCGTGGCCTTGAATCAACTCTCTTTACCAAGGTCTACTCACAGTTACTTATTTATTTATTTTATTTTCCCTGCTCATTATGGAGACTTTGTGTTAAGCTGTACAGCTGCAGGGGATATGCAGACACCAACTTGATCAGGAAATTCTGTAGCCAAGAGACTTTTTATTTGGCATATAAGCAAAGTTATGGCACTAAGGGACTTGATTTGCTCTGCTCAGATATTCTGTACAGTCTTCAACAGCTAATGCTTTACCAGTTACTGAAAATGAAGAAAAAAATATATTTAGGCACCTAGACTGCCACCTCCAGGAAAAACTAATCACTCTTCAGAGAGAAGTGGGAAAAGTGGTGGTGGAAATAAAGCTACCCTTGCTAGGAGAGGTCAAAGGAGTTCTACTTCAGTCCCAGTTGAAACACTTGCTTCAAGAGAAGTATGAAGAATTCAGGGGAAAGGCAAGGAGAGAAGGTTAACTTAGGAGGCCACTGGTAGAAGGACAGTCCATATATCCATGAAACAGATCCATTTAAAGTCAAGGGTTAATAATTCAGCCTCCAAACACAGGGCTCTGAAATCCAAACCCTGTAGTGCACATCAGGGCAACAGACAGGAGTGGGTAGTTTCAGTCCCTGCAGAGACAAGCAGCAGCAAACTAACCCACCATGAAGTCTTTTGCTTTCAGGACTCTTAGGCTGCCCTACACGGAAGGAAATGGGGGTTTGATAGCAGAGCTCATGAGCTGTTTCTCTCATTCATACACCCTTTTCCAGCCCAAAAGATCACAGCCCAGTCTCCTACCACGCAAGGTGATTCCACTGTATGGATCCTGTTTGCTCTTAGTCTCAGCCTGTGTGCTGAGGTGAGTACTTCACCACCAAGTCACCTCATAGTTTACAACAGAATGTCTCGTTGGAAGAGCTGCTCTATAAAACATGGCTGCCTATTATTTATTCTAAACATGAATAGGCCAGGCTGACTTGTCCTGTATCCAAAAGTATGGGAAAATATAAAATTCACCCCTGCAGGAATAGAGCACAGAAATGACAGACAAAGATACAGGGATATTATATCAAAAGGAGTTAGACATTAAAATTAACTATTCATATGGACTCCTGAAATCTCAGGAGATGATGTACAACTGGATTTTAATGCTTTTAATGTTTTTGAATTTACCTTTTGTTCTCCTCTAGAAATAATTGGGTCCTAAAAATTTAAGCTATTCCAAGGAGGGAACTCTGTTTTATGGCTTTTTTTTTTTTTTTTTTTTACTGTATATAAAAACATAAGGAATTCCTTTCTGGGTGATACCAATGACCCATCCTGCAGATGATCCCTAATGGTGCCAATAGAAAATACTATTTGCGGAGAACACACGCATGGGGTGGCTGGTGCACCATTTTCCACACTGTTTACACCAAGTGCTAAATCACAGAATCACAGAACTATAGGAGTTGGAAGGGATTTTTGAGATCATCTAGTCCAACCCCCCCTGCCAAAGCAGGTTCCCCTAGAGCAGGCTGGACAAATCCCAGATGGGATTTGAATATCTCCAGAGAAGGAGACTCCACAACGTCTCTGGGCAGCCTGTTCCAGTGCTTCGCCACCCTCAAAGTAAAGAAGTTTTTCCTCATGTTGAGACAGAACTTCCTGTGTTCCAACTTGTGTCTGTTGCCCCTTGTCCTGTCACCGGGCACCACTGAGAAGAGCCTGACCCCCTCTTTAGATATTTATAAGCATTGATGAGATCCCCTCTCAGTCTTCTCTTCTCCAGGCTAAACAGACCCAGGTCTCTCAGCCTTTCCTTGTAAGAGAGGTGCTCCATTCCTTTGATCATCTTCATAGCCCCTGCTGGACTCTTTCCGGCAACTCCCTGACCTTCTTGAATCGAGAAGCCCAGAAATGAAAGCAGTACTCCGGATGCAGCCTCATCAGGGCAGAGTAGAGGGGGAGGATGACCTTCTTCAACCTGCTGGCCATGCTCTTTTTAATACACCACAAGAGACCATTGGCATTCTTGGTCACAAAGGCACATTGTTGGCTCATGGTTAACTTGTTGTCCACCGGGAGTCCCAGGTCTCTCTCTACAGGAAGTCTCTTAGGAAGTATGGGTTAGATGAATGGACAGTTAAGTGGATTGAAAACTGGCTAAAAGACAGAGCCCAGCGGGTTGTGTTTTGGGGCACAGAATCCAGCTGGAAGTCTGCAAAAATTGGTGTTCCCCAGGGGTCAGTACTACATCCAGTCCTCTTCAATTTATTCATCAATGACCTGGACAAAGGGATGGAATGTACACTCAGCAAATTTGCTGATGACACAAAACTAGGAGGGGTGGCTGACACCCCAGAAGGCAGTGCTGCCGTCCAGTGAGACCTGGACAGCTTATGAGCTGTTCCATAACCCATAAAGGGTGCCTTGAATCTTCAGCACTCTTCCATTTTAAGCAAGCCTTTGCAGAAGGATAGATCCTATCTCTTGCTCACCCCTAGACTTGGGAAGCTCTTTCACAACCTCCACCCTGAAAGTCACCCCAGTGATCTGCATCCAGTGTTTCTGGAAGGTGCTATAATATCTAGCCCATCCACATCTAACTCATAACATGGAGACTTTCTTACAAGCTTGCACTCCATCTTCAGGCACAGAGTAGCAGGATGTCCTAATCAGCAGAGAGTGAGGAGCCCCAGTGAGTCAGCTAGACTCTGAACTGATTCTTGTGATCTATCAGGGATTTCTGCTGGCAAAGGCTTCATGGCACAGGAGTGCTCACAGGGTGTTTTCTGGGTCCCTCACTGCACACGTGTATAAATTACACCACATTACAGCTCCTTGGCCCAAGCATCCCTAAGGAATGGCACTGCTGACTTTCTGCCATTCTGAAAAGGCAGTCCTAGGCCTACTTCCACAAGGTTTTAGTGCAGAAGTGAACCTTTCCTCCAATCTGTAATAACGTTTAATTTGGAAATTTATCAAGTGTTTTGAAAGTTGAAAGTAATTGTGTCCACTGGATCCCTTTTATCCATGTGCTGGTTAACATCTTCCCAAATTCTGACAGGTTAGTGGAGCAGGATTTCATTTCACAGAGCCTTCTGACTCTTTCCCAAAACACTGCAATTTATCCAAATGCTTCATGATTTTAATAAAGCCTCTACCATCTCGCCAGAGACAGAAGTCAGACTAAATGATCTGTAGTTTGCATGGTTGCATTCAGAATCCTTTTTGTAGGTATGCTAGTCTTCTGGCACTGTGAGGGTTTGCAGCAGTGAGTTTCAGACGTCAGCCAGCAGTTCTGCAGTTTCACATCTGGGTTCCTTCAGAACTCATAGGTCAATCATATCTTCTCTTGGTGCTCTATTGACTATTAGATTCATTTGGTACAATACTTTCTGTATATTTATTCCAGGTCTTTCTAGGTCCTCTGATCCATTTTCTGCCAGCAATTTACAAGCTGTGGGAATCTCTCAAGCATCTCGTACATGCAGTAAAAATGAAAGCAATATTTCATTGAACTTCTCCTCTATGGTCTTATCATTCATGAGTTTCCCTTTTACACCTCTCATCAAAGAGTCCCACCACTTCCCTAGCTGGCTGATTCTGATGGATTTTAATAACTTTTCATTATCAGTTTGAGCATCCTTTGCAAGATGCTCTTCAAATTCTTTTTAGCTCCTTTAATTTCCTGCTTCTCTTTGACCTGCCATGTATTATGGATTTTTCTGTTCTCCTCATTTGAGAAAGCTTTCCAATTTTTAAACGCCAGCATCTTCTGTATGATAGCCTCTTTAACTTTTTATTGAGCAGTACAAGGTTTTTATCCGGACAGTTTTAATTTCTTATTTTTTTTCTTTAGTTTTACCTAGTCTTCTAATAACGTATTTTTTAACTCCAAGTTTCTTATTTTCTGAATTTATCCCTTCAGCTTTTTGCTTTGCTTTGCTTTTACCCATGTTCTTATTTTTTGTATATTTCTCTTTCTTAAAATTGCAATTCTGCATGCAGATTTGTTTAACTTATTCTTTCCCACTACAGTGGTAAACCTAGTTGAACTGTATCTGACATTGTAGAGTGACTTTCCTACTAAAACCACTTGGACTAGACCTAGTGCAAGGTCAAGACAAAATTCAGAATGTTTTCAAAGCTATGTCCTCCTTCTGCACACAAAACTATGTTGGCACTTTAGGTGTTCCAGTTTGCCTTCCTTATTTATTGATTTATATTGAGGAGAGGAGAGGAGAGGAGAGGAGAGGAGAGGAGAGGAGAGGAGAGGAGAGGAGAGGAGAGGAGAGGAGAGGAGAGGAGAGGAGAGGAGCTGTCTCTTATACACATCTTAGGAAGACAAGCACTGACGTTCGTATC